>JBBWSL010000038.1:0-362756 GCA_038088545.1 Diaporthe humulicola | reverse complement strand
CTTGTAGATTATTATAGTATTTAAGGTATTATTAGTTTTATTGGTTTAAGCTGTGAATATATATTATATACTATTGGCAATAGGTTGTCCGCCCTCCGATTATGGTTGTACGAATCTCCGTTTTCTTGATATGAACAAGCCCATTTCGCGCGTACTATCAAGCGTGCTCTTGCCATGGGCAATCGAGTGTTTAACGAATTCCATAGTCCGACAATACAAGACGGATAAACAGAGCATAGAGCATGTTTTCAAACCTCGGGGATTGTATGGACAATTGTAAGTTCTAGATCTCCCTAAGTTAGAAATAATTCCTAGATCACATAGGATTGCTAGGTGTTATAAGTTTCACGGTTGTCGATATCTATTCCGAATACGGGCTTAATTCGGCCACTTCGACAGAAAAGGAAAGCGAGGCTGTTTGTGGTGACTGCGGTGGTTTGACTGGCAAATGAGAATCTCAATAAGCTTGAATCGCTCAGTTTGCGGATGACAGCATCCATCGCCTTCGGGACGGAGAGGAGGAAAATGATAACGTCAGGCGAATCGATCACTATCTTGCCTGTAGAGAGCGGGAGACTAGGGTCTCAGACACAGATAAACTACGTCTATCCTAGACAAACCTAGGGGCACAGAAAAGCTCTGGACAAGGGCATAGAAAAGCCCAGGGCAGAGACACAGAAACGCACCAGAAAAAAGTCCTTCTAGCACCCATAGTTATATATGTTTGAAAACGGTTCGATTGGTGCATGAGGTGCAAGTTACCTGCGATTCATTATGTATTTCTCTCGCCTCCGGCTCCGGGACACAAGTTCGTCCTCAAACCTTCGTCCTACAAATTCCTGGGTCTGAAAAAGGAACCCTGAGGCCAAAGCGGTACTGGAAGTGAAGCTATAGGGATGGCCGTGGCTTCATCATGCTGGATGGATTGCCTTGGAAAGTCAGCAGCGCGTCGCGGTACATTGACTTCTGGTTAACAGAGTATTTCAGAAATGAGACAAAGGAAAATGAAAGATTACACACAACATGATGAAATAAACAATGAACTGATCGTATTATGCGTCATTCCTTGTCAGGTAAGCCCGTGGTGGAACCGCAATGAGCCCAGTCGTGCTACTCTAGAAGCCCATCGATCATCAGAACACTTCATCAGCGCCAAATGAAGGAAGCAGGCAAATGTTTCTCCGATGTATGTCTCAGAACCATAGTCCGTATAGACAGCCATCTGGAAGCAGAAAGAGTATGTATCGGAAGCCAGAGATGAAGAAAGAATCACAAACATGTTGCCGAAGGGGCATAGGGATTTCTGTCTGGTGTCTTCGATGTTGCCCGCGTTGTATACGACGACTCTCGAGAATATGAATAACGTGGAGAATATAGAGACCAGGAACACATGCGACAAGGAGCGAGACGATAGCAACAACTGCCTCTGTACTCAACGACATATCGGCGCTAGTAAGATCTGTCGGTCGAAGATCGTGAAATGAAGACGTGATTGCAGAATCTTGAGGAAGATAAGATGACGATAATCCAAGCAGTGTTTGAGGAAACAGATGAGAAAAGGTGCTGCTAGTCAAATAATCTTTTGGGACCCAGGGCTGATTTCAGGGATGGAGCAAACGATCCTATCATGTGCTGTTACATGTACCGAAGGTGGCTGAGGTTACTAGGACCATAGCATGCCCTCTTAATCCGAGATGAGGGATGTACAGGAGCAATGGCACTGCCATCATGGCCCCGAACTAAAGATTTTGGACAATAATTGAATAATTGCAACAAGAACTCACCTGATGCAGAGCCCTTGGGATGTATACGGTGGAGTGTTGCAGTCAAAGTAGACATCATGGGTGAACCAGATTTTGGACAATCTCGCAAGTGAAACGCCATAGCTCAAAGCAATACTTAAAAGAATAAACTTCCAGGTGGCTTACGAGAATAGCAGTTCCTAAACGGGTTAGATGCACTGTCGCAGAAATGATTTTATATATGTCCAAGTCAGGTTGTGGACAAAAAGATACGTACATGTGGACGGGCGATGCCTCTTAGGTCCTGACATCCCATCCCGTATTATCCTATGGTAAAAACGGATTTTGGACAAAAAGATACGTAGGTACAAACCACGATCCTCCATTGGTCTATTCTGCTCAGGGTGTTGCCAGATGGTGGACCTATGTCAGTAAGTCCCAACAAATGGGGGTGAAGCAGCACTGCGTGGCAGAGCGCCTGTGAGACCCCAGCTGCTGACAGTCTCATCGGCTCTGGCGAATAGAAGAGGATGAATGGCGCCAAGAATATGCAAGAAGATTTTGGACAGTCCGGGGCTTTCTCGAGCGAGTTGCACCGGTTCAAAGCAGCCTGCCTTGATTGGTACAGTCATTAATATAAGTAGCCGGCTCGCCCTCGCTTTCTGTACACACATGGTGTCTCCAACACCTTTCGCCTTCAACAATAGTAGCCAGTGGTAAATACATTACCCAAGTTAACTGTTGAAAAGAATTCGACTTGCTCGATTTGTACTGTTCCGACCTGCTTCCAACATGCCGCGTCCCAAGCGCCCGCTTCCACGGGATCATGAAGATATCTGGCAGCAGCGCGAGGATGAGATCCGGGAGCTGTACCAAGTGCAGCGAAAAACGCTGAAAGAGGTCAAGGAGACTATGGAGGGGCTAGAATTCCCCAAAATGCCGTAGGCTTTTTGAAAGCTGCCCCCGATATATAAACATAAAGTCTGACTGACTTGAGGGAACCAGGCTGTCTACGTGGGAAACCAAACTGCGTGATGTCCTGCAAGTCCGCAAAAAGGTCAAAGGCAGCGATTGGCCCACAGTATATCGACATGTGCTCCCCCGTCTCGAGCGTCCGGGAAGAAAGAAGTTGAAGCGACCGACGGCCATCTACCTCAATGACACGCCAATCCCATGGGAGAGAGCCTGGAAGGAGGTGAGGAGGTCTGGAGTCCTTGGCCGCTCTCCGCGTCAGGGTGAGTGTCTTAGAGCACAACAGCTACAAGAACTTTTAGATCCCTACCACTCTCCGGCTGCCAGAATTGACCAAAGTTGTACATTCTGTAGGTCCATTGAGCCCGCTTCCAACCTACATCAGCGTCCGAACTCCGTCGCCACTCCAGTCGCCGGCTCTACCGCTTGAACGATCGCCATCACCTTTCAGGCTTGAATCACAGGCCCATCAGCTTGAGGTGATTAATTCAAGGTCGCCTCCACAGATAGCCAGCCCCTGGCCTTCATCGGATGTTGTCATGGCCGACTTCACGCCGGATGACCCGGTCATCGAGGTTGCAATAGCCTCGGAGACTGGCAGTCTGTCCCTTTTGTGCCATATTCAAACCTTGCCCTGGCTGCAAGTGTCACGCGCCCTGAGGGATTGCTTCTCGTTGGTCCAAAGCATCGGAATTTGGGAATTTGTTGAGGATATCGGTATTCCTCTGTACCTGATCCCATCGAGCCTGGCAAATTACTCGGAATACGGAACTGGTCTTTCTAGCAAGGGACTACTGAACGCTGCCGCCGAAACAGACATAGTCCAGAGCTTTGATATGTTTCATTACATGTCAAACACCATATACCTACTGTCAAATCGTCTTGTCGTCATGGAGGGAGAAGCGCTGACGTGTTTGCTCAAAACTCTCACGGATCGGATCCCACGCAATATTCTCCTCGACATACTCAAGACTCCGCTGCCGGCTATGAGAGCTGCTTGGGAAGTCTTGATTCAGTCCAATGCAACAGTCCGCTTTGATAGCTTGTTCAACTTGTTGGTCGATGTAGGAATCCAGAATGATTGGCTTGATGTCGAAAGAATGGGTCACGACTATTTGTTTTATGCCGTTCGAGCTAAGTGCTTTGACGCCATGGAAAGATTGTTGACTCACGGCTGTCGAGCTGACTCTGGATATCTACACGAGAAGGACTCAGCCATTTTGAAAGCCATTCAGGGCGGTGACCTTTCTACGGCGAAGCTCCTGATGCGATATTGCGACGTGAATCGGAGCTTCTATCTTTACAGAGAGCCGTCGACTGCAGGCAAAACAACCAATTTCCTGATGTTCATGTATCAATACAATAAGGACGACCCCGACCATCAACGCGGACTGAAACTATTCTTCGAGCATGGGGCCAAATCCGACACTCCCTGGTTCGACTCCCCTTTTCAGCCACGACAGAATCCGGCCATGCTGGACTTCTATAGGATGAACAATATCTCTCTAAAATGTTGGCCGACTATTCTTGACTATTATTTCTATGTCGACCGCTCCACCTACGACGAGATGCGGCGTTACGACAGAAGCCTCTCCTCCGCTGCCTGTAGTAAGAGGTCGGACATACTGCGAGCGTTGGAGCGGGGCCATAGTATCTCGAGCGTCGCAATTCTTCTCTCATCACTCGACGTAGAGATTGAAGAACATCGTCGGGAGGATCCCGCGCGCACGCAACATTCTCCACATACGAGCCATCGAGTGTCGCGCGATAGAGGCCCCAAACGCGACTTAGAGCGGCACCCGTTCCTTGAGCTCCTGTTTGTCGAGCAATTCCTCTTTGGAGGGGTCTGGTATAAGGGAAAACTACCAACAGAGCATATTACCTGGGAGTTGATTGAATTACATGCGAACCTCACCCTCCCATCGTTTCCAGACATAGACATGACGGAGCTCTTATGTGCTACGTTGGCCTTGGCCCCCCCGCACGGTAGTATGACGCGGCAGAGGAAAATCAGTTTGGGAATATTTCGCCATATTCATCGAAACCGGGTCAACTGGTCCGAGGTTTTCGTGGCAGTAGTCCAGACAGATAATCCGAAGGCCTTCAGGTTCCTTTCTGAGAGGGCTCCGGATCCTGGTAAGAACGGCGAGGCCGCGCTCATAGAAGCAGCTCGGCTTCATAACTACCAAGCCATTGACTGGCTCCTCGCCCTCGGGGTCAACATCTGGTCTCTCGCAACAATCGAGAATCATTCCGCACCAGTGAATGGACCAATTGCGTCAATAAGCAGCAGCATTTCAAGACCGTACCCCAAGGTTGCTTTGAGTACTCGAATGATTGAGTTTCTGGAGACCAAGGGCCTCCAACTTCAGCCAAAAGTTGAGAGCTTCGATCCCTCTCAGAAGCTCAAGAGTCTCTTCAAACATGGCTCCACGGAATTACTCCAGAGGGCAGAATATTTGCTGGACAGGATGCAGTATCTCAAAGATGACGAGCCAGACCCCCTATCCGCGTATCTGTTGGAGCTCTGCCTAAGGGGACCAGACCCGTGGGAAGAACGCCAACAAAGGCTGGAGGTATTCGAGTTTTGCTTCCGACGCGGCGCCAGGCTTTCGCCGGGCTCACCTCTTGCGGTGCTGATTTACGCAGGTGGACGGACCGAGCTCATCCACGAGCTACTTGACAAGAGCACCGAAGTCAACGCCTATTCCCACGACATGGAGTCGGAGTTCCCAAAGCTATCCGAGCCGTGGAGTCTGACCCCTCTCCAAGCAGCAGCGTTTTGCGGCAACGAGGCAATCGTCAACGAGCTTCTCGAGAGGGGCGCTGACGTGAATGCTCCCGCGCTCGGCCGCCTTGGGAAGACGGCGTTCCAGAACATCTGTGCCTGGATCCCGAGTACGTCTGAAGAGCGCGCGCGTAAGAACAGGATCGTCCATAGCCTCCTTGAGCATGGAGCAGACGTGAATGCCGCCCCGGCTGATTGGTGTGGGAGGACCGCGTTGCAGATCGTTGCAACAGAAGGAGAGCTTGAGCTGGTCGCACTGCTGCTCGAACGGGGCGCGGACGTCAACGCGCCGCCGTGTCGGAGGCAAGGGTGGGTGGCTTTGGACGGCGCTGCTTACAAAGGTCGGCTGGATGTTGTCAAATTGTTGTTGAACGCTGGTGCGCGCAGCGATCACGGTGGCGCCACAGGTTACGATGGCGCGATCGAGTGTGCAAAGCATCGTGGACATTTCGCGGTGGCGCAGCTGATAGGGGCACAAGCAAGGGAAGTCGCTTCATCGGCCGAGATGTAGAGATGAGAATATCAGTGTACACATAATCAGGGCTTTTCTGACTAATTGGGCAAGAGACTCGTGTGTATTCGAAGACTTACTGCTTGGCTTCCCCGTGATTTGTTCTTATCATATCAGGACTATCCAAAGACATCTTTGGTTAAATTAAGAAGGCCAGAGAAGTGCCTATAAATTAGTCGCAACAGCCCTGTTGCTAAATGTAGCTTATCATTGGGTCTGCCATAACATTGCAACACAATCAATTGTATAGAGCTGTAATCCGCTGTGTTTCTTAGTGGCTATGTCTGTGTTGCAAGTAAGCACTCAAGGGTGAGACTAGACTGACCCGCTTATCCTGAAGTACACACAGCTCGGATTGTATTCAGCCGCAGGACCTATGAGTCAACAACCCTACCCGAACACATGTCAGGAGAGGCATTACCACACGTAGACCGACTTTAGATACCCACACTTTATCAATTCTGGGTTGCAAAAGTCTTGGCAGGAGAAAAGTAACACTATATATAGCTTGTGAGGGCTGAAGAGCATTATTCGTGTTAGATGGAGGCTACATGTCCTTACAAATTGAGACACAAAATCAGATATCCTCATAGCAAGTTTTCGAGTATCAAGCACTTAGTACCACTACTGCAAATATGAAGCTCTCTATCTCGACTCTCCTCTTCATTGTCCCTACCGCCCTCGGGTACTGGGTAAGATTTGTAATGCCAAGGATTTGCTCCATTGCATGCTAACATTCAATTCTCTGATAGAACTGCGAGCTTCCAAAAGGCGGCGACCTCGGAACATGCGTGCCCAGTGGCCAAGACGAAGGTCAGATGGTCAACACTTGTGGAGAGGTCAGTTGCTCCATGTATTTTGGTCAAAACAATTCACCTGACAGGGCATATCACAGGGCCATCCATGCGTGACAGCCGGCAACGGATGCACCCCTATCGGAACTGGCATTGCCAACTGTTCATAAACAACCAGAGACTATTCCGACGAACGGTCGCTGCTCACCGAGCGATATTTTGCTTCAATCGGAGCACTGCCTGATGGTGTCGAGACCAGGATACGCTTCGAGCATGAAGGCGTGGGAATAATACTGAATTTTAATAATACTAGCTGGATGGTAGACAACCGATCTCTTGTCAGAGATCTTAGAATACTTTAAAAAAGAAAATACAGCTATAGGCGCAAATCCAGCCTAAGGGAACTGCCTAACTAAATATGCATAGGCTGTATTACCAAATTTAAGGAGTCTGAATCATCATTTTTGATCCTGCCGTTGGGTATAGAGCCAAGAACAAACCCTGTATTGAAGAATTGCTTGCAACCTTTTCGACTTTAATGAATTCAGATGATAGCCAATCATGTTGTTTGGCTACGGGGCGGGGATGCAACTAGAAAGTCCACGGGCACACACTAATTACGCGGAACTTTCCACATAGGATCAAACAAGGACAAGAGTATTGCGGACAACAATCCGGTCACGGAATACTAGGTGGCAAGAAGATGACGGGAGGATTGTGACAGAGGGCCTCGGTAAGGTGCCTTGCGACGTTGAAAGCCTCCAGCGTGGGGTCTAAATGGCTGCATTACCGCCTACCATTCTGCAGTAATCCAGCAGGCAGCGATTCCGATTGATTGAACCAAGCAATTGAGGCTATTGATTTGAAGAGATAAACTGGATCTACAAGAAATTTGCCAGAAACTGGGTCTGGTCGCTGTATCACTTGTGCCCGCTGCCTGCTGATGCCAAGTTGCTGCCAAGTGGTGGCGGCCAGTATCAGGCCGGTCTCCCCCAAGCTTTGCGGCACACACGTCGCGACCTGACACGCCGACCTCACCAAAGGTATACATGCTTATCTCATGGAGCCTCATCTTGAGGCCCGCTTCAAAGGGAGAGTCTAGACTATGAGAATAAGCTCCGGGCCGGACTTCAGGCCGGCGGCTACCTCGGGCTCCGTCTCTGCCCCCTGCAAACCCCCGAAATGTCGGCCAGTATTCAAACCCGTTTGATATTCTCTCCTCCGACGTCTTGCTGCGTCGCGCAACATCCTGCACCGTGTCGGCCGCAATGACGTCCTTGCTGAAGAGTGACCTCTCTTTGCATCTGTGGCATTGAATACTCCAGCAAACTCGGGGGCCATCTTGTATATTTAAATCTGGTGTTCCGTTCCACATGTTCAGACTAATTTCTCATCATCAACACCATCACCACCAACAACCACAACAGCCAGCCTATCATTCACTCGTGAGACCCGGAGTCCACATAATTCTAACACCTTAATTCATATTACATAAACCACCACACACCTTCCCAACCAATCACCACCACAGCCAAAATGGTCTCTTACCGCATCATCGCCGTCCTCGCGCTCGCCGCCACCGGAGTCATCGCCGCCCCCTGCGAGGCGGGCGCCGGGGCCGGAAACGGGGCCGCAGCCACTGGGGTATCCAATGCGCAGGGCGCCCAGGCATCAGGAGGCGCCGGCAACGCGCAGGGCGGAGCTGGAGGCGCCGGAAATGCCATGGGCGCAGGCGCTGGCAACGCCATGGGTGGAGGAGCCGGTGGAAATGCCCAAGGCGGCGCTGCCGGTGGGAATGCCCAGGGCGGTGCAGGCGGCGACGCAGCCGCTGCTGGCGGCAACGAGCAGGGCGGGGCCGACGGGGCTGCTGCCGGCGGCGCCGCCGGCGGAGCAGCAGCCTGCAACGTCGGCAACGTCGGCGAGGCCCAGGGGCCTGACAACGTCGGCGTCGACGGCGCCCAGTTCGTCACGGGCGTGTGCACCAGCGACGCCAACTGCGCCTCGGGCTGCTGTGTCATGGGTGGTGGCAAGGACCCCAACGTCGCCGTCTGCCGCAACGAGCCCGCCCTCGAGCCTGATGAGAGCTGTGGCGCCACCTGCGCCGCCTAAGTCCAGCCTTCTTCGAGCCTTTCATGGTCTCATCTTCTGGAGGCGGATAGTCTCCGAATGGAAGGTGCCTGGGTCCAACATGAGCTGTTCGGGAAACGGTTTGAGGGCTGGTAGTGCGCGGATTTGTCTGGAGGGATATTGGGTGCTGGTTGGGGGCAAGGTGTTGCCAATTACGATCTTTACCATACATACTCTGCAATCATATAGAGCAGCCTATAGAGTTGATAATTAGACTTATCACGGCTCGAGACAATGGACAATGACAATTGCCTAACTCATTCAGCTTCTTTGGTGAAAGTGGAATTGCGCTTATGGCAAATGATATTTGAAACTTCAAATCCTCATGTGAGCCAGACAAAAAATGAACTGTGAAATTCATTATGGGCGTTACTAATGTTCTGTGAGAATGTCAGGGAGAAGATCCCACCTCTTATAGGATGACCTCTTCTAAGATAAACAGTTGGGGTTTACCCTCTGCTTTTGCTGGTGTGAATCCCCGATTTCATATTGTAAAGGAGATATTCACGGATTTCGACGGACTGACCTGCTTACATCAGAGGTGGCCACCACTCGACGACAGACTCGTATCGTTGTTCCTCTTATATCTTTTAAGTCTTTATCGAGTACGATAGTTCCCCATGCTGGATCTACATAGATTGATGCCAAATATTCGAGGACAGTTTAGTTGGGATTCGAATGCTGGAGTTGAGTACTCTTTCAACCTTTCCCATCGTTTAAATATATCAATGCGAATAAAATCCCAGTCATTACCCTCCAAATAAGTACCAAGGAAGAAATTCTGCACACTTCCTACATACCACACAAACGGTCGATGTTTCTTTTGATCTGCCATTGACGCGAGACACAGCGGTAACGGTTGACCTACACGAGTGGAAAGTTTTACATGAATTCCTTGAATCGTACAAGATCGAAATCGTGACTCTACTGATGCGACTATTGGGATCCCGAAGCGACCGTCCCAGGTTCATAGCTTGCTAGGGATATTTCTTCCCCCAGTCTCGAACACCTTCATGCAAAGTCCCTTCAATTCGTCAATGTGGTGTACAACCAGGCCCTTCGGCGTCGTGCCATATTTCTTGCACAACAACGCAGCACAAGCACATGCAATCGCATGCTGTGCGCCGTTGCCCATAAACTTGGTCGACGAGCTCGCAACGTGCGAGACACTGATGTGCTTGCCCGCCATCATCAAGTTCGAGATGTTGCTCGAGTACAACGCCCGGAATGGGATAAGGTAGGGCCTGTCACCTCTATTACGCAAGCCCCAGTCCTTTAGGCGGAAGTCGTACTTCTCATGGCCGCCGTAATGCAGGCAGAAGGGTCCCCCGTTGAAGACGACGCCGTCGGGGAACTGGACAAATTGGACAATATCGTTCTCCGTGACGATATGGTCGCCCTTGTAGCGGTCAAATCCTCCTGTCGCGGTGACAAAGGCGACATGGTCGAATGCAAGGTTGGCGTACTGGTCCGGCTGCTTCGCCTTTACATTGGCGAAGGCACCGTAGATGGCTCGCAGGAGATGGTCGCGGATGTGCTCTCCGTTGGTGTACATGTCGAGCTCCTGGCCGTACTCCCAGTAGTGCGTCATGGGGAGTTGCATCCGCTTGGGCTCTAACACAGATTGCTCCCCTACGACAGGGCCGTCTCCGTTGTCCAGGCCGGCTTTGACGAGCTGGCCGTCTAGGCGCGCAAAGTCCTTAGCCACTTCGGTAGCCCACGGGACTTCTGGGAATGAGGACGGCTTGTCGGAGACCTTTGTGCGGAAGAAGAGCGTGTTTCCATGGTGCTTGTTGTCACTGTTAGCAGGCGCGAGAGATTCCCCGTATTCTGCTCGGGACTCTCGTCCAGACATCGTCGCAGCGCCGGCTAGCTGACCGAACAGAGCGCGGCCAGAGGCGTCGATGAAAATGGGCGCCGCGAGTCTGATTTCCTTCCCAGAAGCAGCATGGCGGGCATCGACAGATTTGATCGTTGTGCCCTCCACACCCGCGGCAAAGACAGTGTGCTCAAGGAAGACATCGATGTTTGGCTCCAAGTCTGTCACCAGCGTCGCCACCAAGTCTCCATCGACTTGCCGTGCTGCGAGCTCGTCCACAAGAGGACCATTCACACCACGTGGACGTAGTCCAGCCTCCCTGCTCCCGTTACCACCAAGTACGGGCCTGTCCTGGACCAGTGCCACTCTTTGGCCGAGGCGAGCCGCCGCCGTTGCTGCGGTAGCGCCTGGGATTCCGCCTCCTACTACCACGACGTCAAAAGTTCCGACCTGCTCGGGGGTCTCAGGGAGGCCGAGCAAAATTTTGCGCCACCTCCTGGATGCTTCGTCGTTTGTGTTAGGAGGAGCTTCTTCCTCCACGCTAAGATAGATAGCATCACATCGCCCGCAAAAGCCGGTCAGGTCATGTAGCGCAAGCCGAGCCTTGCCGGCAGCAAGCTCGATCTGCCCTCCAAACTCCCAGTTCCAGTCTTGATCATTTGCCCCGAATTCTATTTCGAGGGGCTTGTCGTTCACAAGTAGGGAGAACCGGCCAGGGTGGTGCCCTGGGACCCAATCTTTTGCACGGACCCAGACGTTGTAGATTCCCTCGGCGGGAATGTTGACACTAGTCACGGCGTCTGCGACCGGCTTCCCGTTGCCATGGGCTAGCAGGTATGGAGAGCCCATTTCGAGCATCCACTGCGAGTCCAGTGTCCAGCCGCCGTAGTAGCTGAAGGACTCAGCTTCTACTAGGATGCTGGTGCCCTGATGATCTGCCATGGCGAAGATGGAAGAAGCGTTACCAGGTCACAGGCGGGGGGTGACTGACCACAGAACTATGGTTTGGATAATAAATAAAGCGCTTCTCGACACAACTGAACGTTCATATAAGCGATGAGTGGTTTGGATGATTCTGTTAACAACGTCCGCTTGCATTTCGTCCGTCTTTATAGAAGTATACGATTACTGATCAATCTGGGGAATTACGCACGAGATCGAGATTTTGTGGGTATGAAACGGTGAGAACGGAGTCGGAAGCGAAGTTGTGGAATAATCACACAAGTGCTTGCGATTAGGGGGTTGCCTGAGCACTGTCGGCTCTCCTAACTACTTACTGGCGTCTCATCCTGGTTTCAATACAGGACACCTTTCACGTTATTTGTTTATTTTGTGGACTTTGAATTCAGACTTCGGGTAGATTCAAGATTCGAGACTTACTCTCTTAGATCTGCATGAGTGGACTTGTTTCTGATCGCTATACACACACTTTATACGCAGCATGTATCCGGTTCATTCATACAGTGGAAAACTGTCATTCAGAGCTGTATAAGTCTGATACGGTTCTAGTGGTCTCGATTAGGCCAAGTCTCAAGTGGATACAGAGAGAAGATTGAGTCGGGATCGATGACGACCACGAGACCCCGCGTGATGCACCATTAATAGTCCGCACAGCGATTTGTTCACTAATCCTTTTTCCCCTCCTAATGGACACTCTTAGACGCTACTTCCAGCCGGGTTCAATTCTTTCTTCGCCCAGACTTGTTCCACTAATTTTCACTTGGCTCTACATTGCGTGAGGATTCTGAAGTTATTTACTGAGTTTGCTGGTTCTAGTCACATACTTAGCTTTCTCATTAGGCTTCGAAGTCTAGAGTCTATGCAGCACGAGGTTGAGGCCACATGCTCACCAACTGTATCTTTTTAAGTTGTTCCCGGCATAGTTTCTATTTCATTGTTGAACGCTAGGTCTTTGAGCGTTTACCAATGTGTAGAGAGACCGTAGACCTTCGGGATATCTACGGATTAAGAACTTAACCACCTGGAAGTCTTAGGAGATCGAATACTCCTTAACACGTTCCGGTGTTCCTTCTAAAGTATTATTGCTAGGAAACCTCTACGTTATTATCACATAGAGAAGTCCTTTACAGCTCTTAATATTGTAATTCTGCGCAATGGGCTCTCGCACGGAGTCATGGATACCCGTGCTGTCCCATACACAGCCAATTGTCCAGTCCCTTTTGGATGGAAAGTTGCGATGACGTTTTGGCCAATCTCTGTGCAGAAGAAGACGAATTGTAATCTTCCATCGTGGACTAGTCCGTTCGGGACGACTTGTTGTGATGTTGTGTGTCTTCATTGGTTGAAAATGAACTGCCGCCGAGGGGGACATGTAAATGTATCACAATATCTGTCGTGGTACTGCTTGGCTATCTAACTCTAGATTGTTCAATCATTCAGCCCGTTACTGAAAAGCTTCCAGATTCTGATTTGTTGGGACCACCCGGACCTGCTCAAAGATCTACATTTTGCCGGAATGTCTTTTTTGGATATAGGCGGGACGGCACTTGAACTGCTAGCCGAGTGGTAAGTCAGATGCTCAATGATAAAAGATTCTTGTCCTTCCCACTGGAAAATAGCTGGGACGCCAGAAATCCGCATCAGAACCTATTAGTCCAATCCCAAACATACAGCCACCAGACACGATGGTTCGCTTTTCGCCATGCGTTCTTGCCAGCAGCCTCTTCTTGGCTGTATTTGGTGCCGAGTGTAACCAGACGCGAATGCTACAGTTTGCTTACGGTCTGGTTGACGCGCAAAACGTTGGATCTCTCGGCAACTTGGAAGGCGCAAACCCTCACAACCTCACCTACTTAGAGAACAACAAAACGATGGAGATCACGAGCGGCGTTCTCAGCAAGAAGTTGCACGTAGACCACAATCGCACAATTACAGATCTCATAGAGTGCGCCACTTACACGGAAACGATCATGACCGACCGTGCGTCTCCCCACGTCGTGGGGACACAGGTTCGCCACGACCCGGACAACGACATGCTCGTCTATCTGGTCGACTCTGTCGTCTCTACGACGGGGTCCTGGATATTCAACGCCAACAAGACGCTCGAGTGGGTCCTGAAGGAGGACTGGAGCATGATACCGGCCGGCCAAAGAGACAGCCGTGCGGCTCTCAAGAATGCCGCCGACGCCTACTTGGACATGTGGAGCAACAAGAGCGCGATCGATGCTGTACCCTGGGGGACCCCTTGTGCCCGGCTCGAGGGCTCGGCGTACACCGGCAACGGATCTCCCACCGACAGCTGCAAGCCTGGAATCCCGACCAACAACTCGCAGGCGCCAAACATCAATAGACGCTACGTTATTGATGAGTCGTATGGTTCGGTTGATGTGATCAATATCTTCCAGCACTTATCCAACGCTCCGGACAGTCATGAGTTTCGCATGGTCAAGGGAAAGCTTCGGTATATACACACCATGACGATCGCATCAAGTGGTTAAATGCCTGAAATGTGGTGTATAGTGTCCAGATCGCAGAGTGTGGTGTTGTGGAGATGGCGAGCAGATCATGGTGCAATGACCAAAATCGGGCGAGCACAAAGGTGAAATAATTGTCTAGTGGCAGGCAGATTGTTTAATATTTGAGCTTCAGCTAGTTTAATGGATCACTGACGCAATTCTACGTGGCTGAAAATCAAATTTGGTGACTAGAAGTCCCATGGTGTTTGTACATGCTCCATGGCTGCTTTCATTTCTTCATTTCTTTCTTTTTTTGGTGATTTACAACCCACCAGTGCCTTTGTTCCTTACAAGGCGGGGTTCCTGGTCTCAAGAGTTACGTTGCACGCTATAATGTCAAAAGCTTCTGGATTATTGGTTGACTAGACTCATCAAGACAACAACAAGCGAGGACATTCGCCTATGAGAGAACGAGTGGGGATAGTGACCGGATACGATAATTATTTTACGGGAAGGAGTATGATGGAACTCTTATCATAGTAATCCACTGCCACTTTCTGCTGTAAGAAATTCAAGATGGAATATGCGACGGTCTTTTGAGAATTGAGCAATTTCGCATCATCATGAAGGACATGGTGGAAAGAGCCAGCATTTCAGGCAGAATTTCATTCAAGCTAGGTAGGCTGGGTGTATTGCGTGACCGATCTTTGAATTTCCTTTCATAAAGTTGGTTCTGTTTATTTTAGGTTTGAATAAAAAGCCTGTCTTGCAGTAATCTTTTATATATGGGAACCTGAGAATTATTGAGGGTTTCGATGCGAGTGAATATCTTTGGGCTATGTATAGAATAAATGCGGGAAGCCAACAGCGACAAAAGCCCAAATGGGTGAGCTAGAAGTCCAGCGAGGGTTGAACAATGTGACACATGGATCGATAGGCGCTGACCAAGTGGGCTCATGATAAGAGCTGCCTACGATTTCAGAGTTTATTGTTCGCGCCCTGACGCAAGCGACTGGCAGAATTATTGCGCAGCTTGTTAACAATTCGGACAGAACAGCGCCAGGGAATGGCACGCAGAGCCCACATGCAGAGGTTCATCCCTCGAGATGATCATTGTGGAATCTGGACGAACGGCCCGAACCAAAGGTGCCACGCTTCGTTTGGAGATAGTGGCACAACAGCTTCTGTGTCTTGTTTCGGCGATCTCATCCAGATGACCCAATTTCTGGGCATTGGAAGTTCTGGTGTCTTCGCAATAGACCACATACCGACGGCCAAGCCATACGATGTTTGCGGCAGAGCACAAGCTTTGGAGGATTTAGCGAAAAACGAAGTCGACCGCGACTTGATTTCGTTTGGATGCCGCTTGGACCAACGTCTACAACCACATGAGCCCCCTGATGTGAAGTGGGTGAATTGGAGGTGGCCGAGGTATGAATGGAAAGCGGAAGTTCTGGGCGCGGAGGCTAAGGTGTGCCGTCAGTGGGTGGTGCATGGCCGTGCTGTTTTGGCTCAGACCATCTTGCAGAACTTGCGCAAGACGAGCGTGACAGATCTTCAGTGTCACTATCACTCGAAGATGCTAATCCGGGACCTGGACTACGTGGATCCGACGCACAGATTCAATGATGACTCCTTGGAAGGAAGCCTTTACCACGAAGCTAAGGCACCTGGCGGGTTTGGCCGTATCACTGTTCACGATCTGCTAGACCCGAGCCCCAACTTTTTGACCCTAGGCAAGCCCGAATCACAGTCCGATCCTGAACAAGGGCCTGACTCCGAGTATGAAGAGTACACGTCAAGACGAAGTACTTCGGACGCGAGGGAAACATCCGTCGTCTCTAGCAGTCGAGATCGAAGCGATGGACCACATTCTGGGCGATCGGAAGTCCTTGAGCACACGGGCGACTCTGGAGGGGATGACGGGAGCTTTGAAGCCCGAGACGACCAATCACAGAATCAAATCTGGCAGATCCAGGATACGTGGTCCCTAGAACAAACCAAAGCAGTTGCTTCTATCATGGTTGCATACGAAAATGGACGAGCTGTGGAGATGGACAAGATGGATACAGAGGATACCATTCAGAGAGGCTTTCAGCTCGGTCCGAGAGGCAGTGAACACGACTTCTACGAGATTGTGACAGCTTTCAAGTTAGTCCCCCTTCCTGAATGCGAAGTCAACTGGAAGAATCTCTTCATTACACCTGAGGAAGTAGATGTCAGCGAGATCCTTCAAAAGGAGACACGCAAAATTTGGGGGGAATGCGAAGGAGCAGTCACTGGGCAGCCGTGGAGTAACTTTGGCTTGTCAGGACTCAAAACAAGTGAAGACATACAGGGAGGCCAGAAGCGCACCGACACGTCGGGAAAGGGTACCAGTACAACTGACAGCGCATTGGCAGAAGCGGTGCATGAGAAGACGAGTTCAACAAAGGCCAACATGTTTGGGGGAGATAGGCCATTCATAGGCCCGAAAAAGGACGACGACGCCAGCTCCAGATCGAGTTCAGGCTCTTATAGCTTTTCCGATCCACATGGACAGCCAGAGGTCATCGCCGAAGAACCATATCGAGTTCCTCTTGTGGCGACACTTGGAGCACATTCTCTCGGTCTGTTCTAACCATAAAGGGTTGTAACAACAACATTAAAGAGACATCTTTCTCATACCCACATCTTGGGACATTTCTTATTTGTTAAAAAAATATTGTTCAAATATTCAATGGCGGATGACGCGTAGGGAATTACAGTGAATGGTGGGTGAACAGAGCTTGCGGTTGCCCATCAACGGTGTGCATCGATGCGGAGTTGGACGGTCATCCAACACCTAGTCTTATGAGCGCTATGACAAGAGCGTTTTCCCAATGCCTGGTCAGTGACGGCATAAAGCGGAGTAAGTTGGCTCATACAGTAAGCGTGGATCCCTCTGCAGTGCCGAAGGGAACACTTCTGCTACCGGAGCGACCGTCAGCAAGCAGCGGCCAGATTCAACTACCGAAACAAGTTGTCTTCCATCCTGCTTGGACCGATTCCACCGCCTGAACATGCCAACCGTGAACAACTTTTTCGTCCGATTTCTCGAGAATCATGTCTACTCTATGCCTGAGCCGCCGCCCCGCAGGCGCAGCAAGCCAATGGAGGTGCTGTGCGTGGGACTGCCTCGCTCCGGGACCGAGTCGCTGCAGCACGCACTCCTGACGCTGGGCTACGATCACACGTACCACGGCTGGGATATCATCTACGAGCAGCCCAACTACGCCCAGCAGTGGGTTAAGCTCTGCCGCAAGAAGTGAGTTGTCTGGGTCTCCCGGCCGGATTTGAGGATCCACCATCCTCGCCACCTACCTGGAGATACGGATGCAGCTACGAGGTGCTAACTTTTTGAGCGCCGTTGGAGGTGGTTCGGGCCATTGGATGGCAACAACGACTTTACGGCTGCCGATTTCGATCCTCTGATAGGACACTGTGTCGCTGTTACGGACGCAGCAGCCTCTGTGTTCGCCGCTGAGCTGATTGCGGCGTACCCCGAGGCGAAGGTAGTCCTGAACTATCGGAGGGACTTGGATGCGTGGTTAGTATTTCTGAAACTTTTTTTCTCATGTCTTTGTGACCCTCAAAGGTGCGAATTGGCCTATTAAGATGATCCCAGGCACCAGAGCGCGATGACGACACTGGTCCGCAATAACAGTAACATCGTCCTCCTCTTATTGTCGTATCTCGGGCGCGAGTGTTTCTGGGCCTGGCATGTTTATGTCCGCTTCATGTGGCCAGGTTTGTTCCGCGCATTAGACGGCAACCTAGAGACAGGGGTAGCGAGAAATGGCAAGTGGGTGTACCGAGGTAAGTGACACCTGGAATTTGACGGCACCTTCTTTCGAATTGATTCAATCCCGATTATCGAGCTGCCCCCTCCTTGCATGCACACTGGATTTTATTTGACCTCTTTGTCGCTTTATCAGAGCACTGTAACATGATCCGTGGACTCGTGCCTAGGGAACGGCTCCTGGAATGGTCGGTTGAGGACGGATGGGCACCGCTGTGCGATTTCTTGGGAAAGCCCGTGCCAGATGAGCCATTTCCTCACGCCAATGCTGCCGCAGGGTGGGCTGGTCATGAGTCTGAGCTCTTCAAGAGATACGGGCTCGCCGCGGTGCATAACGTCGCTGTCATGTGCGCTGTTCTAGTGGTGGTGGCATCCATATTGTACATCGCTATCCTCAAATAGGAGGCAGGCTCGTCGACGTCTTCGAGAAGTCGACGCGCGTGTCTTCGCACGACAACGAAGTGGAAGGATACCTCACGAGTCCTAGCACCGTTCAGGTATCCGGGAGTTCCACCTGATGGTTTCTGGACTGCTGTGGGGGCTTCGTACATTGTTGAATAAGATTTTCGATATTTCGCAGTCAAAGGATCCTGAAAAGGTGACGAGTCGCCTAGCTGTGACACCTGAGAAGGCGGCAGGATCTACTGGTACTAACCAGCTGGACTTTGACGCGCCGCACCCGGACGACAGCGATCTATATCGAGGCGAAAGGTGCGGTGTGGAATTCACCGCGTAAACCAGGCAGTCAGAATTTATGATGGATCATTTCAAGTCACTGTTATTCTGAGCAAGGCTATGGTCAGTCTGATCATACGAGAAAACAAAACCTTAGTGACTTGGGGGATTCAAAATGTGGAAAAATGTGGAGCTCAAAAGTGCAACATTCCATTCTAAGCATACTATTCGTCTTACAATACATGTGCAGCTGAGCCAAGCCTCTTGAATACAGATCACAAGACAACATGCACTGAGTCAGCGCGAAGATTGTGGATGACTGATACCTGAAGCCAGCCCTATTAAATTGATGTGGAAGGAGTAATTAAAAAAGGCCCACGCAGGTCGCTGGGGAATCTACTCCTACATATACCCCGCCTATAACGTAGGACTCCTTCCTGCACCATAATGGCTGAATAAGGCTGCAGTGGCTAAGATTGGTCCTATCGGGAACTACCTTCGGGAACCGACCGCATAAAAAACAGTTGCCTTCTGAGGCTTACTTCTAGTAGCCTTGCCTTGCCTGCTGCACATCTGCGGAATTGATTCCGTTTTTTGTTATGGCGAAGCAAATCGAGATGTTAATAAGAGTTCATTGTGGCCATTGCGGGTTGAAAATTCGGGGGGTATTGTGAGAATACGCCGAGCAAGAGGCGAACCAGGTGGACGCACAGCAGGATCAGACGGACGGTGGCTGATGTCGGGTTATACAAGTAAACTGCGATCTGAGAATTCCGCCCGACTGCCTATCATTCCAAGACAGGCAATGGCCCGAGACGTCCCGATAGATACAGACATGATGGGTCATAATTGATGCATTTCAATAAATAGGATCCGAAGGATTGACTGCAGCACGAGTGGAGACTCGAATGCCAGCCTTGTTAAACTATTAGAACATACGCCAAGTCAGCCAACGGGTCTTAGCTCAGCTGACGGCTTGTGGAGTTCTTGATATTTTGGCAGCCACCGACGAGGATTCTTGGTCTCGGAGTAATTGTTTTTCTTTTTTTTTTTAAGCCGCAAGAAATACTGTTCAAAACTACCACAACTTCTCAGATGTTCTCCCATCAAACGAAAAAGAGACCAAACCCACAATAAGCTCTTCCGGTGAACGATGTCTTCCAAATCACGCCAACGCTGCCGCGTCGCGTGGCTCGAGCCGATCGACGCCGACGAATCGCCTGCGCTGTCCCCGCTTCACATCAAGGACATCCTTTTTCTCGACTCGCTGAACACTTATTCCTGGGTGGCACTAGCCGCCGTCTTCTGGGCCGTGCTACTGACAGTTCTGGGAGTTGGTCGCCCGGCTCTCTTCGCTGTGGTGGCTGTGGTGCATTGCGCGGTGGTTGGCCTTGTCGGCGGCGCAGCAGCGATAGCCGCCCGCGTGTGGCCCTCCGGAGAGGCTATCGGCACCAGAGACGGCGGAACCTGAATGCTGTCGGATCTTGGGTGGATGGATTGCGGGCGCATCAGAGAGCCAGCTACCTAGATTGGCTTCTTGTATTCGTGCGGGTAACGCGGACCGGAAGATGGAGCGGTGTTGTTAAATGCATCACAGGATTTGGCATCTCGTGTTCAATCTCAATGTTGACTCTCATTTTCTCTATGGAGAGGCAAGACTCAGATTTTTGGAATGATTCAAACGGAACGACAGTTCAATTTGTGCCTAGGACTTTAAAGGAAAAACTGCTGCAGTTTCTGGCATGTGGGCCTTGATGTCCAGGCCTTGAACGATTTTCCACCACAACTTTGGCTGAAATATTCAGCGAATCGAGGTGTCAATCGACACATGCGTGTGTGCACCATTCTCGAGCAGTATCAAGAATATTTCAGCTCTGCTTTCCGCTAAGTCTCGTTCCTCGGAATGGGAACCTTTGGCGGTGGTGGCGCCGACCTCTACATATGTCTCATATTGCCAGCGGAGGGCATTTTCCCAACAAGACTTCTTCTCAAATCTCTCGCCCACCTTATCTCCATGAAATAGCAGGGTCTTCACAAGTTCAGGCATGATCAACACGTGTGGCGTGATTGGTGATGGTGCAAGTGCGTAATGAAGCAGTGGTCTGCCTTTCTTGATCTTGTTGGGCCTGCCGCCCTTTTCAAGCACTTGATTGACATAGGTTTTGAGCCCAAATTGGACGGCGAGGGATAAAAAAGGAGTCTTCCAACCGCGAGGGTGCGGTAGAATACTGGAGTCTGTATATTTTAGCGGCAAGTAGCAGACATTCCAACTAAAAATAATGTAATAATATCTGGCTACATGTATAATACCTACTACAGACAAGGTGGCGTTAGAATTTGTGATCCTTATTATATTACACAGAGCCTAGGTAGGATACTCTATGTCTAGTTTCTGTTGATTTCATTTCTGATGGATACCACGTGATAAAGTTAAATTCAGCATAGAGGACATTCACAGGTAAAACATATTTAGTTTGTATCTATCCTGGAAGTAATCGAGACCATCTTCAACAACATTCTGCCCATGCAATGGCTTCCCTGAATCGAATGCATGCCCTCAGGCTGGTAAGGACTGTCGGCAACTTCACACCACCCAGTGAGGTCGTAATTTCCATTCTCGCGACCGTAGAAACATGAACGTCGGAATCCCCAGGAGTTAGCTGTTACAATTAGCCAAAGGCTGTAGGGCTCTCCGACCGCGTTCGTGCACACTCTTGTTTGGCGGAATCGTCATTTTGCTCTTTTGTGCATCAGCTGTCGCAGCCACCTGCGCAAACGACCTGGGCGTCTTGTCGGACCAAGCGCCACAGTGTGGTTTCCGAGTGGGTGCCTGATCCGTAGAGCTCAGCCCCGGATAATTCTCCTCGGTCATCGCACAATGCACCTCCGTCTCCTCGATGGCCCCTCCCACCTGCCGGCGGTTCCCGTGCCTTTCAATACCACCCTGTGGCATATAAGATATGAGAATGTTGGCCCCGTCCAATGGGATCTCCTCTACAAAGTTGTCAGACCACCTGAGCCTCTGGATCCGCCTCTTTCTCGAGAGGTACAGGTTCAGCGGTAAGCGAGATTTGACGAATTCTTGCGCCTCGAGGGTCTCGTCGTCGCGGCTGACTTCGTAGATAGAGAGATTGTCGTCGATCAGGCACCGCGATGTGACTCTGTACACATGTTTTTTATGTCCGGTGAATTCGAAGCCAATGTACTTTTCTCGCGGGATCTTCATTCTTTTTCGATAGGTTGGAGGTAAAAGACAGTTGTTGATGGACAGCTGGATGGGAAAAAATTGAGAGGGAGTTGGTGGAAGCGGGAGAATGTGCAGTGGTACACTGAATGGCCGTTCTGCATGAGAAAATACACCGAGCCCGACTTTATACAGTTCCTCGTCGACGACACCTCCTGTATTGCTCTGCTATTTCGGGTAGCGATATCGTAATGCGCCCCACCGCCAAAGTTTACTCAGAATCAAACGACCTTTGGGGAAGCAAGTTCACTTCCTTGCATCAAATGTGCCCCAGCTAGACTTCAGACCAATGGGATTTACAGCCTAGGTTGCAGAGATAAAAAACTGCATCACTGTGAGGTTCCAATTGGTTCACACACCAGCCTGCACATGTGGCATCAGCGACCGGGGCACATTTTGTGTGTAACTGACAAGGGTGTCAGATTGCCTTTCTCACAACGCTGGAGTGTGGGAAAGAACTTAGTAGCACTGCACTATCCCCAAACTAGAATCTTTTTCAAACACAGGGAGCGTTCTGTCTTTAAACATGGCTTGGCAAGTACCTCTCCAGTATTGCCTTGGCACGGGAGTCGCTGTGCATTTCAAAATGCTGCAGCGAGAGTGACAAGGGGACGACCCAGGTAGGATAAGCCGTCGCTGCTCTCCGGGTTGGCTTCCGGCGCACCTAGACCTTTTTGCGCTTGGCTTTGATTGTGCCCCTGTAGCGCCTTTAATCCTGGGGCACAGGGGCAAAGGCCTGATGGCGCAGTGGCCATTTTTATTGTAGCAGGCGCATAAGCAATCCGTGTGGGTTCGTTACATTAGAACAGAACCCAGGCACCAACCCGGTGGCTTCAAAACACGATGGCTTCCAAAGTTTGCCGAGCCTATATCACGCCACCATAATCTCCACCGCAACGCAGGATGCGACGATCTCAGTAAAGAGACTCTTGTGAGCCTGGATAATGTACTGTACTCTGTGGGACAGAGACGCCGACCCGTGGGATTAAGATCACAGCCGCAATGCGCAGCGGCATACGGATTGGTCCTAGGAACAGAAGCTAAATTTTGTGGGACATGCTCACAATATTCCCCTTCGCATTATATGACTATAAGCACGAGGTTTGCTACCACTCTTGAGTTTTGGACTTCAGTTGCCGAACGCAGGTAAATATAAATTTATGACACGCCTCTGTGGAGGATCTCGTCTTCGCTCCAAGACAACAAGGCCAATCTGACCCAATGCCTTTCACGCCTAGAGTGGTACATCGCGAGGTGAAACAAACAAGACATCGCTGTTGTAAACTTGGGTTCTGCATGTCAGACTTCAATTTCGTCTTCTCCCAACACCGTTCTTGTCACTCAACTCACTGAGGCCTTGCCCGCAGTCGCTGCCGATGCTGCAGAGAAATTCAATGCTGACCAACGACCCCCTTCAACGCGTCGATCCTAAAGATATCCGCGCATGCATCAACAAATTATGCTACGACAGCGAATTTCTGGAAATCAGTGACCTCTTGAAAAGAGCATGCACTTCGGGGGAGTTAAATGTTGGTTAAAGTGATGGCTACTGATGGAAGATCTGCGACAATGGAAATCCACCCGGGCCACCCCCACAGCCCCTCCGGTCGCCTCGAACCCGGTACCTCAAAGTATGCAGCCCGCGGTCTTTCAAAACCGGATACGTCATGGATTTCAGTTTGAAAGGCTAGGGAGGCTCGTTTTGCGGGGCCGAATTGTTGGCAGTGGCCATGTTACTCGTGAGCAAATTTTAGGTTTGAATTATCATTTTGTTTGATCTACTCGTAGATGTTCAAATTTATCCCGGGCGCGAAATCACTCATTCAAAGGCGAAGTCTGAAACCTTCGGCGTAAAGAGCCCTCTCGCTAGCTTATCCGTTCTTGAATACGACTATGATGTCTGGTATTGGCAGAAGCTTCGAGGCATCATGAACTTCCCTATATTTAAAGAATTAGGCAGATAAGCTTGTCAAATGAGTACCACAAGTGTTCATACACGTGGGATATATGTTGCTTAGTCGTGGCAGCTTAGACACTCTTCTTTCCTCTGGCCCGAGAAGCGCCTAGACCGACTGCGTCGGTCTGCTACTATAAGGTGCCGGCTAGATGGCTATAGCTAAGGAACTCACGACGAGTATGTAAAAGTGAGCGCAAGGGAATAAAATCATTCTGCAAGCTGATGGGGTGTGTAACACCGAGTTCGAAGTTCAATTCGCTGCTAAGTAGAACGGTGCGTACTCGGCTTGCGACTGGGAGCATCTTCTGGAATTGATGCGTCGCTATCAACGTAAATCATCACTTTGGCTGCGCCGGAAGCTTTTTCAAATTCAATGAAGGCTCGTTCCTGACGTGAGCATGGGCTATTGTGTACTTACCTAGGTAGCTAGTTGGGTGCTCTCGATCATTGACAGTCAGGCACACCACTACTATGGCCGGTGTCAACATAAGAGCCGCCAATACTACCGTCGTCATAATCACGCGTACACAGAGCACAAGTCAAATGAAGCAAAGTAGCAGTATATTAAAGGCTCTGCCTTGAGAACGGATGATGAAGTCCGCGGTTGAAAGACATGGGGTGTTGAATAGCCGGATGTTGAAGTCCGCGGCTGATATACATGGGGTGTTGAACAAACTAACTCGATTTTTTGCCTTGCTTCTGACTCTTGTGCGTAAGGAGAAGTTATTGTTCAATTTGTGTGCGTCAACAGACGGTAGGGCATGATTCGTGTGAGCAAAGAGACAGTGGGCAGGATTCGTGTGCGTAATGAGATGGTGGTGTGATTCGTGTGCGCAAGTGACCTTTGTGTTGCGGGCTGCAAGTGCTACACACAGGCAGAGGACACCATTTTTTTCAAACGTATGTAGCTGCTGTGGCCGTGTGGGATGAATAAACAGAAGAAATTGACCTCGAACGGAATTGCAACCGAAGGTACGGGGGTCGGCTTCAACACTCGTCCTCCAGTTTGCCACGCCATGGCTCTCTCAGGAACCACAACGACACGTGGTGCTCATCAACATGGTGCCGCGTGATGCGATGGACCAGAACCATAAAGCACTCTTAAGGAAGCTCTGAATGGCGACTTAGGAGCCTATGGGACGTCCAAGATTGCCTTGGCCGCGGCGGCAACCTATGACATGACATAGATGTTCGTTCTTATCTTCACGCAATTCTCCACACCTGCAGGCATGATAAAGTCGGCACGGAGGCCTGTTGCAAGGTGGTCCATCCTCACGATCGAGACCGTGGTGGCGCATGTAGTGTTCCTTACGCGTTGTGTTATATCCACATCTATCGATATAGCGTGGAGCTTTGGGATCATGCTCGCTGCGATAGTGGCGGTCTGCATCGGTCTTCCTCGAGTACGTCTTGGGACAGCCCTGGGCGGCGCAGGGGTATTGTCCTGACTGCTTGGCAGCTCTGCCTGAGCTGGGGGCGGCAGAGGGACTGCGGGACTCAGAGGATCGACGTCGTCGACGCGATCCCTTGACCCTTATGCCTGCCCTGAAGCTGGCAGGGGACCGGCGACTGCGGAATGGCCGTATGCAAGGATCCTCACATCCGATCTGCAGAGGATCCAAGATCCGCTGCGGGCCGCTCGCGTATGGTGCCAGTGTGCTGCTGCGGCCAGCCGTCGATGAAGTGGGGTTGCAATCCTGCAAGGCTCCATGGTGTGCATGGTCATTCGGAATCAGATCCGTCCCAGCACCGAGCGATGGCGCTGCGTTGAGTTGGGACAAGTCGACGCTGTTGTCAAACCATCCCGGCTCTGGGTAAGGGTAGCCATTCTCCAATTCGCTTAGGAATGCAAGTGAATACTGGGATGTAGGCGAACTGGCCAGTGTTGACAGCGGACCGGGGTCGGCAGTGCCCGCAAAGGCTCCGTAGTCCCGCTCCAGAAACGCTAAGATGCTAGGAGAACAGGCGAGGACAGACAGGGAGTCGTCCCCTAACACACCAAAGGACGCACCGTTCCTCGGCGGTGGCGCAAACAAGCTCTGCTCCTGAGCCTTAGGCGTGGGGGGCCGCAATGGGGAACTGGTAGCGTCCGCAAAGTCGCCCAGCTCTGGTAGGGTGTTGGTGGTGCCAAAGGACCGGGATTGGTACCCTACTGGAGCGGGAGGGACGAAATCGGGGAAGCCATCCAGTGGGCTCCCTGCAGTAGCTGATGGAACCGCAGCCGCCAAAGGCGGGACGTCACAGGTTGGATCCAGGGCCTTTTCTGGAAGGAACGGCTTCATCCCGCCGAACCCAGGAGGATTGGCGCCCACGAGCCCTCCATCGACATCTTGGACAGTGAGTTGATGATCATAAATCGACCTGGTCGGTTTCGGCCCCCTGAGGGTGGCCGAACCCTGCATAGTGGTTGCGCCGTATTTGGAGAAACAAACAACTTCATCGGTCGTTAACTACTGTAATAACCTGCAATGCCAGCTCGTGTTTGCCACCAGTTGGACAACAGGGGGCTACTCACCACTGCAGCTAATTCAGAGGCAGAACTGAACAGTTACTGGAGGTAGTCGAAGGAGTGCTAGTGTCGAGAACCCGCACAATGTTATTGATGTGGTCCCCGAGCAAGGACTTGTGCAAGTCATGGAGGATTCGACTGGGTGCCAGGAGAAATTATGGAAAGAAAAGGGCAGGTCCCAAGGGCCCGAATAAATAGGAGCTTCATGATGCGTTCCCTGCTAGAAGCTTGGAACTTGAGGCGCATTCCACATCATCGACGATACCTAGCATTGTCGGGCAAGTGCATATGACTTGAGGCACTCTCATGTTCAGCGCCGCGAATGGCATCGCTACCCTTGCCGTGACCCACACCCGGCCTGGCCTGCCAGGTCTGGCAGGCCAGGTTCGTCGGCAGCACATGTGACTTGAGACGAGCGTAAGCACGTACATTTTACCTACATATGCATGCCTGCAACTAACCACAGTGAGCAGACTGCGCCACCGGCACAATTTCCTTGGACACCAGAGATCTGCTCAACAGCCAGAGTTTCGGGCCCGAAAACCACAACGGTATCGCCTGGGTCCTGTCACGTGTCTATGATGCGCTTGCAGAATATGTGTGGAGATGGTTACCTTGAAGATAACATGTAACACAAGCTCATCCATGCAGGATGCGCACAAACTCCGGGGAGCTGATGGATTTGTTCAGCTGTCTGTCTTAGTCTCACCCCTATGCTATGCTGGAGCCAACGGGCAGCTTAGGACGAGTGCTGTCTATTCAGTTGTGGTAATTTGCCACGAAAATGACAGTTTTTAATCAAAACTATTTATTTATGGACAGGACATCAGCAATTATTTGGCCAGGCATTCCGTGACAGGGCTGCGCCGTTTCGCCGCTGGCACAGTATCGAAATGCTATCTGCTCATTATCCAGTGGGGAGTTTGAGTGTGGGAATACGTAATGCGCAGAGCCTTTGCTCCCCCGGCCTTTTGCAAGCGCCACAGCTGCCAGTGTTGGTGTGTGGTGCTTGATCAAAAGTGCCCCAGAACCATGGCTGGATGCAGCGGCCCGGGTCGAGTTGCTCACAGGGGTCTTGCGCCTATTGCTTGTCATCTATTGGGCACTTATAAGCACTAAAGGATCATTCATCACAGCCCATTCTACTGCTCATTGAGCTGATTCGACAGCAGGTGTACTGTTGTTACCGAGGGAAGCTCTCCCCCATCATATCGGAGCCTGTCGCATTCGTCTGGACACGGTAATCTGTGTACTTCAAGCGCCCGTATGCATGATGATGGTTCCTGACTTGACATATCAAATATCTGGTACGATCCAGATCGGACGGGACAATTGAGCAAATAAGCGAAGTAGTATTCAATCATCGCCGACTCTGGCCATTCGAAGGACGGTACAAGCCATTTTGTAACGTGCCCGGCTTGCGTTCGGGCCGCATTACTGATTCGGCACCTTTCTCCTGCCTGCGTACACGATGCACGATACTTGTACACATCTCTAGATCTTGTCGAATGCCTTTATAGGTTGAACCCAGTTAGGTATTCACCCTGTAATAGGACCCAGTGGACGCAGAAGTGCGGGTGCATCCGTTTTCTGTGTAGTTCAACTTGATTATACGGAACCTTTCTCTAAACACCAAACTTCTATCCCCTCAATTAGGCTCTCCCAGACAATGTAACAATTGAATTCTCGATCGCCGCTACAACGGCTCAGAAAATCAGCTTAAAGAATTAGCTGTGTCCGAATACGTGGCGAAGGGATCTCGCCCTCGCTCGCTCTCTCCGGTTGAGGGCGACTGTAGCAGTGCGGAGCTGTGGCAGTGCGATGCTGTGATAGTGCGAAGCTGTGACTAAGATAAGGACCTAATAAGCAAATCTCTAAGTTAAGAAACGGGGTTGGTGTAGAGTTGTCGTAGTGTCTTGTGCTTGAATACTTCAAGCCATCTGCGTCTTTCTAGAAACGGTATCGGGATATAAGTTCGCCGTCACAGCTCGCATCGTGGAAAACCAACTTGGAGTCCCTGCGTTCAGAATCGGCCTCTCCTCAGCCTTGCGAGACTGGTGTTATATTACCCAGGCTTCCCGCCTTCAATGTCAGCTGTTCAAGCCTTTTGACTATCTTCGTCGGGGGTGTCTTCGGGCTCACTTCTGGCCTGACGCCTAGGCCTTAGTAGGAGACTGCCAGCATTCTGCTCGTTGCTAAATATTCTGATGTTATGCAGAGCACAAGGTGCAGCCTGAGCGGGGTCGTCGACTAGATTGCGGCGCAGGCGATATATTTTGTTCGACTAAGCGCGGATAATAGGAGCGGAAAAACCTCGCTGGCGTTGTTGGATACTTCCTCGGCAACAGGAAGCTCCAAAGACACGAATTAGATAACAACTCACGTGTGTTGGATGCATCACTTCGAAAAATTCATATTCTAACAATGGAAAAGATAGCTGTATCCTTGAACTCGCTCAGTTGAGGAACCTGGATTCGCCTAGCCCGGCAGACATCACCTGTGTGAGAAAAGAGCTTAAAGATCTTGCTGCGCTTTCCAAATGCTCCTCGGAATCGGAGAGATGTTGGCACTCTGATTACGAAGATGATTTCGTTGTGATCAAGAGCGAGGCACGCAAAAGCAAAAGACTGAACGTATGGGGCAAGTTCATAATGGCCCTCATCAAGTGGGAGCTTTGGACTTGGAAGAAGGTGGGTCTGGTTCCACGGTCGTTTTTACTCCCATTCATATAGGTTTTCCAGCTAAAAGACTTTCTGATGGACAGGCACAACCTGTTAGAGATGACCCTCGAAACATTGTGATTGGCAGTAAAAGGCGGCACATGAGCAAAGTAGAAATGGCAAAGAAACATGCGGTCACCTCCAGGCTCCTTATGGCATTATTCGGCGGCATTTCCCTGATCGTTCCAACCATCCTTATGGCCAAGTTCGAAGGCATCAACACAAGTCTTATTATTACATCAGTGTCGCTATTTTTGTTTGCGCTGGTCTTGGCCTTTAGTGCCACAGATAGCACTGGCAAAGATGTGCTCGGTATGACGGCAGCATATACGGCAGTTTTGGTTGTCTTTGTCGGAACCAGTCTTGCTGATGGAGGTTCTGCGGCTGTTTCAGTCGGCCAGAGCAATTCCACAACTGTGTGACAGTCAAGGAGCTCTCTACACTGGGCAAAGAAAGTTCAGTGCTGATGTATTGTCGCTAATAAGGTAGACACCAATTTACACTCATAGGCAGCAATATCATCTTTTAATAAATTCTGTCTGAGGTAGCCACGGGAACACTTGGACAGGACGTGCACGGTCAACCATGAACTTCGGTGGCGAATATACTTGAGTGGATGCATGCGCCGGAGCGCATGAACGAAATAAGGGAAAGTGACTTCAATTGACCCTGCTGAACACGTACGCCCTTCTACACATATTATGTAAAACGCAACCCGGGGGCCGAGAGGCCATCGAGCTTCGGTCATATGAGATGACGACGATGGTAACTTTCCTAAATTCAACAATGCGGTTACAGAGGACATGCGCCGCGACAAACAGGTACCAACCCTCATCATGATCTACGAGAAACTATTGAACAAAGCTACATTGCGCGGTTCGAAAATAAAATCGGCATGCATTCATTTCGTACGCCCGCCAGGCATCGACAAAGACGGGCACCTCCGCAAACACATAGGTAAAAATTAAGCTTTTCACAGTTTCGCTAGGCGTAGGCAGGCTGCATATTCCCATCTAAGAAATGCAGCTCTAGAGCAAGAAGCTGACGTCGGCCCTTCGTTGCATCCAACGTGCAGATCAAAAGCCCGACGGCTTTCCGCTTACAGACATACCGCGACCCCGGACTCGCGTGCGCGGACGTTGGTGTTGGTTGGCATTACGCCATCCCGCCGCTTGGTTCCCGGCCCTGCCGGCGGGACAGCACGACCCGAGCACGAGAGCGAGGGGAAGGGGAGGAATTTCAGTGAAGATGTGTTTGGCTATCTGGCAAAGTTTTCATATTTGCCGAGGGTTGATGTCCAAAAATGATATTCGCGATTAACAGGGCTGGGTGCAGCTATCACAGGAGCCGGGTGGGCCTACGTTGGTGCATCATACCGCTCGCTGCCCGTCAATTTCCCCATGTCCGGTTCAGGACATCGGAGCCGACACCTATGTAGCATCGATAAAACAGCCCAGGAACAAGAGGAAAACCTTGACTATTCACTGCAGCAATAGGCACCTGGGCATCAATGCATCTGAAGAGGTATCAAAATTCAAATTCGCTAACGCTGTAAAAAATCAACAAACTTTGTTGCGCCCAGGTATCCATCCCCACCTCCTCCCCGCAATCCCATGATATTCCCGCAGCCGTAAGCCCCAATCTAGTGTATTCCAGCGATTCCAGCCTGGCGCCCCCACAAAAAGCAGGGAAAAAAGAGCGAGACGTGTCGAGCAGGGGGTTCCTTGCCCGAACGATTGCGACATAAAGCCGCGAGCGCAAACAAAATTGAATTCGGTGTGCCCGCGGCGTCTTTTGTGAATTGATGCGACCAGAGACCGCTATGCGCGCTACTACCGCACTCCCGCCCTGCACCATCCAGTAACGGACGTTAATGCAGGCCGAGAGGTGCCGATGTAGGCCCGCGAATGGCGTCTATGCGGGTGTCCGGTATCCAGGCCATTTTTTTCATTCTCGGTGATTTTCGGGGTGGTCGGTTGGTTAAGGTGGGTTTGCGGCATTTGGGGGATAGAAGGTGCGTGGGATGAAAACTGGGGAGTGGTTGGTGGGTGGGATGGAGAGCCGCATTTCCGTCGCGACGGACCATCCCACGCCCGACTCATGCTAGAGCCGGGCACGCGGGCTGGCTGTCCTCTACTTGGAGCCAGTGGTCGAGGCCGAGCTGATGGAATCTGCGGAGCTCGTCCGGGTCGACTTGACGCGCTCGCTAGATGGGGGGGAAAGGGTGGTCAGCGTTTTTGTTTTCTGGAAGGGCTTGGCGACATCTCTTGGCTTGCATAGCGTGACTTGTAGGGTGGTAATGTAGCAGTGGAGCGCAGGGCAACAACTTACTATGATGAGCGATCAGTGTGGACTTGGGCGACGTATGAGGCACCTCCGGTCTTGAACTTGAACTTGAGGGGCTTGTTGTCAAGCACGGACTTGATGTCCTTGGCACCAGCGGGAGCAGAACCAGACATTGTGAATTTTTTGTGTGGGATGGAAGAGAGGATGGGTTGGTATAGCAGCGAGTCTGAGGATATTGTGCTTGGAAGAATTCTAAGATGTAATGAAGCAGCGGAAGCAGATGAAACAGGGCAAAGACGAAGGGCAAGACGAGGGCGGAGGAGAAGACGAATAAATATTTGAGCGTCGAGGTACGTCTCGTGGAGACCAGTCATCCCAGAGAGGCCGTTAGACGCGGTCACCGAAAGGCCGAGATGAGATTGTGCAAGTGCAAGTACAAGTGCAAGTGCAAGCGCACATACGGATACGCGGTACGGTGGTACGGGTACCGTACCTTGAACGAGTACCTCCGTGGTGCTGGCCTCTTGTGTCACTGAGCGATTTTGCGACAGCCGCAGGCCCGACGGGTCCATCCAGCCAACCAACTCCACAAGGCCTTTCCTGGCGTTGCTGATTGATGAAGCATTGTAATTACCACCCTCTCGGGCAGGCCTTGCAGCTTGGTCGCGGTGGGTGGGAAGCTCGGACCGGGGGAGATCAAAGGGGAGACAAGTCGAGGCGACCCCGTCCTTGGGGACCACCCACCACCCTCCAGGGTCCAGGGAAGCTTGTACGTGGTAATTGTTGCTCATCTGAATTCCACCGACTCCCCCTTCCCTCCCCCACCCCACCATCCTGTTCGGCGCCGAAACGGCGACGCTGTGGAGCCGCAGGCGAGCCTATGAGGTGCGTGCGTGTACGCTGAGTGATGGCGCACACGTGTGTGGTTGCCCCTTCAGGGCTCGCGTCCACGGAACAGACGGCAAAGATGGCGGCCCCGTGCTTGGGGTGAGCACTAACGCCCACAAACAACCTCACCAGTTTGACGAGGCTGGGGTTTGTCGGAAGATGCCCCCAAGCTACGCGTGTAGCACTGCATGGTGCAGCGTGGAGAGAGTGTGGGATGGGCTACTGTCGTGTAGCCGTAGTCGCACACTACCTACTGTACTCCATGCTCCCTGAGCGCTCCATGGCAGGCCAGCAGGCATGCCCAGTGGTGTCGTCCGGTGCTACTCTAGCCAGGGTGTGATTTGGTGCTTCTAGAAGGACGCCAGGACGCTTCGCATGACGGAGCGTCTCGTCGGATAATTTGTGGTCCTTGGCTTGCATTCCTGTCATGCTGGATCGATCTCCGAAGGACACGCCTGCTCGAAACGGACGATCAACCAAACCTTGTGAGGATTATGCTGTAATATTCGTGCCTTTTCCAATGGCGGTCGTTTGCCTCACCGCCGGTGAGAGATCATCGTCCAGCTGCCAGCTTAGAAGACGCGCGACCCGCCACTGCCGGGGGGTCCGTTGGAAAGGAATGATGGTAGGCGGATTCTCACTGCATTTCCCCCGTCTTTCTTGTCTGGCTATTTTGTTTGTCAAACAGGTTTCATGCTTTCATGCTTCGTCGACGGGACTTGGTTGCGCCCGGGATGCTCCCTCCTGCAGCCTCACTCCCCCAAGCGAGCCCACCGGCGCAAGATTGCAGGTGGTGGACTTTCGCCGAGGCGCCTTGTGGTCCTGTGGTCTCTTCCTGTGGAGCTCTGCTTGACTTGGTCCAACACATAGATACCTAGATACCTGGGTACGTATGACAGTAGTGTACATCCCGTACCCCACGATGCCCCCCGTGGGATGGCGGCGCATCATCATTTCCCCAGGCTAGGCGATGTGGGCAGCACAGGATGGGCACTTGGCCTTGGCCCTCGCGAATCGCAGTGCGTCTCGAGCTGCTGGCCCCAACGTTTCCGCGATCGGGGGGTCGCCCTGCCGATGGCTCTGCGACTCATGGGGCGGCGATCGACCCGCTGCCGTTGGTGGTCGTGTCTCCTCCGTCCCCGTCTGTCTCTGGAGGGGGGGTTGGACGTGTTTGTGCACAGCAGGGCTGCAGTGCCCGCAGAGCTGCATTGACGGATGACTTGGCAGGCACGATGCGCTTCAGCATTTGCCCATTGGACGAACCCCTCTTGGCAAGGTCACGAGGTTTCGTACGATGACTTCAATCCCAACTTTCTTTCCAGTCGAGTCAAGTTTCGCAGCAGGGAGAAACGGGCTCAACGGTTTCAACGTCTCAACGTGTCTCTCCGTCTCGATGGCTGCAGGAGCCCCGAGTTGGCGCATCTGCAAGATTCTCCTCTCTCGGGCAGCACAAAAAAGGAAGCGTCAAAGCTGCATCATGATCCTTCGAGCTGCACCCCGTGTCTCGCCTTGATATGCAGTGCCGTCGTGCCCCGTTTTCCTGATTCGCCGGCCCCCGACGCTCTGCATGCCCGACGCCCAATGCCGTCCTGCTCCGCGATGCAGCACGGCTGCCGCCGATGAATCCCGCCGGCCGCCACTCAGCGCGCGTGCATTTGCCCGCTGCAAAGCGCTACGTGATGAGTTGTCCTGCGTGTTGTCGGTGTCGTTTTCTGGGTAGGAGGCGTCCTTGGGAACGCGCACGGCGTGGGGGTTTTTTCGTAGTGGTTGGCTGGTGCATGCAAAAAGCAATGTGGCAACCCATCTGTCGACATGTGAAGGCCTTTCAACTTCAGGCGTCGCTGCGCGGCCGGCACAGCAAACTGCAATGCATTTCATGCCCGCGGATTATTCCTCCCTGAGGGTTTTGATGAAATGCTCGTTCTCTTCCATGGCGTTGAGTAGCCATATTGCCAAGTGAGCGTGTCGCAATGAGCAACAATTGTGGATCTGAACTGCCTTGACAGGTCCGTGGCTCCGCAGGAATACCAGCCCCAATTCGTATGAATATGGACCTGATTTACAGTTCCATGCTTCTAACCCGTGGTCCTGACCCTTCGAGGAGTGGGATCAAATAAAAAGCCCCTTGCCTCGCCCAGTGGATCCTACAAACTGCACCGCACCCCTGACTCCCAGTCTAACGGACCTCCTTCTCCAGCTGCCTCAAGTGCTGTTCATGGTTGTGTACCTTGATGTCGAAATTTGAACATTCCTTTCACTTTTCTGAAAATATTGGGTAGCTTGATTTTCACACAACTTTCCTAGATTTGTTTCGAATACTCTCAACAGCTCACCCTTTTCTTTGTGTTTAATGATATTCACTGATATCGTTCAGCAACTTCGTCATGATTCAGCTTAGCTATGTTTGAACCATAGCCATGCTTGTCGCAGCGCCTCAGGGATGTCAGGAAATTCCGTAGTGACCATCGAATTGCTTTTTAAAGTGCAGTTCCGGTTGCTAAGCCCGGGCATCACTACAGTTGGTGACCTTTTGGTGTTGCGCAACCTCCACAACGTTTGATCGGCCCTATGTCACCACGTAAAGAGCAAAACGTGACATTTAGTTGTTGGGAGGGAGTGTGGGAAATGAAGTGAACGCCATGCCCTCTAACGAGTATCTCAGGGTACTCGTGATGCGTCCAACTCTCACAGGTCCGCTTTGCAATGGCTAGACGTATTCATTTGTACCCGCTCGCAGTAAAGCATACTCTTTCAAGCTATCTTAATATTTGTTCGTGGTGTATAGCCACATGAACTATTCGTCTCCCCAGCAAAGCTTTTGCATTGCAGCTCTGTCTAACTAATCAGAAAGAGAAGTTCCGGAATTCGACCATGTCGAAACTGAATACGTTGTATCCACCGAGGTGATATCATAATCAGGACGAATAAGAATCTGGCTTTCTCCTTCCCAGCGACACTGAAAGAGTGGCTTTGGTTCACCCCATATCTGGCTCTGCCAACAGCTGGGGTCGAGCCCGAGCTCCCGTCTCAGATCTTTCAAGCTCTCGATGGGGACATCATCCTTGTCTTTATTCAATTCAAACACCTTGCGGAAACTGTGTGCATGAGGTGCGAACCAGAAATAAGTCAGTTCCTCCAGAGAAACAGACCAGTTTTGGTGTTTGGCCAGCTCCAAAATCCCACCATGTTCATTCTTATCGATATATATTGGCGTGTGAATTTGGTCCTTTTCGGGACCCCAGTGCCCTGTCATCAGCAGCATCTTTGTACATTTGTCTCTCATGCTGAAGTTACAAGACTGTTCCAGGGTGAGCGTGAATCTTGTCTCGGCACCATGCAACAGGAAGAGCAGCCACACCGGCACGGCGCATTCCCGCGGGCTGATTGTCAAAATGCTGTGCCATACCAGGTTCTGCCACACACTGACAGTGACGCGATAATCATCGACCGGCATAAGCGAATTCGGCGGTGTTCCGTCCGCAAGGCAAATCGCCAAGCCACGGAGCGATCTGTGAAAAGGTGGGTACCAGGAAGCGTCGATGCTCACGTCTCCGGCAAAAGACATTTCCAGCGAAAGGGTGATAGCATGCAAAATGGTTTCGTGGAGATTCTCGTGCATGTTCTCTGCTGGCCAGAGCTCATGCAGGCCATATTCCACTGCAACGAGAATGAGACCCTCTTCTGGGGTGTATTGGACTGGAGGCCTCGCAGGGCTGGTCTCTGAGCCGCTCCAATGCCATCTAGAGATGCAAGATAGGATATTGAATTTCCAAGGGGACTGTGGGTTGGCTTGTATCAGTTTCCTCAACTGGGCGATGGTCGAGAACAGAGCTGACGTATGTGGGTCGCGGATGTAATGGTAAAGACAGATGAAACGTATGAAGTCAAATACAAGCCATTGACTATGTAAAGGTAAATCTAGGTGGGCAAGATGTTAGTCCTAAATCCCGGAATTGGGATTCTGAAAATGCCAAGAAGACAATTGAATGATTTGTTACCTTGGCCAAGCAACCAAACTTTCACCTCGGCAATCAAAGATTGGCCGTAAAAGTTCACCTTATCAAAGCCTTGCAAGTGTTCTTCAATGCACGCTCGAACATCAGGGAGTTGGAAAAACTCAACAAGTGAGCGATGAGCTAACGCCACGCTGTCTTTCCTCACCGCAGCCAATTCAGCAGGGCTGTTGCGAGAATGTCTGCCGTGGCGGATGCGGAGAAGTCCCTTGCAACCCCCCTCGATCTGCTTACGACAGCGAGACAAGCGCAAATTTCGACTTGTTGGATTGATGTCGCCTTCTATGTGGTTCGAAAATTCTGGGTTGCGATCGTAGTCGTCCAAAAATGAAAGACGTGTAAAAAGTTGTCTGTTGTCGGTTGCGGGTACTTGAACTGTATCCAAAGCAAGAGAAAGAGTCCTCATGGCTCTTCGACGCTTCGAGTCGTCCGGTTCTGTCTTAATCGAGTCGAACATCACTCGAAAAAGCTGCTCGAGTTCGGAGGGGAGTACCTTGATGGACCTCTTGAGTTCTTCTATGCTTTCTTCTAGCAGCAGTCCCCGCTCCACAAGTCTCAACGCGAGAGATACCCAGAGAAAGACCCCTTCCGCTCTTCGAACAAGTATTTGACCCAGAAGTGCAATATCCTGAGGATTAGACATAGACTTCACGTCTTCATTGTCCCGTAGCGTGTCATAGACAAAAAGAAATATGTCGTGATAGGTAACCTCGTGTAGTCTGAATTTGAGACACTTTGAAAAGCGCTGTTGGAAAAGAGGCAATTCTCGGCTTGAAACACAGATCTTGATGTTATCAGAGCCTGAACGAGCCCACTCAAAGAGGGTCTTGACGAGTGCATCATCGTGGCCTTCGAACTCGTCCAGTCCGTCCACGAAGAAAGCGAACTTGTGCTTGAGATGAACCTCGGGTGTCTCCGTGAGAATTCTGAACGCGTTCTGGATTTCAGACCGGCGAAAGTGCAGCGTCTTCCCTGGGCTCTTGCTTGCCACGTCCCACTGGATAGGGAACACCATTTGCGCGAGATCGGGATGTTGCTCAAGGACAGAATACAAGAGCGATCGTAGCAGGCCCTGTAGTGACTTTTGAAACTCTGTCCCGTGCCTCCAGAAGAAGAACGAAGCGAAGGTCAGTTCCTTTTCACCCGCCCAAGTGTCCAAGTGCTTTCTGACCTCGTCGCTCTCAGCAATGTACTTCATCAGAGTCGACTTCCCTGCTCCTGGTTTTCCGGAAATGTGAAAGATCCCATTTCCACATGTGAGCCAGTTGGTAAAATCTTTTCGGATCTCGAGTCGTAATGGAATGTCTTTGTTCAAAGGGCCCACCATGCTGATAAACCATGGGTCGTTTGTGTCCCCAGTTGGTATAGCCAGTGCGCTCGAAGTTTCATCTTCCAGCAGCCACTTGAATGTTTCGGTATGGGCTTCCTCAATACTGTCAAAGCGGCTCTCCATTTTCTCAAATTTGAGAGCTTCCAATATCCTATTCTGCAAGACTTTGGAAACAGCCATATCGGACAGGTTGAGGACCGTGAGCGCCGCATCTTGAACCTTGGAATTTGGATTCAAGGCAGCTACGACATCTTTCAGTATCACCAATTGCTGGTTAAGAGATCCTAATTCTTTCTCCTGGCATCTGCCTGTCTGTGCGATCTCGTCCAAACGACTAAGAGTTTCGAGTCTGCAGCATGACATGGGTGAGTGAACTGCGAGGTACTCGTATATTCATATCTTTATGGGAGGAACCATAGACTAACCTCGTTGTGTGAGACAATTGCAGATGCAATTGCTGGCGGCATTGGTCAAGCTTGGTCTCTAAATCTTTCTTCTGATCCTTCTTCCTCACATTCTGCACAATAGCACTAAAGACCTGCCGCTTCGATTTAGAATTGTCGACTCTCAGCTTGTCCAAAAGCTTCTTCAAGTCATTCGAGAACTCAAGGCACTTATCAGCAAGTTCTGTCAGGCGTTTTGTATCCGCCGACATTCCTCTGCTTGACTTGACGACAGCTAAGTCTTTTGCCACAGCTTCCATGCGTGTGTTGAGGAATTCAACGTGTTGGTTAGCTCTAGTCGCGCCAGAAGCCGACGAACGAACTTCTCCAGCAGCCGATATGACTTCATATCCGAAGTCGATGAATGTGATGACGCTAGAGACCAGTCCTATGGCAGAAAGAGGATCCATCGCGGAACTGGACTGCCCTACAACGGAGCTGAGATTGACGAGAGCCCCCAGGTGTCGGATGATTAACACTGGGATGACAAGAGCGAGTGTTTGCCAGTGCCTCCGACCAGCAGTGCTTCAGTGACGGCCGCGGTTACGATTGCACATGTGAGATGAGGGGAAAGCTGAAATGACAAGGTTGTGGGGGAGGATGGCATCGCTGACAGGCTGGGGGCTGGAAGTGGCTGCCTGCACAACCTTCCCCTGAGCGAGGCCAATCAGGCACTGCCAGGAATATCGTCCACCTTGGCGTAGAATCTTGTGCAACAATCACCCATTGCATTTCCTTGGCTTAATGAGGACGGTACATATCTCATACTGACACCGTTTTCGAAAACATAGTCCTGAAGCGTTAATTTCCCGCCTCTTGTTGTTCCAGACTCAGCAACCAACAATCTCTCCAAATTACTGTGGACATGCTAGGAATAGATGAGCACTACATCAGGGAATATGATAGATAATAACGTCCGCAAGGCTCCAAGTCCTCGAGTCCTCAATAGCGATACTGTACAATACACTTTACAGCTGACAGAAATGACTATAGTAGATTGATGCACCAACGAGCCCGGCAACAAGGGGACCCATTTGTGTGACCTGGACAACACGGACAGGATGCCACAACGTAGTACCAGCGGCACGATATTGCGAGGCTTCCAGTCATGGTATGCTGCCCCGCAAGAGCAATCTTGAAGATTTTGGGCTGCAGGACCGCATCATTCCTCAACCGAGCAAGTGCCAGTTTTCGATGGCTGAAGGAAAGACGCTGTTTGGGGGAAGATTTGGAATGACCGCAGGTGACTCCTTGTGGGGCTGATGGGAATCCGCTGTTTTTTATCGGACCAATTCAATGACTATTGGCGACTTACAACCAACAGGCCTTCTATTTCGGGCATGATACGTAGATCCGCTCAGAGGGTGGGGGCATTTTCAAGTGCAAGCATGTGACTTGGTTCCCTACCACAAAAATACTCAAAGAATTACCGGGTGTGTGACTATGCCGAGTGCCAACTCAGGTGTCTCAAGTGCATCCAGGTATTTCACAACAGCTTTAAATCATTAGGAATATGGATCGCCGTCCGCTTCCGCATGTCGGCCCGAAAGGGAGAGTTCGAAATTGGCTTTGGCGGAAGTGGTATAGATGCCGCAGGTGGTGGAATGATCCCATGACAGGTTTTGAATTCGGCCACTCCATCGACATGCTAAGCAGGATTCACAAGCACCCATACCTTGCCTACATCAAACTACTTTCCCCAATTCCATGGCACTATGCAACCGAGCTGCCGCCTGAGCCTCGCGAGATAATGGCCAATACGGATGCTGTCCTGGCAGCTGAAGCCGAGACGCACGAGTTGCGATGGGTCAATGTGTGGAAATGGCACGACACCCCTATGTGAGTGTAAATATTTTCTCGTGCCAGACTTGGCTTCTCTCGTGCCAGTTTTTGGCTCTAACAGTATCATAGGAGGTCTTTTCTCAGACTGTACAAATTCTTCTGCACAGACTTCGGTCCGGCGATCCAATACGAGTGCCAGTACTTCTGGTACCAAACTCGTCCCGACTTCAATCCTGGCCTCTTGGAAGATCCCCGGAATTACGGATGTGCAAACGCGGAGCAGTACGCAGTAATGGCGTCCCTCTGTGAGGCGCTAGTTGCATCTTTCAACTGGCGATTGGAGGTAGGTTTTCGAAGAGGATTTCACAACACCGTCGAGGACGAGGACCCCGACAGTCCAATACTATGCGAACCGTACGTTTGCCCGGAATGGGCCATACAAGCACCTGCTCTAGAAGAAGAACTCTCATTGCACAAGATGTCGGAACTTTCAAGGCAAACAGAGGTCTTCGCACGGCGCAACATAGTCGCTCTTTCAGGAAAACTTTACACCCCGGACGTTTAGGAGAGAAAACGCATCCTGACTCACACATGCAGCTCATCTGTAGCATTTATGTTATGAAAAATGCCTTGGTGTATAATGCAGTGCTCCTAGGGCCTGCTGGATCACCTCATTTCAGCTGTCTGCGACTTATGCCCAGACCATTCAGGATTCCAGCTAACCCACATCCGCTGTCCATGCTTGTTCGTATAGCACCACTGCTTTCGTTCTTTTTCGATGAAGTTGTCAACATGTCACAATATACACACTATGTGTCTGTGGTAGATGGTGCCGTCGCTTCTGCACGAATAGTCCAGTGGTATTATTCGCGACAGTTACGTACCTAAATCAGTGATCCACGGTGTTATGAATCTGACGGACCTCAAGAAAAACATTGTAAAAGTCCTGGCTGAATCTCCAGGGACGCTGCTGCCTATTTCGGATTGCATGGTTTCTGAGACCATCCGTCATTTGTCTCAGTTACTAGCTGGTTGATACCTAGGGATGTAAAGCGAACTTAGACGCCCCCTTCATTGGTCTCAGTTACTAGCTGGTCGATATATAGAGCCTCACGGTCGTCTCCTCGCCATGTTTGATTTCTAGATCTGCCATCTAAGCTATGAGGCTACCTTGCAAGTTTGCTACACTCAATTTTCGACCTTCTCGAGATGGTTATCAATTCTCCATTTCGTGCAATTTCGAGCACCGCAGACAATGATGCATGCCCTCCAATAGATTGTGACAGTAACCGCCTTTCCTCCGTGGACCTCCAACCATATCCAGACATCTCGGGGAATGGAGTGCGCGCCCTCCATCCCAAAGCTTTCAAGCCATGCGTTATGCGTATGCTAACACTGACTGTCATAGGTGCTGATAGGATTTATTGGAACGGCGTATTTTGTTCTACTCCTCGTTGTGGCCAATTATGTTCTGGCATTCGATCCAGATGAGGAGCCATTTGGGAACCCCAACGGTCCCACAAGCAACTTCCCCTGGCAACCGAACATAATTGACCAGCAAATCATCGCCTGGATTCAGAGGATGACTCATATGAGATCTGACACACGTTTGCGTCTTCGATCTGCATTTGATGAGGTGAGGGGGTATTTTCACTTGTGTTCTCGCCCATGTGTCAATGTAAGAGATTTCGGAACTAACAACCACATCGCGGTCCAGTCAATCATTATGTTATGTGACATCCAGATTGTGACAGGTCTTGGTATTCTTTGCAGTAGCTATGTGCTATTGCGTTGTGGACTTGACGCAATTCACTGGCAGATTGCCGTCTATCTTACATGGTTCTCTGCAGTAACTCACTTGTCTGGGCTCACTGTCCTGCGAACCTATCTCAACACTTATCCCTGGGTAAAACATACCCGTGTATTCCTCATGTTCACTCTTCTTATGTTACTTATCGTTGGATTAATACCCACCGGATTTCTGTTCGGCAACATATATGAACACCGGCCCACTTCTCTGCTCGGCAACATATATGACCACCGGCCCGCTTCACAGGCCATATGCTACTTCAATTTGACTTACGCCTACGGGCAATTCGAAGAGGACGAATATCATTCGGGAGATTCTCGAGTCGAGGAAACTTCAAGCTGGCAGGCTATGATCTTTTCTGTTATACTCCTTATGTTCGGTTTCATCACACGCTCTTTCAAATTATTTCGGCCTCTATCAACAGCCTTCAGGTCTCGAATTAGACAACCGTTGAGTGGCTGGAGTCGGGTAAAGTTAAGGCGTCTGGTGCCGTCTGGCACCCCTCCCAGTCGTACGGACATACTTAAATCGAGTATCATCGCAAAACCCGCTTTTGCTGTGTTTCTGACGGCTCGATTGAGTTGTGATATCGTCAGCTCTATGTTCTTTGAGGTATGATACTATGGTTATTTTGGGAAATCTGAATTCAAATACTGATATCGGCCACTTCAGATTTATTGGCTGTTTGTCATTCAACTTTGGGGAACTATAAAGCTCTTGGGCGCTCGCAATGTGATCATATCACAAAGTTATGACATTGAAGCAGCTGAAAACCAATGGACATTTGGTCAAATCCTGCCTGTTTTCCTTTTATTGGGCCCAATTTTCAGCATTACTGGTATTTTCGTCTCTCGAATTACGGATAAGTCGCTCCCTACAATCCATCGTTCTAGCGGCAGAGGACAGATGGGATCATCCAACACTCCCATTTCTTTGCGCGATCAAAGCCACCTTTCCGGACAGGTGACTGGAAGTAGGACAACACCTGACTTGTTTCAAGACGAGGAACTAGGGCAAATCAATTCGCCTCCTACTTCAGCCACACCAGCCAGCCCAGTTTCAAACCCCGGGGGAAGATATTTGAAATATCTGAACGACTACAGTGACGCTCCATGGCTTTCGATATGCATTACCGTGCCATGTTTAAGCATTGTAGCGTCAACCACCATTCTCTTCGCGGCAATTTTCAATTTCGGTCTTTCATTTAAGCCTCTATTCTCTTTGTACGAGGTCTGGATAAGTCAATTCGGCTTGATTTATTACTTTTTGATAAGCTACCCTTGTGCTTGTGCGACCACCATACGTTTTGGTTTGGGAATGGATTTGCGTAATATATGGAGGAAATTTGGGTTTTTCTGGCTGTGTTTGATGTCATACGGGTGTCATTTCTTTCTTCTTATTGTTCCCCCTTACTTGACCATTGACGAGTGGACAAAAGCCGCACCATCTACGGGACTGATTGTAAGCCTAATTCTTCACATCTCTTATTCAATATACTTGTTGCTTACTGTCTGAGCGGATTGTAGTAGTTCTTGGTGTCTTAGCGCGTGTTCTGGTAATGTTTGTTCCAGTTCACATCAATATGTGCTGGTTTCATTATTAGATTCTCCTATAGCAGCCTTGTGTTGAGATATATATCTGTCAGATTAAATTGCTAGCATAGGGTTCACCAATAGAAGTTGCATAGGCCGTCAACTAAGGACGCAGAAGGCTTTGTCTGTTTCAGGGCAATTGTCTTCTCTTATATTGGTCTGTCGCGAGTTCATTCCAAACTGGCAAAGTTGACTGGGTCGTCATTGTGGCCTAGACTTCCTCTTTCTCCCATTGACCCAGTCCAGTGTGTAGAGAGAATTTCCTGCACATTTTCCGCTTGGGAAACGCAGCCGCCGCTCTGAAGCCTCGAACAGGGACCTGGGAGCCCGGACGTGAGTATTCATCGAAGAAGGTTGCCAATGAAGGTCCATACGAGACGGTCCTCGAGACGGAACCACCGTGTCTCATTTTGAGGGATCGTGTGCGGCTCGTCGTTTCGAAGCTTTTCCGAAAGCAAGCAGAATATCTATCTCTGTCCCAAACATTATCTACAAACCAGCTAGGCATTCTTGGGCTGGGCGGATTTGAAAGAGAAAATTTGACCACATAACCCGATATCATTGAAGCGATTCAGTCTAGAATTGGATCCGATTCTGTCGCAGCATGGAGTGGCCAAGGCATCATCACTGATTGTGCCGACGAGAGGTGGAGGCTAGGTTACCCTAGGGTAGGGTACTTAATGGGAATGGGTGAGCGCTGACAACCAAGGTAGGTCATAATAAGCTGCTGACGAATTGCTTTGGTACTGGGAGTCTCTGCCCGTTAAAATCCAGCGATTGGCATTGATGGAAACCCATCGGCTTTGCTCCACAAGGAGTCATGTACTTCAGTAAAGAGACAGCGTCAGATTTGTCGGCCTCTGTGTTCCGATCCGGGACCAAGAGCCTTCGGAGCTTCCTCTACAAAGCAATTTTGAAGAAAATGGTTGGTCCTTTTTGCCCTAAGCAGGATAGAGCGCAAAGTTGATACTGTCAACTATAGATTCATGTACCTGTCTAGGCTACTCTGAGGCGAATCGCCTTTGCTACCTAGGTAGGTGATTTGAGGTACTAGTCCACCAACCACCTACCGCCTTTCGAAGTGGTGAATATTTGGACCCGTTTTGAGCTTGCCTTGCGTTCCATAATATGCACCTGTTCTAGTCGACCCTCGACTAGATCGTTTTCTTCGTCATCATCCCAATTCCGAATTCCGTGATAAAGATACGGCAGCGGAGACGACTTCCAATCAGGAGCACGAAAGTACCGCGATGTCGTTATTATCGAGACGAGCAGAATTGCACTGGAGAGAACCAAAACCAGGGGTAGGGCGAACCACGCCAACTGCACACGGTAAACGGGCTCTTGACGCCACATGACACCAAGAGCCACCATTCCAGGCCCTCTTCTCATTATCTTGTTCGTCATACTAGCGGTGATATTCGAGACCAATGAAGTTACATTCTGCGCATTGCCGAAGAGACCAGTTGTCGACTCGCTGGTAATCGTGAACTGCCCAAAGAGGAACGATGCTATAGCCATGTGGTCGTAGATACTAACATTAAGTCCGCTATAACCAAAAGGCGCCAAAGGCGATGATTCATTCCCACGATTGATATCCGGTGTTAGCAAGAGGTCCCAATTATTTTTAGAACCGCCATTGTCGAGGCCGCCGAAATACTGGCCTGCAACGGGCCAAAGAGGCAAGTTTTGGACCGAGTGATAATTTTGGAGTGTTCCATTCGTCTATTGTTGCTGTCAGTATTGTTTTATTCACGCCCATGAATAAGTAATTATCTCACAACAGTGACATTGCTAAACCGCTTTGCGCACCAATCTATTGAACACTCGGTTATAGCATATTTTTGTCCGGGAACGGAAGAGGGCCTTTGCACAACAACCATCGACAAGAGTTTGGTCGACATTGTATTAAATGTTTCAGAAATGAACGAGTTGTTTGCGATCGCTCTCACGGTCTTCCACTGGTCGAATCCATCAATTGACCAGCCTCCAGGAGTTAGGAATGTTGCAGACACGCCACTGTCATCGATATGTGTGGCTTCCCAGACGTCTTCGCAGGTACTGCAAATTCCTAGAGAGTGGAAAGTGTCCCAGGTGCAGTTGCTGGAGGGACAATCAAAGTCGATGGAAGCCCTGTCCGGATTGTAATAGCCTGTGTAGAAAGACCCTCGGACGTCTGGTTCCACATCCAAAGCGGAGGCATCTGTTAAGCTCTGCAAAATAGTTCCATTCTTAGAGACCCACATATCTAGGCCATTCGCTTTCGGGTCATGGTTATAATAGTTAGAGACGGCAATAGTAGAATTTGTGCCCTCCTGTGGTACTAAGTGGTCCGCTTGAATGAACATAATCTCTTGTGTGAATGGGCCCATGGCTAGGGAAGCAATAGTAACTAGAGATGCTGTATAGACCATCGGAATTAAAATCGTTGGCTGAGGCTTCCAGAGATAAAAGAGACTGAGCGAGCCTAGCGGGCCCCTGCTGGCTGAGTCGAAAGCGGCGAGGTCTGCGAGCGGTTGAGCCTTCGGAAAGCTGATTTGAAGCCATTTGAGTTGACTAAGGACCTCCGCTACTACCACCATCATTGAGCTTTGGGCTCCTGTAATAAGGATGGAGAGAATTGTGCTTGGTTGCAAGTAGAATGTCCATTTCGAGAGCCAGGTGCCATCTAGTCGGGACGAGAGAATGGCTATAGCCGTAACGCAGGCAATGCTGAAAAGAATGCATGTTGTTTCCCAAAGCCACTTATCTCTAAAAAATCTAGTTTTCCAATCGAATACATCAGATTGTTGGGTTGCAGGAGCTGGTCTTGTTGAACCTGATGTAATGGTCTGCTCAGAGACTGATGACGACGCGATTGAGTCCCTCACTGAACTTTCTCGACTAACGTCGACAACAGCGGGAGTTGAAGGGGCTGAAATGACCTCCTGTCCCCTTGCCAGAGGTAAGGACTCATCGTTCAAGATGCAGAGCGAGTCTATTGACGGTGATCTGATTGGTGTTGGCGCGTGCGTAGGTGAGTGTGTGAGTGAGTGCGACATCTCTAAACTTCAAAATGTTGCAAGCGGACTTGAAGTTCGGATTAACACGGCTTCCCACGAGCTCAATTAAGAGATCTGTGAAGTTTCCCCTGTGAAATGAATACCAGATGCGTGCGTGCGTTTAAAGTAAAGGTCTTCTAGAATGGCAGATATGTTTGCAAAGAGTTTCGTTGAATAAGAAGTCAATGTATTTTACAACACGATCATCGTGTGTTTGCAGCGATCGCGAGTGTATTGGTTTTGCAGAAATCAGGGTCGATGATATACAGCAGCAGCAGCTCACTCTTAGGCTTTTATGAAATTGGATGCCTAGAAACTTGACATACAAATAGGAGCTTCTGAGATAGAGGGGGTGGTCAGATATAGCTGTGTTACGTCGCACAAGGCCTTGATGTACAGTCAGATTCCACATGATTGGGGGCGATACACCAGCGCGCGTGAACCCACAAGGCTGATTTGAAGCACAGCTGGATCAGCCCAGGCAGTAACAGAGAGGAGGCGCCCGGATTTGGGGCTCATTCAGAAAGTATTCGGCGATTGTAATCTGATTCAGGTGTAGTATACACTTGATACTAGCCCTGTCTCCTAAGAGCTGCCAGAATAGTGTCGCACACGCCACAGCAGCACCATCACCGGAGCAACAGATGAGAGCCGCGATGTGAATCGGCGTCCCTCGTCACATCTTCATCACCCGGAAGACAATGCTATCACCCGGAAGACAATGCTGTGTTACCAATAGTTCAGAAACCAAAAGTCGAGGACTGGATCTCAGTCTGTTGTAGCATGGAGTGCCAAGGCATTGTCACTGAGTTGTGCCGACGAGAGGTGAAGGCTAAGGCAGGGTCAACATAAGCTGTGGTCCGTGCCCCTCCCCTGGGGCCTGTAGCTTCGCTGGACACTTGACAGCTCCAGGCCATGGACATGTGAAACATAATCGACACAACCACATACCTCTTGCACCACGATTTGTGCACCAACGAAGCCTCGTGGCTGTTAGTCGCCAGCAAGACGGCCGAACGCCTACCATGGCCGACCTTGAAAGAACCGTGCTGGACTTCTACCAGCTGTCCGACCCGTATCCCGTAGAGTGGCCGGCCGAGAAGGACACGAGCGACGTATCGGAGGATGAAGAGGCCAAGAAGAAGATTAACCGGCGCAAGTCGAGATACCAGGCCCTGGAGAGGGCTGTCAGCAACAGGGTTAGCATGCTTCCAGGGCAGGAGAAGTCGGCGAATGGCGTGGGAAACATCGTCCAGAAGGACGAGCCCGACCCGTTGGGCACCACCGAGAGCGTCGTCAGGACGTTGAAGCAGCTCGGCGTCCCCGTGCAGGAAGACCCGCGACTACGAAATCGATTCCTCATGTCCTCAACCACCTTCTCCCCGGCGCTGTTCCTCTCCCAAATGCATTCGACAGCGGACACACAGTCCTTGCTGAACGGCCTTGACATCCTGTCCCAATCCATCGACCAGAAGAGTGCTTCACTCAAGGTCCTCGTCGAATCCAATTTCGAGCGCTTCGTGCGCGCCAAGGCTACTATCGACAACGTCTACAAGGAGATGAAGTATCGTGGAGTAGACCCCACGCCGCCGACGAACCGACCCCGCGCCCACTCGAGACATGCTAGTAGGAACAGCTTTCGCAGTAGTAGCGGATTGGGCCTCACGAGCCCCATGGTACCGGACCCCAGGAAAAAGAACGCGCTTGTGAAAGAGAGCGAGTATGGAGTGTCGGGCATCAAGGGCCCGCTGCTGGACGTGTCGGCAAAGGCAGAGGACGTATGGGGGCCGGCTTTGGGCGGGCGAGACAAGGAGGAAAGGCTCAAGGATGTGGCTGCGACCCTCGAGAAGCATAAGGAATATGTTGAGACCAGTGCGGCCATTGCGGAAAGCATCAAGCGAAAGGACCACGAGGCGTTGGTTGAAGAGTACAACAGGGCCAGGTCATTCGCAGACGAAGCGCGGCTGCTCGCTCAGGGCGGAACCCAGGAGGAAAAGTTACCGGACCACCAATTATACCAGATTCTTTTGGCCGCCCGGATGTGGCACGACGTGCACGAGCAGATCGAGGCTTTCAAGCGGGATATGTGGAAGAAGCTGGTCAATCTCCATACTGCACCGAAATCAGAAACTGCGGGACGCCAGGACCAGCACATGGAAATCATAAGTCTGTTGCTCGAACTGGGTGTGGATGAGAACCCCATATGGATCTGGCTTCTCAGTCGTTACGAGTACCTCAAGAGCAAGGCTTCGTCAACGGCAGACAGGACCAAGGTCGAGATCGAGGTGGCAAGGCGTCGTATTGCGAATGTTGAAAAGCCAGGCTCTCAGGCAATCGCGACGCACTTGAAGACTATCGCACGGCAATCTATGGAGAGCAAGACTCATTCATTCGATTCAGCCGATATTGTGGAGTTGTGGGAGAAGATTTATTCGTTCCTGAACAGCATGCTGTCTTCTCAGGGTATCATCGGAGAGGTCGTCGACTTCTGGCAGACTGTTCAGGGCTTCCTGGAAGGAAGAACTCAGACATCCATGCCGACGGGCTACAACGGCGAGTCGCAGAAGCACCACGAACTGACCCCGGAGTGGGCAGCAGATCTACAAAAGGGCACACTGGAACTGGTCGACATGATTCGCGAGCACGTCTACATGTTCTTCATTGGCCCGCCACCGGATGATCTCTCGATGCTTCTCTCCCCGATGCCCTCGGAGCCTAGCACACCTTTGTCTGCAGCTCTGGGCGGTGTAGCGCTAACCCCCAACACGCTGAGAGACCCTCGGATGCACCTGGATCCAGGCAGCATCCCGCCTCCGTCTCCAAGGCGCGGAGAGCAGTGGGAGAAGTATGCTTTCTGGCCGCCATGGTCGAACTCGATCAGCGCCGTGCACTATCTCGCCAAGATACTCGCCGTCGTGGGCTCAGGGTCGTGCGACATGGCCAGCTTGGCGCCTGTTGCCCGAGGCGATGGTGCGGTTCTCGAAAAGCTCAGAACCCTCGTCGCATCCGTCAGGGAACGGTGCGTGTCGGCTGTGTGCGCCGCGTGGAACAAGGACGCGGAGAACATCAAATACGTGGAGGACTGGAGCAGGTCCCCCGAGAGAAAGGACGTCACCAAGATGCCTGCCAGCTTCAAGGCATTCGAGAGCTCCCTCTTGACCGGTATGCAGCAGATCTTGTACATTTCCGAGGCCATGTCGAAGCCTGGCGCGGGCGATATTGTTCAGCCGCCCCCTACGAAACTACTGCAGACGGTGCGCAGCCAGTACGTAACGACGCTATACAAAGCCTTGAGTGGTATGGTGGAGAACGCAGAGCGCTCCCTTCGAAAGACGGATGATGAGTGGACAACCGAAGAAGGCTTTGTCGTTGTGAACGGAGGCAGTTCACGGGTAGCCAGCATGAGCGGCGCAACGATCAACGCTGGCGACAGGGTAAGTTCAAACTCACCTCCCTTTCATGCAGGTTACGCACGCATGCTGACCACCTTGTGCAGAACGTCCGCATGCTCCTGACCCTAAGCAACTTCCAATCACTCCGCGCAGAGGTCGTCCCGGGCCTGAACACGCAGTTCGAGAACGCCTTCTCCGTCAAGCTCACGGACGAGACCATGAAGATCAAGGACGTGCTGGCGCAGATCGACGCGCGCCTGTTCCAGTCCTACACGCGGCCGTACATAGAGTCCCTCCGGTCGGTGATCCGCACGGGGATAACGGCGGACGACTGGGCGCCCGCGTCGCCGAGCGACAAGCCGCGCGAGGTGAAGCCGTACGTGTACGAGGCGCTGCTGAGCCTGGTGCTGGTGCACACGCAGGTGTCGACGACGGCGGCGACGCTGACGAGCCAGGTGCTGTCGTACCTGCTGGAGCTGTCGTCGCGGGAGCTGCTGGACGCGTTCCGGACCCGCAGCCGCTACGACCTCGCCGCGCTGATGCAGGCGACGCTCGACGTCGAGTTCGTCGCCCAGACGCTCTCGCAGTACATGACCGAGAAGGCGACGGAGCTGCAGACCACCATCTACCAGGAGCTCGACTCGCGCACCGACAACGACGCCCGCGCCCGCCTGCAGGCCGAGCTGCCCGAGATGCGCAGCGTGCTCAAGAGGCTGCGCGAGGCCAGCAAGAACGAGTTTGCTTGCTTCCGGAAGCCGAGGCGGAGGGAGGGCGCGCCCGGCGGCGGCGCGAGGGGCGACACGAGCAGTGTGTCGACTACGATGTCCATGGCCGGGTCGATATAGTCGGGCGATTTGGACGGGAGTGGATTTATTGCGGCTGACTTAAGAATGGCATGAGCGCGCTCGGAGTTGTTAGATGGCATTTATAATTGATGCATTGCTTTGAAGAGCCCTAACTACTTTTACAGTCTACAGTTTCGTAGCCCCCTAGCGACACCCTTCCCCTGTGTGCATGTTGTGTGTCTGTTTGTATAGTCATCCCCTGAATCTTCCCCCTCCCCGAGATTGATGAAAAGGTTGCCGACGAAGGCGGTGGTGTCTGTATTGTAGTTGATATGCTGAACGAAGTATGCATGCCTCCCCTGTACTCCAACAGTGGCCCCATCCAAGCCTCAGCCCTCCATGTGAGCGGTTAGTAGGTAGGCAGGTGAGTATGTGAAAGGTTGTAGACCTAGATAAGGTTTTCGGTGGTGATCGTGGTGGTCGTCATGGTGGGTGGCATCTGGAAAACTGTGGCATGTCTCCCCTGCGCCCCCCAAGTTTTGTAAAACAAAAACCCTCGTCTCCCGCCTTACAGCTTGGAGATGATGGCGGCGGCGTACTCGTTCGTCTTGGCCTTGCCGCCGAGGTCACCGGTCAGGGCCTTACCCTCGGCGAGGGTGGCGAAGGCGGCCTTCTCGATGCGGTCGGCGTACTCGCCCAGGCCCATGTGGCGCAGCATCATCATGGAGGAGAGCAGCAGGGCGGTGGGGTTGGCGAGGCCCTTGCCGGCGATGTCGGGGGCGGAGCCGTGGACGGCCTCGAAGATGGAGCACTCGTCGCCGATGTTGCCCGAGGGGGTGAGGCCGAGGCCGCCGATGAGACCCGCGCACATGTCGGAGAGGATGTCGCCGTAGAGGTTGGGCATGACGAGGACCTTGTCGTTGTAGGGGATGGGGTCGGTGGTCATCTTGAGGCAGGTGTTGTCGAGCAGCTCGTCGTCGAGCTCGATGCCGGGGAAGTCCTTGGCGACGTCGCGGGCGGTGGACAGGAACAGGCCGTCGGACAGCTTCATGATGGTGGCCTTGTGGACGACGCGGACCTTGTTGCGGCCGATCTCCTGGGCCTGCTGGAAGGCGAAGCGCAGGACGCGCTCCGAGGCCTCGCGGGTGATGAGCTTGATGCTCTGGACGACGCCGTCGACGACGGTGTGCTCGATGCCCGAGTACTCGCCCTCTGTGTTCTCGCGGATCAGGACGGTGTCGACGTTGTCGTAGGGGGTCTTGTAGCCGGCGACGGAGCGGCAGGGCCGCAGGTTGGCGAAGAGGTTGAAGGTGCGGCGCAGGGTGAGGTTGAGCGAGACGTGGCCCTTGCCGACGGGGGTGGCGAGGGGCCCCTTGAGGGCGACCTTGTTGCGCTCGATGCTCTCAATGGCCGAGTCCGGGATGGCCGTCTTGCCGTCCTTGATGATGGGCGTCACGTCGACGGGCTCCCACGCGACTGGCGCCCTGGCCGCGGCGAAGATGTCCTTGACCGCCTGCGAGATCTCGGGCCCGATGCCGTCGCCCTCGATCAGGCTCACGGGGAAGTTGCCGTTCGAGTCCTTGACGCCGTTGTACTTGGCCACCCTCTCGCCGCCCGAGGCCCACCTCCTCTGGCATTGTGTCTGGCTGAAGGCGAGCGTGGCGCGCGGGGCTGCGCGGGCGAACTGGCGCCGCGCAGGGGCGGCCATGGAGCGGACGGCCAGCATTTTGGGTGGTGGTCGTGTGTGAGGGAGGTGGGATATGTCAGGATATAAGCCAATTCCCAATTCGGAGGGGTTCCCAAGGATGACAGCTACAGTAACAAGCACGGCAACAAATGAAAATATGCCTGTGAGGGGTGACCACGGAGAAAGGAGTGCCTGAATTACTGAGGAGGGGAGAGAGACAGAAGAAGGATGAGGTTGGAGTCGAAAGTTGAGATTGTTGTCCAAAGGTCACACAGCAAAACGTCAACCCCAAGGTGCAGCAAGCCTGGGCCGAAGCTCCTCTGCGGGTTGCCCATTGCCAGCCGCTAAAAAGATTCACCCACAAGGATCCTGCGCCATTTTGCCTTTACTCCGACATGGCCGAACATACCCGACTCGGGTCGGCCCCAAGATTGCCATCCCGCCGAGCTGTTCGGCTCCGCTAAAATTTATTCTATCTGCTAGGCTTATCGCTAGTCTTGGCCATCAAGGTTCCACTCTAAAGTTCCATTCTGCTGTGCACTGCATCCAGAACTCACTCTCTCAAATCTCGTGAGGATCTGCTATATTTTTACAGACCCAACCGTCGACCGCGCCCCACGAACGCACAGCACCAACCCGTCCACCACCACACAATGGGTTCCAAACGACCACACGACGAGGTCGAGGGCGGAGGAGCAGCAGCCGCCGCACCCCCAGAGGCGAAGAAGCGCAAGGGCTTCCGGGTCGGGCCCGACAACCTCCCGGACGGCGCATGGCGGCGCAAGAACACCAAGATCAAGCACGAGCTGATCCACAAGGCGAAGGTCAAGAAGGAGTACGCCAAGGTCAAGGCGGAGCTGCAGAAGGAGAGGGAGGCGCAGGGCAGCAACGCCGGCCCGGGCTCCGCAGCAGAGGAGTCACACATCCACCCGGACCGCCAGCAGCGCGTGGACGGCGGCCACCAGGACAGACAAAACGTGAACCCGGAGAGGCAAGCCCTGCTCGACGGCGAAGGGGCGCCCCCGCGCAGGCAGGCGAGGAGGGAAGAGCCGACGACGTCCGCGGACGGCAACAGGCAGGACGGGGCAGGACAGGGCGAGGATGAGGAAAAACAACCCATAAAAACAGCAACCACGACAACGATACCATTTCCAGAAGCACCCGCATCACCACCCGCCCCCAAACAACGGCGCGAGAGGCGAAACCGCCGCCCTGACTACTACGACAAGGCGCTCGCGGAGGGGAGCCGCAAGAAGGCCGAGGCCGAGGCGCGGGCGGCCGATGCGGAGCGGCGCGAGCAGGAGCGGGCGCGCAGCATCGACGAGCGCGAGCGCACGCGGCGGGCCATGCTCAAGGCGAAGGGGTTCTCGGCGTCGGGCAAGCAGCGCGGCAAGCCCAAGCTGGGGCGGGAGAGCAAGGTGCTGCTGGACAAGGTGAGGAGGATGGTCGGCTCGTGAGAGTGAGCGGACACGTTGGGGGGAAGGGGGGTTAGATGAGGGGCCCAGGAGGTGCAGCAGGAGCAGAAGCAGCAGCAGTAGCAGCAGCAGCAGCGGGAGTCTCTGCGCGGATTGTTTTCGGCAGTGTGCGCGATCGCAGGCAGGTGGAGCAGAAGAGGGAAACAGATGATACCCACAGAGAGCACTAGGATCAAGCAAGCCACACCCTTTTTGACGGCATGGCGGGCCGACAGTGATTTCGTGCTTGTGATCGTCGTGCTGCCAGACACTGCTACGTCTCATACGTACATTACTCGCGAACGGTCAATTACTCGTCCTATACTGGGGCACATCGTCACCTCATCCACGAGGCAGGCAGCTGTGTTTGATAAGAGGGTAAGGTCAGGTCACTGCAGCCGTCGTGCCAGACTTACTACCGTTGCCTGTCTTTCCAGGGCACTCATAGAATGCCACAAGCCTCCTCTACGTATCCATCCTACCACACTGGTCTTCTTCAGAGGACATAAATCCCGGAGGACGGGCATGATCTGTGCCATCTAAATTGAAACCGTCGGGGTTTCTATCACTGCACTATTTAGGTATTTGTCGCCAACGCCAACACCCCCAATACGCAGCATTACAGGTAAAGTAGTCGTACAATCATGTTGAAGAGTTTTTATAGTACCCTCCTCGTTCCAGATTACGCCCAACGTGGGAGCCTGGTCCGCAATTTGCCACTCGCATTGCCGTAGGTAGCACCACAATGACACCCGTATCGCGGTCAAGATCCAAGCCTTCACTCGTCCTTTGGGGTCTCTCGAATTGGGAGGGTGTGAGTGCCCTGTGTAACACCGGCAGGTCTGGCCTCTTCAGAGACTGACTCTGACCGCGTCAGGCCTGAGTGGTGTGCAGGCTCATGTGTCACCGAAGCGTTGTTGCCGCCGGGAGTTATGTCTGCAAGTTGTCGTTCTTTACAGAAAGCTTCACGTCAGCGAACTGCCCTTCCGCAGGTTATACTCTGCAGGGGTCGCACTCCCAGACTTACCTAGGTCTCGGATTCGATGTCGCAGCATCTGGTTCTCCCTGGTCAACATCTGAGTCTCGGCCTGATAGAACGCGCTCTCGTCCCTTCCGCCCAGCGCGAACGGCTCCCCGCTATCCTGGCTGATGGATGTAGACCGCAGCCGTGGCGACGCACCGCGGCTGGGGGTTCGGGACCTGTGTCGCAGGTCGTTGCGGGCAAGATCGAAGGAGCTGCGAGGGAAGATAGGTGATCGAGGGAGTGAGCCAGAGGCCGACATGTTCGGTGCCGCAGAAGTAGGATTGGAAGTTGTAGGGATAGGTTGTGCTCCAGGGCCTGGGGTGGTGACACCGGGCGACTCGTCGCCTGCGATAGCGGACGAAGACTGGTTCTGGTGAGACTGGAGTTGTAGGATTTGGGCTTGTTGCTGGCGGATCTGGGAAAGGAGGCGGTTCTGGAAGGAAGAGCAAATATCAGCACATATGAACACGCTCAACGTCCAAAGGGGGCATCAGGTTGTGACGGACCACTTGAGCCTCCTGCTCGGCCTCCAACTCCTGGTGGAGCTCGCCCAGGCTGGGGGCTCGGTTGTGATGCGGATCGGCCATCAACAAGGGCGAGCCGATGCTAGGTCCTGTTGGGCTCGTGAAGCTGCTCCTGTGGCCGTGGGTATGTGTGCTGGGGTGGGCGGCATCAGGAACCATCTCGCCGGGCCCAGGTACGGAGGGGTCGTTGATCTGTAGGTTATGGAGGACTTGGGACCGTCTCCGTCCGTTGCTGGGGGAGGCGACCTGTCGCGAGAGAGAGCCAGAGGATCCTGTACGTAGACACACGTCATGTCAGCAAGACAGGCTGTGGAAGGGTGCGCGATTGGCCGGGGCTGGACTTGGGACAGGGTAGCATCGTACGTCGCGAGTTAGAAGAGCGTTCATGCTGCAAACCAGCATTGACAGCGGCTGCAGCCTGCAAGGAGGTCGAGGCGGATCGGCTTGGGGAGGGCGAGCCGTTGGGGCCGTGAGCCGGAGTGGGCTCGCTGCCGTTGGCGTTGGCATTGGCCGACATTGTGAGGGCAGAGGCAGAGGCAGAGGCAGAAGCCGAAGCTGGGCCCGATGTTGCGGCCGGGGATGAGGCTGACGACGAGGAAAGCGGTGGTGGTGAAAGGGCCGAGGGAGGTAGAGAGTTGATGTCTGGCATGCTGGAGCGAGTGGTCGGGTGGTGGTTGCCAAAGAGGGGCCCCTCTTGCTGGTTTTAAAGGACCATGTAATGTTTCCTGCCGTTCGCCCTTTGACAGGTCGGTTCTGGTGAGTGCTGCGTAGTCTAGCTAGGTAGATGATGGTAGGTCAGGCAGGAACAAAACGGATGGGGGTGTTTGATTCTCCCTCGCTCAATCCATGTAAGTAGGTAGGTAGGGTGGTCCACGGCAAGTGTTTCCTGTGGTTGGGTTGACTGAATGACGCTGGGGCCCAAGCTGGAGGGAGCTGCGCGCAGCACTCGTAGCTAGTGCGCAGTAGATACCGCAAGTGACAGACTTAAAAAGTGGGGAGACTGCCTACCGTTCCTGTACCTACCGCACTATGGGGGGTGGATGGCAGGTGAGATGGAGGGGCAACTTGCGTCACAGGGCTGCGCCCACTCAGAGTCACCCACCACCGCGCAGGGGTTCGTCCATCCCATTCCACCTCGCCTACCAGCACACTTGCAGCCTAGGGACTTGTCAGGCAAAGTAGGGTCGTCCTCCCTCGTGGTAAACGCCTGCCATTACACGCCATCCATTCATGCCATGCCATCCCACACCACTGCCCAACAGACAGACAAACTGTCTGACTGAATGTCGGCCGCAATGGCATTTCTCAATGTAGGTCTGGCAGCCTGTCATGCTGATCAAAACCCCGTTTGGACGGCCACCTGACTCCGCTCGGAAGAGGCAAATGCCATCGATCTCGATGTTCCACCAGCATTGGAACGTGGAAGCGCAGCAATCAATGTTCCTTGTCCTCGAGCTCGTTCCCTGGCGAGAAATGAGTTCTCTCAAACAATATATCGCACCACTGAACGCGCACACGACCAAGAGACCGTACGACTTTACGGGCTTGTGGCTTGCTGTCGTCCCAAAGAAGGGCCCCGGTCATCTCCTTACAACATTGCCAGTACTCCGTAGATGGGCTTCTCTTGGCCATCACTACACTTACTCAATATCTTGCACCTCATGACCTCGGGTCTCAGACAGAGCAACGTCTGGACCCTGAAGACCCTGAATGTCTCTTCCGTCATTTCGGGCAAGCAGGCCCTCGTGGGAAACAGCCGGGATGGATGGTGGGATTGTGAGCTGGTAAGGCTGGCTGGTGGACGGGGAGCCGGGGTGGCCAAGCTCGGCCGGGTCGGTTCCTGACCCCGAAGTGGCTGAGATCATCGAGGGCTTTATACATTCACCTGACAGCTTCCCTCAGCCCACTCCGGCACCGTCTGGTGGTCAAAGCAAAGGCTGTGCTCGTCAGCACCGTGCTCGGTCGCACATGCCCGGATGCCATGCCACGGCCGGGACAAAAAAAGAGTACACCCAAGTCCTGCTTTAGGCAGGCAGCTTTCAGAATAAGGCTTCCACTGCAAATAAGCAAACCAAACCATACAAATCAAATTATTTACTTGATATCATTTTATTCTGATAAGTTTGTAGATTTCTACTGGGAGATATAAATCACTGTGAGGTGAAGGTTTTGGTAGAGGGTAAGGGGGTTTTGGTGGTGACGCTGTTATGGGTGTACTCTTTTTTTTGTCCCGGCCGTGCATGCCTCCAGTTTCGACACCAACCGCCGCATCTCAGACATTTGCCTAAACAATGGTACCTCTGAGGGGTCCTTCGAGTATCCAAAGTGAGGCCAGACTAATAATCATTAGCAGAGGTCGACTAAGCCTTCTCAACACGTGTGCGCTCGTTGTGATAGGCGGAACCACATGCTGGTCTCGAACAAAGACTTCTCTCCCTCCATCTTGGGCCTAAGCCAGACAAAAGCTCCGAGACACAAAAGAGACGGACAGAACCGGCCCAATCCTGTCGTCCCCGTCACGCGTCAGACAACGCGACACGGCTCGAGCTCAACTAGGCAACTCATCACGCGTCCGCGGCTCAGCCATTCAGTCGGTGCGCTAAGTCTCTAGTTGGTGCGAACGTGGCAGCAGTTTGGCATGTCACCTTGTGCTGCAATGCAGCTAGCTTCTGGCTAGCTCGGTCACACAAGTCTGTGGATCAAGCATCAGCAATGCAATTGGTACGAGTGACCAACAATCATGAGTTCCAAGTGGTCTCATAAGTCAAAAGTAAAAAAGGCTATGAGAAGTGAAACACGGACACTGTTCCAAAGTGCTTTGGGAAAGGGTAAAACTGCCTGAAAGATTAACAAGCTATCACAGTGCAATTTCTTACCAAGTGGAATGAATATCAAAATAGCTTCGTCTGCTATACCTACTGCTATACCTACCCATCTTCCTGCCTACCGTTGGCGGAATAGCTCACTTAGCCGCTGCCCAAGGGGCCTCCGAGCGTGTTCATTACGAACTAGTGCCTGACGTCTCTCCTCGGCGTCCCGCACCGCAAGAACCGCCTCCACAGCCGAGGCGTTGCCTGCTGCGAAGGCTGTCGCCTCGGCGAGGCCACGTGTGGCAGGGGTCCAATGAGTTGATGCATGAGACGGTGTGGGCGAGACTCGCCGCTCAACACTATCCTGCTCAGTGACATGCTGATCAGAACTTCCCGCAGGCGTGCTCTCTCGCGTCTTACTCGAAGGGGGCGGCGACGCGCTGTCACTGTTATCGGAGCTGCTCTTGTCACTGTGGTCGGACACGAGCGAGCTGTCCTTCACCTTGTGCGCGGTAAGTTGTGCTTCAGCGACTTCGATTGAGGTCTTGTCATCCAGATTCACTACCCTGAGCATCCCGGCGTCAATCTGCTTCTCGTACTCGTCACGGGCTTCTTCCTCGTCATCAAAGATACGAGGCTCTAAGGACTCCCGGAGCGAGTGTTTCAGCAGCTTCTCTCGCATCTCAGCGAGTGCCTTCTTGTCTGAAGACGTTGCCGCGTACAGACGCTCGAGGGTCCTTGCGTCCTGGATTAGCTCGGTCAGATCCTGGATCGGGGGCCTCTCATCCTCAGGCAGCCCACGGTCTGCCGCGTCCTGCTTACACATGTCAGCCATGCGTTTGAAGAAGGAGAATAGAAGGTCCTTCTTCGCGCTTTTCTTGCCTCGGAAAACCTCCGTCATTCCGATTCGGAACTCATCGAGATCCCAGCATAGACGCGAGTTCCAGTCCTCAGTCCCATACGTCTCCTCAGCGGTCAGCCGCGGCGACAAGCGCGCTTCCTTCTCTTCGGAGCTCATCTTTCCTAACTCCTCTGTAGTCAGCTTCGGAGGACGCTCGCCAGGGAAACGAGAGTAACCAAAATCTCCGATGATGGCATCCGGGTAAGATGCGCCCTCGGGCAGATGGAGGAAAACATTACCCGCATGCAAGTCCATGTGGCGAATATCAAGCTCATTCAGACACTGGATGCCCTCCAGGCACTGGGCCAGGCAACGGAACACAAGGCTGAGCGGCGGCGTGCTGAACCGCAAAGCGGACTTGGTGAGATCCCGACAGTCACCCACGTTGTAGTACTGCCACCAGCTCTCCCGATACCCACCGACGAGGTCCTGCGAAGCGAGCAGCCTTGCGAACCGCGCGGCCTGCCCCGACGAGGCGAGCAGCCGGGCGACGCGGACCTCGCGGTCCGCCCGCTCCATCTTGGCCGCGGCGCGCGCCTTCTTGTTCCACTTGGCGACCGACAGCTTGTCGCCGCCGAGCTCGCGGAACACCATGGCGTCCGACTCGTACCCCGCGACGAGCCTCCGGACCAGCAGCTGCCTCTTCCCGGTTGGGTCGAGGGCCATGAGCGCCCACTTGGAGGGCCCGTCGCTTAGGTCGATGGGCGTGCGGTCATGTTCGGGGATGCGGTCCATCATCTTGATGGGCTCTGTAACGTTGTGCTGGTGGTGGTCTTGGCACCGCCGAGCTCACTCCTGTACAAGTAGGGCCGTGAGATTTCTTACCTATATGTCGGCTTAAGGAGCGAGGACGCGGGGTGGAAGTATCGAACCTGCACTACAGGTTCCAGAGACTCTACCTGCCTGCTTTGGGGTGTAAGCCGAGACGATTCTTGAAGGGACCAGATAGAGGGTGTAATATTCGTTCTATATACTTTACATATTGACATTAGTCCTGCCACCTTGATCCAACGTCGCCATTGTGCTAGACATTTCCTTGAGGCGCCGCCTCTGATCATGCCTCTGACAATGTCACTTGTCCCGTTACCAACAATGCGGTCCATGAATGCCCATGTGTGCAGCTTTGAGAGAAGAGACAAGGAACTTGGAAAAGGCGTCAAGAACCAGCTACCAGCCGGACGGGAATCATACACGGGAGAAAAAAAAATAACACTAAGAAGTCGGCCGCGGCTCTGGAATGCCAGGAAATGAAAGCATCGCCTTTGTCGCGGGAGGTCTACAGGTACTGGAGCCAGGTGGCGAAGAAGCAATAAAGATTAGCCCTCCCCCTCCCCCCGGCCCCCGAAAATAGCATCACGAGCCGCGTAGACTACTCTTTTTTCTTTTCGTCCTTTTTTTTCTTTTCTTCCCAAGAATGTGGCGCCTCTCAAACATTGGGCCTTGCGCGCGCTTGGGCCCGATGTGGACGGACTATCTAGCTGTCATCGAGTCTATGGGACGAACTACCCTCTCCGTCCCGTCCCTGATCGGAGGGTGAGGGTGGCCATCGCGACTCTCCGACGATAATTTATCTTGCTCCAACGGTCCATGCCAGAGGAGGAAAAGAAATTGGGTGCTGACGGGCCCCTCACTCACCGTTTTTGGGCGTTCTTTGTGGGTGTGGTGGAGGGGGACGGGTTTGGCTTGGTCGTTTAGATTTCCCGTTTGCTCAATTCTCGCTCGTGTAGATGGATGGTCAGCAAGGTGGCTGAACCGGTCAGGGAATGCCCGGCGAACGAGGGAGGGCTCCGGTCCATCCTGTAGGCGGGAGGCAGCCTCTTGGAGTTGATGAGGTTGTTTGTATGCATTCATGGGTGTGAGTGTGGGTGGGTGTGCGTGTTCATCAGGGTGGAAAGAACTCTCTTTTCCAGCCCACATCAGCACCACTCCACCTCGGGAGCACCCTTCCTTCCCGCCCTCCCGCAACGCCAGCCTGGTGATCTACAGTTGCAGCGAACGGGGTCCCCAGGGGGGGTCCGGGGCAGCCTTGAGGGTTTGGCTTTCGGGGGGGGGGGGGTGGTTGTGGCGGCGGGAGGCGACAAAAGACAATAGGTAGGTAGGTAAGATATGGCCAAGATCAAGATCTACCGGCAGAGTGGTGAGGTGAGGATGCCTTGCAGTCAATAGTCCGCTCAGCTCGCATGCATGGCCGCAACAACACCAGCCTGGCAGCCTACCACCCTACCACCACGCATTGCGCGGCACTGGGCGGGAGATTGGTGTCGGCGCGGCACGCGTCAGCTTGGTAGGGGGAGGAGGAGGAGGACGGGTTGGCCCATCTCGTCTTCGTCTCATCACGTCCGTCGGCTGTAAGGCTGTGGCGGGCTGACAGGAAGGGGGGGGCGGGCTATCTGTCAAATCACCACCACCTAATGCAACTTGAGCCAGCCTGCCCGTTCTGCCTGCGATGAGAGGGGGGCCCGCCCGGCCGGCCTGGGCTGGCAGCCTGGCTGCCGCTGGGCTGAGAGGTGGTGGCAACGCCTCTTGCTTGGCGGGTTTGGGGTGATGGCCTGATGTTGGTGATTGAGGCGGGGCGGGCGAGGTGGGTGGGCGTCGGCGCTGGGGGTTGGTGGTGGTGGTGGCATGATGTTGTGGCCGCTGATATTTCCTGGTTGGCATGTGTGCATGTGTGCTGACATACATACATAACACGCGCACATGTCGATTGCAGCTATTGGGACGGGCTCTGTGTGGCTGAGGATCAGAAGCTGGGGGGCAGTAGCATTTGGAATCGGGTGGCACGGCACGTCGAACCTCTCGTCAAGCTTCGGGGCCAGGTGTGAGCGGGATGTTGTGCTTTGTGCTTGGTTCGATGTGGGCGAGAAGGTTTTCCTGGGCATCGATGATAGCCTCGATTTTCGGGGAACCATGTGTGGCGCGCGCACGCGTCCGCAGAAGGTTTGCGCCGCGCCTATATCTCATCGTCACTATTGCTGTCTAGACCTCTCGGGACATAACAGCAGATTCCCTCGGCTCCTTGGGACGAGAGACAAGAAGCTTCTGAATACGAGATCCCGGCAGCGTGATTCAGAGACCTGTGGCCGGGCTCGACCATATCAAGAAGCATCGCAAGCTTTTACACGTAATAGCACTAGGCCGAATACTAAACTGCCCTGACTGCTGGATACTGCGCGATGGTGCTCGTTTCGAAACGCAGGCCAAGGTGATCTGCGGTCGAGATGCCGAACCTGGCTGGCAGGGTGGTAGTACACAGCAGGACGTCTGGACCTGGACCTGTAAGTAAATTCTGGTAAGAAACAGACTACCGTGAGCAGTGACCCCACAGTACCGAACAATTCGATTGTGGGTGGGAAGCTCTTTGGCTCTGAAGGGCACCCCAACCCTTTTTCCTTTTGTGAATGGCGCTACTGCAGGTACGATACCAGTTTTACGAAGGGATCTGCGGTACGGCGCCGGGATGTGCATACACACATACCACGGGCACAATAGGGCGGGCGGGACGCTTGTGCTAGAATGCCTATTGTTGCGATAAGCGGGCGGGAGCAGAGAGGAAAGTTTGAGAGAGGCAGTCGGAAGATGGAGAGGGAGCCCTGATTTCTGTGTGACATCGGGGCAATACGACCATATCGGGAGTTTGTCCCGAGTGAGATGGTAAACTGGTTGGACCTGTTTCTGCCAGCTGCTTCGTGAAACTCGGGGGGCCATGTACGTGGGAGGTCCAAGAGGACGAGAAATCGTGGTTGGCAAATGATCCTCCCGGAAAGTTGTTCGCGGCGGCACGATGCGGCGGGATGGGATATGAGATCCGGAGGGTGTAGCAGCACGAGGAGGGGGGAGGGGGGCGAGATGGAAATGTCCGGACGGGGCAGGAGGACGAGGAGGGGGGTGAGGTGAGGTGTGAGGTGTCCCAGAAAGGCACAGGCGCGGACGCAAGACACCAGCCGGTGCGCGTGTCCCCCATGGGAGCGGCCCAGAGAGCGCGTAGCACAACCCGCAACCTTGAGTCGAACGAGCGGGATCTTGCAGTTGGAAATGGCATAGCTCGACGCGGTGCGACTCGAGTAAGCGAGCGAGAGACATTCTAGAGAAGAGGCGTGCGTACACTCCAGCTGCTGTCTTACAGGCGAGAACATCGTGACGGGTCTCTTTTGCCGCGCACGGCCTTGCAGAAGACGCAGGCGAGCCGGCTGGATACGTGGCCTTGCCGGTTCATCTCGTGCAAAAGAGGTGGGCGGTAGTTGTATCTTTGTCCTTGGTCCGAGTATTTCCTTCTTTCTCGTCTTCTTTGCTTGGCTGCGCAGTAGTGAGGGCCCTCCGCTCCAAGGTCCTTGGGTCGGTCCCGAGCAGCTGCTGCAGCCCCTGCTTATTCGCAGGCGAGGTGCATGCGACCACTGCGGTATGGCCCCAGCGACTACGCAATATCGCATCGGCCCCAAATGCTTACGAATGATCATCAAGCAGCGCACAGCGAGAGATGCCGGCCAGGTTGAGTGAGTGGTGGGGATTGCACCTGAGCCGGATCAGAGCCGCCTTCACTGCTTGTCTCGTCTCATCCCATGTCTGTCTGTATTTCTGTCTGTCTGTAGAAATGGTACGGAGTACAGTATTTTCGTTCCTTCACGTCGCACGAACTGTTCCCCGCCCAGGCGGCGGGGGTCGGCGCGTCAGCGCGTGTGCGAGCTGCCGAGACCTGTCAGTCGCAGGGACGACAGGGACTTCGGATTGCTGATCTTGAAGCCTCTTCTCTCTCCCCCCGCCCCTCATCCGTGTGCGCCAGCTTGTCATTGCTGGGTGCTGGTGCGTCGGTGCACAGAACTGGTGGTAGACAGGTGAGGTCAACCCCCCAGAAGAGGCTGAAAGAGATTCCGCGGCCGTCTCAGCAAGAGCTCCGTGCGGCCCCTGTATTTCGTGGCAGACATGGGCCTGACGGTGGGTTGACGGGTGGGTTCAGCGCAACGCCGGGACCGGATCCAGGTTTCTGTGACCCCGTCCTCCTCTGCCCTAAGGTTCCAGTATACACAGAAGACAGGGTATTACAGGACCCCTCCTCCTATCCTGAGGCCAAACCTTACGACAGGCAGTCCACGGTCCACAGCCCAGAGCCCATAGCCCACGATCATCTGTGTGAGGCGGTTTGGCTTTGATAGTCAGGGGCTGTGGCAGTCACCTAGTCAGTTTCTGCGGTCAAGTTAATCTGGGTCTTGTCGTTGATCAATGATCAAGCCTATGCTTCAACTGCCGCCGTGCGTCGTGCGTGCGCGCGTGCGTGTTGCAAGGATCCCGCAAGAGGGAATAATATCGAGTGTGTCCGCAGGAGGCCACGTTGACGGCCGCATCTGCAGACATCTGCGGGACGGCCTGATTGAGTTTTGTTTTCCAAAGCTCTGGGACCAGTCTGCCAGTCTGCCCCGTACGGAGTGGACCTGTCTGCCGCCTGTGCGTGTACACCATAATGACACTATGGCGTGTGTGTGGGCAACCGGGAGACAGGAAAATCCCTTGTGGGCTCGACGAGGAGAAAAAGCAAGATAGATACGAGCAATCAATGAGGGCCCATTTCTCGTCGACAGCGCGAACTATGACAAAAGCAAACTCCAGACTCCACTACCAAGAGCTGGCGATGAGGAGAAGGAATCCCGAGAAAGGGCCCTATGTACCGCTGTACGACGAAACCCGACGGGTTGGGCTAGGCTGGGACCTGGTCGACATCCAGGCTGGCGTCTACCTTTACGCAGCAGATTAGATTACACAGTGCTGGTGCAGACCCACCGCACAGCCATTGTCCCAGTGGGGACTGATGAGGTTCTGGATTCTGGAACAACGGCAGAGCTCGAGATGGGCAGGGCAGTATGGGTCGTGGGTGCCACCTGAGTGGGGTGTTTTACCACGTAGGATCTTGTTTCGATACCCGCGAAGGCTCCGGATCGGGAGCCGTCGGCAGGGCAGAGGGCGGGGTCGGTTTGTAGATTGTGACTCTTTTGTCAGAGCGAGAGAGAGAGAGAGAGAGAGAGAGAGAGAGAGAGAGAGAAAGAGTCAGCCTGTGCGTCTGTCAGTCAGTCAGTCGGGTTGCGCTCCAGTCGATGTCGTGTCAGTGAGCCGTGGGCTGGGAATAAGATGCGAGATGGTTCTTCGCCGAGATTCCGAGCCGCAAGGTGGTGGCAGCCGAGCACTCTGGCAATGGCGAGTGCCCCAACGCCGAAACAGTTTAACGGCCACGATGTCTCCTTGGGTTTCTCCAATACCCACGGGTTCGCCCATCCCGTTGCCGCGGTCGCGGCCATGGTCACGACCAGCGTCATGGGCCAGGGTTGGACAGGAGAAAAGTTTTCCTGGGGAGCTAGGGTCCACGAACCAGAAGTTGGCTGTTAAACTTGGTGGTGCGCTGGTGCTGGAGTTTGCCGCCCCGTCAGCCCGTCAGCCCGCCCGCCCCCTTCCCCCTGCCTGTTTTGCTGCCTTGTGGGCGGGTGTGCCAAGCTGGGCAAAGAAGACATGGCGTGCCGTGGCGTGGGCATGGCAGACAGACCCTCTTGCGATGCTCTCTCGTCTCTCCTTTCCTCCTACCCCTTCTAGTTGGATTGGGTCACTCGGACTTGTTGAGCTGCTGGATTTCTGTGAACCCACAAGAAACGGCAGGGTTCTTGTCATCTTATCCTTAGACAGTAGACTACCAGGACTGCATGCAGTAAGCAATAGGAGGAATAGCTCGCGCCACTTGCAGCGCAAGCTCGAGCAAATGGGGTTCCTTTGTGCCTGACAGGGCAGGACGCGCCTGGTGGGAGCAAGAGCGCGTCGTGTCGTTCATGCAGGAGCGTGAGTGGTCGGACCTGAGATCGAAAAAGTCAGATTTGCGAAGATAGAATCGGCGGGCATCCTTGCAGCGTGGTGGTGGTGGTGCGGCGCGGCGGGAGAGGAAAGGAAAAGGATGAGATCATTGCTACTTCGCGCCGGTGTGGCCCACGGAAGTACTGCAATGTTAAAAACCTGGCCAGGCTGTCGGCTGCCCCCAAGGATGGCTGCGCAGCCAACTAGCAGGCAGGCAGGTAATATCAAGTAAATAAGCCCAAGAGCCACCAGCTGGGTGCTGTTCAGGTGCAAAAGTGGTCATGGTCTGGTGCTGCGGCCCGCCCGGAAGAGGGCCAAGGACGATTTGATTGCCCTCGCAAGACCCAGCTCTCACAGGTTTTGACAGATTCGCTCGCTTTCTCTTTCCACGGCCGTTGTACCGTGTTGGGGGATCAAACGAGGTGTCACGGCCGGCTTGGGAAAAGCCCCAGCATGAGATGGTTACATTACATTGGTGCGTACTGAAGACTGGACAAGGATGGGTGGGTGGGTTATCTACTGCCTACAAGCACAGGGCGCAAATCGGGCTGCCTGCACCTGCGCAGAGCATTATTAGCAGGCTAATAGCAGCACACGCCCACCTCTCACACAGTACCTACGCACGCTCGGCGTACCGTACCAGACAGGACGGCTTCGTGGCCCCGAGCAGTCCCTGAGTATCACATCTCGATCACCATCACAACCTTATCCGACCACAACAGAGATTCACTCTACTACGTAGCTTTCCTGTCTCTCATCCCAAGTTTCCCTGTTCCTCCTCTCGCACATCCACCCACACCGACACCTGCACTATCCTGTCACGACGCGATATATTGTGTATTATTACCGCCTATGTCTCCTTCGCGTAAATAGTGAGTGCCATAGTATCATCATAGCAGCTGCAATATTTGGTGTTGGTGGTGCTACTTGCTGTGAATGCGGGCGCAGGAGGGCCAGGGTGTGTTCCTCCCTGGTCCCTGCATGCTGGACCCCCCGCCCAACCTTACAGCACCTGCCCTGCCCAGATATCAGGTACGGGGGTACTTGATGGTACGTACCTCACCTGCAACCCCGGGCCACCTCCACGCTTTGTATACCCGTACCCTTGTAGCTCTGCCCTGCACCCAGCTCCGTGTGGTACTTCGGTCAGCAGCAGCGGCGGCAGCAGCACCACCACCCACTCCCAGCCGGGACATCCCATCGAGCCCGCCAGCCTCGACCTCGGAGCCTGTGCCCATTTCCCATCTCCCAGCTTCGACTCGGCCAATGTTTTTCTTTTCTCCCCCAGAGCTGCCATTCGATATTAATGTGGTCATATGTGCTATATCATCGCCTGATAAACCCTTCCTCGATCTGTGCTGCGTTCTGGACTGTGCCTTAGTCGTTGCAGCTGTTGCTGGCGCACAACTCTCTTACGCATGAGAGTTTGTTTTCCCCCTTGGTTGTAACTCTCTCATATTACACACAAACCTTCCCTCTCTCAACCCCGACGACGACACCTCCTCTTTTCTCTCCTTTCATCACGCTCGTGAGACCCTCGCTGTTGGACTCTGCACCACTCGAGCACCTACAGAGACATTCCACACGCCGGCGACCGTCCTCCTCCACCCCCATGATACGTCTCAGCCTGTGATGTTTACCTGCTCTCGTGTCTGTCTCTCGTGCCCCTCGTGCTGAGCCCGCCTTTTTCCTGTCGCTCCCGCACCACGATACCTGTCTCATCCGTCGCTCAGACATTTCACTCGCTTTCACCCTCACTTGGGTGTCTTTACCTGTCTCCATCACCCTGCGCGTAACCAGTTGTCAACCTCCCACCGGATGATCTGTCTCAAAGTGTGCGTCATTCCCTCGTTTGCACAAAGGTGTCAGTCACCTCGTGACCAAGCAACATTATACAAGCAGCCGCACCGCTTGTAACCATATTCCGGAGGCCATCATCCTGGACCATCTTCTCAACCACATACTCTCTCACAAACACAGTCTTGCGACATGGCAGACTTCGACACAGCCAGCCCCTCCAGCAGTAGCTCGGGAACTCCGAGCGAGCCTCGGACTACCATCTCGCGGAGGCAGAGACCACCGGACATTGATATCACGGCCGCCATGGAGAACAGGATCCCGTTGCGCGCTACCAAGGAAGCCAGGTCGAGCAAGAGGGAGTCGAGGCTGGGATTCAGGAGCATTTTCGCCAGGCACCGAGGATCGGGTGAGGCTGACGAGATCAGGGCAGCTCGGAACGTCGCGAGGGCCGGGAAGCGGGAATCATTGACTGTGGACAAGAACGGCAACCCATCGTACGCCTTGCGGCCAACAGCAGTGCAATCAGAGACACACCTCGCACCGCTGTCAGCTGATGGGCCAATTCTCAGGCCTCGGACCTCAACTATCAAGTCACCAACCTTCATGGCGCCGAGATCACCTCTAGGGCCAACAACTAAGAGACGAGGATCGCTTGCCACTTGGGATCCAGTACCTCTCTTTCAGGCGTACCCGCAGGCTGTCCGGACCGCAACTCTGCCAGCCTGCGTCCAAGCGGACAGCCTTCTCCGGGCGCACCAAAAACGAGAAATGATCAACAACAGCAACATCAACCACCCAGACCTTGGTGACCAGAAGGCATTGTTCGTGGACATGGCCCGGAAGAAGCACAGGCGCAACAGCTCATCCGTCAAGCTCGACTGGACCAAAAAGATGTACATTATGGTCACCTCGGGGTACCTGCTGCAGTACAGTGGCGATGGTACTCATGATCGCCTGCCGGAGAAGGTCATCCAGTTGTGCAAGGACTCGGCCGCTTTCGCGAGCGATATCATCCCCGGAAAGCACTGGGTGCTGCAAGTATCTTCAGTGTTTGAAGAAGGAACTCTTACCAGCCAGGACACCAGGTCATTGTTCGGGAAATTTGGAATGCGGGAGAAGGAGAAACGCCTGGCTTCCGACATCTTGATGGTCTTTGAGAATGTCGACGACATGGAGGATTGGATGTCATTCCTGCGAAGGGAAATCGAATCATTGGGGGGCAAACGGCCTGTGACAGAGACAGGGGCGCCAAAGGAGCAGGTGGTACACACCCCACTGAGATCCCAATCAAGCCAAAGGGCACTGGTGGTGAGAGACCCGCACAGGTTTGGGCCAGCCGTGACCAGCCCAGAGACGCGATGGGACGGCTCAGTCGCCTTCGACGAACCAGAGCTACACCTCGACGCGACGCTCACGGAGATGCCCCTGGATCGAAGTTTCGACGACAACTCCACCACCAACAGCTTCGTATCCCAGGACGGTCGGCAGCTTGACGGCCTCCGAGACAGCTCCAACCGGTACTCGTTCACGTCGGCAGCCAGGACCATTGTCACGTCCGATTCATCACCGTCCAACTCGCCAATCCGCGATAGTTTCGGGAGCCTGATCAGCAATGACGAACCTACCCCCTTGGCCGAGGAAGCCGAGATTCGACGCCGACCCAATGCTGCAGAGATCGAGGACCGACGTCAGTCCTACCGCACTTCCAACCTGGTCCATGATATAAGCGCAGGACCAGCAGCGCACAGGGCACACTCCTCCCTGTCATCCATCCAGGAGCCGCCCAACTTCAGCCTCCCGTACTCGGGGACACGCCGCCGCTCCGCGACGCAAGACGCGGTCCACATCCATAATGGCCACGGTGCGCCGGGGCGGCCGCCACGAAGGATGCGGCGCCCCCCTCCCTCAGCACTCGGCCTGTCTAGGCCATTGTCGATTGTGGCAGACACGCCCTCTCCGTCGAAGCTGTCGCCACCACCGCGAAGTCCTCTCAAGACCGACGACAGCGCCGGCGCATCACAGCGTCCAACCTCGCCATCGATGTTTGCAAGCTGGACTCCTGGGAACGCCAAACCCGAGTATGACCTCTCCTCACGAGCCTCGAGCCGTGGGTCAATGAGGACGAGCTACCAGGTATCGGTGCACAACAGCCCGCGCAAATATGCGAGCATGCACACCCTCCGCCCTGCCGCTGACTCGGCCTGGGACGAGGCGCCAAAGTTCGACCTGCCCATCCACGCCGCATTCAGCGGGTCCTCCCTGCGCGACAGGGCAGAAGACCCGGCGGGAATCCCCCGGAGCATGTCGTCGATGGACAACTACGAGACCTCGGGCAGGAGCCGCTCGCCCATCATCCGAGCCGCAGCGGCCCAGAAGAGGGCCAGCATGTGCAGCCTGCCCAGCGTCAAGGTGTCCCCGCGCCACCGCTCCGTCTCGATGTTCCCCACCACCAGCCGGCACCGGGCGGCGGGGCAGGCGTCGTACCGCGACGAGCTCTCCCGGGCGGCGTCGCCGTCGCCGCACCGCGGGCCGCGCAGGGGCTCGGCCATGACGATCCCCGGGCACGGGCCGGGGGGCCAGAAGCAGTCCCGGCCGTCGTCGCCGCGGCGGAACAGCGGCGGCAGCAACGTCCTGAACAACAGGCGCAGCCTCCCGCAGATGCCGCACGTGCACACGGCGCAGAGCTCGCCGCTGCTGCCGCCCCCCGCGCCGCCGCCGACCAAGGCGCTGCCGCCGATCCCTCAGCAGTCGAGGAAGAGGAGGTCATCGAGCATCCCGCCCCGGATGGGGATGAGGACGCCCGCGACGATGGTCGGAGGGGAGATTTGAGCCGACGGCTGACGCATTTTGAATGTGTCTATTATTTTCTTTTGTTTTCATGCAAAGTACGAGTGATGAATTGAAATGGGGAATGGGGGGTATGCAACGGAGGGGAACGAATTTGGAAGCGCTGGCTTCCTATATTATACAACATCGTCATAGCACTACTGTGTGGTGCGCTTCAAACCTCGCTAACTGGAGATTTTTCCTTTGTCTGGGTTTTGCAATGGCGGTGTTCGGCCGGTACGGAACGGAAAATGGGACAAAAAGGGAGACTGGTGGGCAATTGGCGGGGGAACCAAACGGATCTTGGGACCGGACCCAGGAACCACGGCGTCCCTTGGGCACGAGTGAGCGCTGCTTCTGTCTCTTCTTTTTTGAGCATTGTGTGTGTTTTATTTGTAAGAAACAGGGGTGAATTGGGAGAACCTGGGGCCGGATATTAGAAGACGAGCGCGTGCAGCATGCCTGGGGGAAATGGGCTAGCTATGGTCACGGTCACACACACATAAAGGGAAAACAGCACAGCATTTTTGGTTTCGAGACGGAGAAAGCTAGCTAAGCTGTTGATATGGACCACAGCCACGCGCGGTGTTGGGTCGGAGCCTAGGTGTTTTTTGTAAGCGAATATTTATCTGACTTATTCTTACTAAGTGGCAACTTGAACTACAAGTTGGGTGTTTTGTGACTGAAAAGATGAGCGAACCAACGGCGAACGAACGGGCAGCCATATCGAGTGGCACTCTGACGGTGGCGCACTGCACCTTGACTAAGCCATAGCTAGTGAGGCTGTGAGTCATCTTGGGGTCAGATGCATCGGATTAATTGTGATCAATGTAGCCTTGGTGGACGCAAGTCTCTCGTAGTAGGCACAGCACGGTCGAGCGCCTTAGAAATGGTGTAGTTGCGATGCGTATGGGGTGACTAATAGCAGAGCTAAGAGGTAGGTGTTGGCCTGGAGTTGTTCGGGTGCAGCTCGTCCAGGTGTTGGCGGCCTGGCTGCCTGGGGGTGGCCATGGGTGGGCGGGCTTTGGTGTGCTTGACTTCTTGGCGCTACAAAACGTGCCCCACAAAGAGCTCTGCTTGTGCCTCCCTGCTGCCGCATATCAGAGTTCAGAGTTCAGAATTTCGGCCATCACAAAAAAATCCCACCCCACATCCAACGCCAACCGAACACTATCGCCAATTCAACCCCCATCCAACCCAACCAAACCGCCATCCAGCCAGCCATCCAGCCAGTCGGTCGCGAACAAACACGATCACACATTCCAATATGGCTACCACCGCCACAAACAACCCAGCCAGGTAAGCTGTCCCCTGTGCCTGGACCCGCTCATTTGACGAGCACCGCACCGTCGTGTGTGTGTGTGTGCGTGCGTGTGTTCGTCCCCACGAGGAGCTTGCCCCCCTAACATCATGTCACAACCCCCGCAGGGACTGGGCCGACGACGACGACAACGAAGAAGTACCAAGCACCGCGCTCCCCAGCGATGAGACCATCCAGAACCGCGACGGCACAAAGACCATCATCTCGTACCACCTCAACGAGAACGGCCAGACGGTCAAGACGACCCGCCGCATCCGCCTCATCACCCACCGCGAGGTGGTGAACCCGCGCGTCGCCGAGCGCAAGAAGTGGCCCAAGTTCGGGCTGTCGGGGAGCGACCCGGCCGGCCCCGCGGCCGACACCACGTCCGTGGGCGAGAACATCATCTTCCGGCCCTCGGCCAACTGGAAGCAGGAGGCCAAGGACGAGAGCAAGGACCCCAACGCCCAGAGCATGAAGGACAAGCTCAAGGACAAGAAGGTCAAGTGCCGGATCTGCTCCCAGGAGCACTTCACCGCCCGCTGCCCCTACAAGGAGACCATGGCCCCCGTCGGCGAGGCCGCCAACGCCGACGTCGCCGCGGGCATGGGCGACGACGATGCGGGCGGTGCCGCGGCGGCCGGAGGCGCCGGCGCCGGCAAGAAGGGCTCCTATGTGCCCCCCGCGCTGCGGAACGGCGGCGCCCGGGGCGAGGGCGAGAGGATGGGCGGCGGCAAGTTTGGCGAGCGCGACGACTTTGCCACGCTGCGTGTCACGAACGTATGTTTTATTCCCCTACAACCCACCTCCAACCCCCATTTTATGCCTGCTCCTCTACGTTGAACCACACAAAATCCCTAACTTTAACCTTCCCAGGTCTCCGAGATGGCAGAAGAGCAAGAGCTGCGCGACATGTTCGAGCGCTTCGGCCGCGTCACGCGCGTGTTCCTGGCCAAGGACAGGGAGACGGGCAGGGCCAAGGGCTTCGCCTTCATCAGCTTCGCGGACAGGACCGACGCCGAGAGGGCCTGCGGCAAGATGGACGGCTTCGGATTCAAGCACCTTATCCTCAAGGTCGAGTTTGCGAAGAAGGCTGCTTAGGTTTGTCGTTGGTTTTGAGAGTCTGGGCTTGGTGATGGGGGATAGATTGCATGAGATAGCATAGGTCTTGAACATGGAATAGTTGACCATTTTCGTGCCGCGAGTCTCGTTGGTGTTCACGTCTGGCTTCTCTCCGCGACCGCAGGGTGGCTACGTGGTGTTTGATGACAGAAAGCGTGAGGCCTCTTCAGGGCGCTCTGGCGCACGAGATGAGTTGCAGGGCTGCCGTGGACGAAGGGTAGACTTGGGACGTTCACGGCTTATATGGCTATGAAGGCAGAAAAATCAGAAGTGCAAGCGAAGTTTGCGAAATTACTAGACGTAAGACCTTAGATGAACAGGCCGCTGAAAATGGATTACGTGGTTTCAGGAACATGTGCCTTGGTGCATATCGTTGTAAATTCAATGCTTGACCTTATTTCTGCCCCTCGACTACTAGATATTATCCTGGTAGCATGATCCTGCTGCTACCGTCCACTATGATCGCACATACTCTCTTCCTCTGAAATTTTCCCTCTGTCCCCTTCCTTCTCCCACACAATGGCTGTAACCCTGGATATCTCTGAAAAAGCAAGCATAAATCCAACTCCTCCGAGTGGCATTGACATAGGAAAAACGGCCCTTCCACGAGGGCCATAACTGTGACGAGGCCCGGGCTGGGGAGCCCGACCGACAACTTGACCAGTCCAAGCCCTCTTTCTTTCTCCTTCTCGGTGATTGTGCTGGTCATGATCGTTGCCTCGTGAAAGCCGTGATAACAGTGGGAATCAAGATAAACAGAAACAGAAAAGCAGACATGACTGATAAGGAAAAAGAATGAGTGGAGGGGGGTTCTAGTCCCGGAGAGACGTCAGTAAAACAAGACATAGGAGAAGCGTGTTGGTGACTGGGAAGTTCCGAGGCATGTGTGTCCCAGCAATATTGTCGCTTGAGAAACAACACATACCCAGCTCTCCCAACACCACCACACCAAATCAAACCAACAAGAATTCAGCTCACGCCACACCATCCCACGCAGCCACCCTAAGCAGCCGCCTCACCCTCCCCCTCCCCCTCCTTCTTCACGCCCTCCCCCTCACCCTCAGCCCCCTCCTTCTCCTTCTCAGCAAGCTCCTTCTCGCGCCTCAGCCTCTCCTCCAGCTTGCGCTGCTTGTCGGCGGCCCTCATCTTGCGCTTCTCCTCGGACTCGGCCTTGAGCTTGTCGTTCTTGGCGCGGAACAGGTAGCCCACGGAGCTGACGACGCGCCACGTCAGGCGCATCCCGTTGCGGTTGTGGCTGAGGCCCTCGCGGAAGTGCTGCTTGGCCTCGGTCCAGTTGGCGCGCGCCTGCGTGCTGCGCTTCTTGGTCTTGTAGGCGCGCTCCTTGCGCTGCGCGTCGCGCAGCCGCACCGACGCCCGCTGCCGGTTGTTGACGAGGAGCATCTCGGTGCCGGACGTGCCCGGGCGCTGGGGCTCTGATGAGGATCCTGCCGCTGCCGCCCCGCTCTCGGACGGGTTGCTGCCTTCGCTTGAGCCTGGTTTGGGGGTCTCGCGGGCCATTTCTGGTTTGGTCTTTGAGAAGAAACCCATTAGGGGTGGTGGTTTTCTTTTCTTTCTGGGTTTTTTGAGTTTTCGGAAAAGGGTCCTCGTATTTGTTTAAAGGGTGTCTTCGATGATAGGGTGGTATTATGATGTGGCTGGCTGTCCCCGAGGATCTGGCCAAACTTTGGGGCGGGCGGATCGGCGTCTCAGGAGGCGCTGGATGATTGTTGTAACCTCGTTGGTCCTTGTCGCGGAGGAGGAAATAGATGAATAGGCAAGGCACGATGTTATACCGCTAGTGGTAGCGATTTGTTCCTCGTTCCCTAGCGAAAGCAAACAAGAGGCACACGCGCGTATGTAAGATGACGGAAAGAGAAGTTCGAGACGAGAAATGGGAACCACAGAAAACTTTCTGCGGACGGCGGGCAAACCCCCCCCTGATATCCGATCACCATCATGCTTCGATGGTATACTGTGACTCACCTATAGACCGCCCCTTCGTCCCCTCTGCTGCTTCTCTGTACGCGCGCTGGGGTCAGGGGGGGGCGGGCACGCACGCGCTGCCCCCCCCCCGGAGGTGGGTGGGTCGCGACCGCGTTTGACTGAGAGGAGACACAGCGCAGGACAAGAGGAAGAAGCCAGAAGAACACACTGGACCGTCCATCTTGGCCGGTACTCGCTAATTCCCGAGTTTATGCGTCTGCTGCTGGGGAGGATGTGGGAAGGAAAGAAGGGGACCACATATAGGCCGGGGAAATTGGTGATATGAGCCATCACGGCAGCAGGCTCAGCAGAGCAGAGAGACCCTTCCAACCTTCTTGGTCGTTGTGGGCCACTCGAGCCAGCCTGCTTTCTGCAGCGCATCCCTCCCCTCGTCGTCCCATCGAAAACCCCTGCTCGAACTGCCAATAACCCTGGGCTCCACCATGTCGAGTCGCGCTGATCGCGGTAGCGGTTGTGACTGTGGTTGCTGGTCGTGGTGGAGCTTTTTGTTGACATGGCAGTCCGAAGGGGGAAGAGGGAGAAGAGGGCATGAACGTTTCCAATCAAACGCGTGCCACGTCGGGTGCTCATGGACGGGAACACCCCTGTCGCCTGCGGCCGCCCGCTATATCCGCCCGTGTTAAGGGCCAGCCCTGGCCCTCTTGTCTGGGCCTCGTAAACGCCTTTCATGGGTACGGTATCTTCCCTTTTGGGTTTCACTGACAGGCACGTCTGTGTGGCTCTCTGCCAGTCGTTGAGCCTGTTTGCCGCTGGGGTGAGACTGCAGTGCAGCAATGGGGCAATGCGGTTGTGGCATGCGGGCGATAACGAGCTCGAGGTGCATGTGTTGTCACTGCCTCGACTTCAGCTTGTCGGCATTGATGTGCACATGATTGACCCGTCAAGCATTGCATCTGGAATCATTTTCGAAATGAGCTCGCAAATCTCGATTGCCTAGATGCATCTTGGACTCTGACAAGATTGCGGTGCAAACTCGACAAAGTCCCGCTGCTCGGCCCGATCTGGCATGGAAACATATATTGTGGGCCAGATCTACGACACCGTTGAGCGTGAAGACCCTGTAGATCGCCTTCTAGAAAGTATGAGTTTTCTTCGTTCGTATTGTTAGCAGTAGACGAACAGACGTCATCTCCGACAGGTGTTGGACCGAACACGGCCGTCCGTTCCGTGCTTGACCCGGTCGGGACGGTCAAGCGTTGACGGCACGGCCGAGTCAAGCTGTCCCCTGGCGCATCTCACCTCCTAGCCCCGCTCCGCAATATCTAACCTCTGCTCATTCCCGTCCTCAATGCAAGGCCGTCTTCTTCGCCAACGTCATTCATTGTCCGCTTTCCGTACGAGACGTCTGAGAAGCCTCAGATCAGGAGGCGTAGAGGGACCAAGCATGACCCAAGAAGTGTATCGAGAACAGACTCCCTCGGTGTAGCAGCTGTGTACGCCTAACCCTCGAATAATTATGTGCGTGAATCGGTAGACTGTGTGCCCGGGAAAGTAATAAGCACATCAGGAGAGGGAAACACCGCTGCCTGCCCGCAAGAAGGTCTTCTACCAGATCGTCCCAATTCCTTAAGCCCGTCGACCCGCCTTTTCATGAGGTCGTACTGAAATTCTTCGCCCTCAAGCTGATGGCATACGGCTTTCAAAACTTGTTCCTATCGGGTATATCTTTATCACAATTAAATCACACCCGCTCCAGGTCTCAGCAGAACTTGGTCATCAAAGTCTTCCTGCTAGTAGCGATGCAGTTACAAACATTGTTCAGCTCAGTCATCGCTCTCGCCTCCAGCAACTTGTCCAGCTTCGGCCTCGCGTACTAGGGTGTAGTCCCTCCAGTTCAGCGAGACGGCTTTGAAGCTGACAAGAACTTGGCCGGATTTGGGAGTGTCATATTGTATGGGACATATCGTAGGACCAGGTTCGAGATACTGTTTTTTTTCGTGAAGCCAATACTACCTGAACATTTGTGGGGTGAGGTCAGTGTTGCTGTGTTCAAGCCCACAAAACGAATATGCTGAAACCATCGTGCGTTTCCCAGCAACCACTTCCGGTCGATTCAGGATCACGTTCCGAAGGTGCTGAGTTTTAAAGCTCTCTTTTAATGTACCTCAAACTATATAGAATGTATGTTGCCCAGTGGTCTCCTCGTAGCTCCAGGCAGGCAGCTCACGTTCGTTCCCGAGAGGTACGCACAACTCTGATGCATCTCTGTCCCTCAAGAGGTCCACGGATCCAACACGCGCAAAACGGCCCATGCTCGCATCCACCGATTTTAAGAAGACCCCTTTTGCAACCGTGGTGTTAAAAGGCAGCGTTCCGTGTTTCCCAGAGGTATAATATGAAACAATTGTATAATAATACATGATAGCGTCGGCTTCCGCGTCCTCGTCGGCGGCGTGGTCATAAGTGACGGAAAATGCTGTGCCATTTTCGAAACATGAATGTATCACAACGTCATCGACATCCGTGGATGGAAAGGCGTATATGTTAGTATCTGCAACATATGGGGGGCGGTTGACCGGAACCAGCTGACGCGGAACCCGATGGCAGGACCTCAAAGTTCCTTGCATCCGGACCTCTACCTCCGGCGAGGCTATAGGGCCAAACACGTCGTGAGTTAAAACTTGACCCCAAAGCTCGGCTTGCAGCGTGCCGTTCATAGCTGAAAAGAGGGGTTTCTCCCGGTGCTTTATAAAAGTGGCTGTGACAACGTCCGGATCCTGGAACAACGGCACCCACTCCACCGCGCCATCAACAGCTGCCCAAGAGAAAGAAGGTGTGTAGTATTGTGTCGCAGGGTTGCAAACTTGAATATGCTTCTCGACTCTCCGCCATGTCAATGTTTGTGGCAGTGTCTTTGCCCATATTCCCGCGGCGTACCGGTCCTTCCATGTAGAAGCTAGCACTTTGGCTATTCCTGCAATTGCGACTAGTCTGTCAGACTGTTTCGTCAGTCCACACCTAGTATACTCCTTCAAGAGGATGTTCCAATCGACTGCTCTATTTGTTCCATGGAGATTCAGGCGTCTCATTTCAATGCATGTGTTGTCTAGTTCAATGAGTCCGTACAACCAGGCTCGCATGTCAGAGTCGATAAAACCTGTAGGCGTTCGCTCCCATGCAAGCATTTGTCCGCATTCCCATGATACCTGTTGGGGTGAGAAATGCAACACTCGTGGCGCAAGCAGCCGTTCCTGTAATACCCACGCGCGGCGATTCAAAGGCGACTTCGAAAAGTCTTCTGACCAACCAACAGGACGTACGATATGACAGAGACCACCATCTGGTGGCAATCTCTGCCCCTGATACATCGGCCGGGATTTCGGGGGTTTCCACCGCATATGGAGAGTATATGGCGGTTCGAATGTAGGTGTCCTCTGGAAGAAAAGACCATTGGACTCATCCCCCCAGTCAGCCGAAATGTTGCAAAAGGAATTGGAGTATATTTGAGCCATTGTAGCGGATTCCTGTCGCCAGTCTGCATCGTCGTCCTGGATGATACATAGCGAGTCAATCCAAATATATGGTATCTCCATCCGCTGAGCAACAAGTATGACATCCTGAAAAGTTTTGCGCAGTTTTGCGATTTGTGAGCCGTTTTCAAGGGTTGAACGATTGCTTTTTGTAAGTTTGACAAAATCGCCGTGTCCCCATCGATGGCTTAAGGTGATATATCCCTCTTTTGCTTGAAATAATCTTGAATCGGAACGAATTATTCTGAATGATTTGTTCGAGATTCTTTCAACTAAACGAGTCGGATACCAGGCCGGTTTGATTTGAGACAAGCATTGATGCTGCCCAGAACATTGCTGAAGCCATCCTGCAACGGTCGTCCACGTCTCAATCGATCCCGTATTGCAAGGAAGTTCGGTTGTGATCAGCCCCAATTCCAAATTATCTATGCTTGATCAACCAATCTCCGCCTCAGGGTGGGGGTGTGAGTATGAACATACCTTGGTGTGTGATTATTATATGGCCATGGTTGCCCTTAGGCAAGAAAGATTTAACATTCACCCAAAATTCCTTAAGCCAACTATCGTATGCCCGTGTAGCCAAGGGTAAATATTGTTTGTATGATGAGTTTACAAAAACCGATATTCCGACTTGTTTCTTACTCCAGTGAGGTCGGATTTCCATTCCGGTGAATGCAGCCCACGCGACGCCCTCGTTCCGCGTCCCTCCCCGCCGTTGGACTTTTCGATTGTAGTCGAGGAACTCGCTTCTCGGATCTGAGACGAAGCCATCTACAGCTTGGGCATCTTGGGAGACCACTCTATCTGGTATCTTTCCCTCCGCTAGCAGCCCAAGTGTTTCTTGAACGCCCTCGGATAGAGCGGCAAACAGCCACGAGCAAATGTAGCACCTCATTCGGCTTGCTTCAATGAAATCTTTCAAATCATTGTGATGACGGTAGCTCTTCATATGGTCCAGGTCATTCCTGGTGAGTACCGAAAGGCACGCCTGGCAGAGTCGAGACGGCTGACTGCGCGACTGCTGTCCGTCCTCTGACGCACGCGTTGTTTGATCCGCGGGCACTTCATCCATGTTGCTTGATGCCTTGGCCGTTCGGACTTGTAACTTTTGAAAGAGTAATATCTTGGGGTATCGATCTCGCGGGAAGGGTCGTATTCGGCGGATGGATCCTTCTGGTCAACAACTTGAATCTTCCGGCTGAGTGTTTGTGAGATGCTCTGGAGGAACTCGACTTGAGTCCTTGCACAAGAGCTGATGGTGGCTTTTATCTAGGTAGAATGATTGTTACACAGAGCGGGCACCACTCAGACCGCAGGAATTAATCTGGTGGCAATGCATGTGAGCATGCACGACCCACCACCGCGAGGCTGTAGTCATGTCTGATTGTCCCCCGAGTTTCTCTACGTGGGAATATCGTCCTGGTCGTAGGATCCTGGATCGCCGTTCTGTTACTTAGTAATGGGAAACCTCGAGATAATGGCAACTGATTGTATTGTACCAGGGTGGGCTTGAGTACAGAACGCCCTAGACGCTTAAATACGTCGTCCAACACGGCGATCATGTCACGCAGCTAGCGTATCCCAGTTCCTATATCTTCACAGGGAAAGGGAAATATGTACTCTACAAATGCATCATTAATTCCTACTTAATGGCGATCTCTTGACATTGGTCATAAGTGACGATTATTAATTGCTTGGTACATTCATCTCCAAACGGCCTAGGGATGTGAGTTTGTGCACAGCGTTCGGCTCTTTGAGATTAATCTTGATTGCTTTCCAACTCGGTGTTAGCCCGAGAAAGTCGTCCTTTCGCTCGGTAGGCACAGATTACTTGCTCTCCGAGGTAATGGAAAATCCCTTTATGGTTGTGGTAGGTATAGACGGATCCGGAGGGCTTGAGCTTATTGTGCCGCTTCTCCTCGATGTTAAGAACACTCTTTGTCCCAGGATTACTGAATACCTACGTGCATGTGACCTACGTTAAGAAATCCTATATTCAAACGAGTTTCGAATAAAACACCGAAACATCGTCGAACACATCCATCGAATCCCGCATAAGACTGCGCGCAATCTCAACAAGAAGGCGCCAAACACGGACAAAATGTTGCCGAATACACCTGTGAGTCTGCGAAGTACACTCGCTTCGAGGTTCTCATAAAGTCCGAGCAAATTCTAGACATCAATTTGAGAGTTTCCCGGGAGATTGTCTGACTTCGTTATCACAGGGGCCGAAGCTGGGGGAGTTCCGGAATGGCAAATTCAAGAATGTCAAGTTCGTGCAAGCGCTCGGCAGTGGCGCGCACAGCCACGTTTGGAAGGTCAAAATCGACGGTGAAGTCTATGCGCTCAAGATGTTCAGGAACATTAGGGCCGAGGAAGAAACCGCCGTCAGCGATGCGAAACTCAAGAGATTTGGTGTCGACTTGCAATTGCTGAACGACCAGCTCACGCCGTTCAATTGTGAGGCGCGGGCGTACGGCCGCCTGAAGGAAGCAGGCATAGAGGACATAGCCTGGAAGTGTCATGGGTACATCGCTATGGACGAGGAGACCTACAGCGAGGACGTGTGGGGCACGATTGGGTTGGAGCGCAAGGACTGGTTCAGTCAGGATACTAAATCGGATGCGGATGTCGCCGACAGAACGGTGTTCCCCATTTACGCGCTGGTCAAGGAGTTCATCCCGAACGCGGGCGAGCTGGGCAACATCGATGTCCTCAAGGCCCACGACATGGCCCAGAGCATCAACACCCTGCACAGGTTCGGCATCACGCACCAGGACATCCAGGCACAGAACTTTATCGACAGCCGGTTCATGGACTTCAGCACGGCCTGGACCGTCCCCAACATCCGTCTTGACCCCAAGCTCGGGTGGGACACCCAAGACCAGATCACGGCGGCCGACACCAACGATTACTTCAACTTCGACAAAATGATACATCATTGGAACATGAAGAACCCGGACAAGCAGTGCGGCTATCGCATGACCAACGGCGAGCAAACCCGGCGCGTTCCACGCACCAACGTCGACCCCGACGATTCCGACTCCTCAGCAAACACTGAAGAGGAGATACCGCTTCTGGAGAGGATGCGCGACAACAGGTATCTCATCCTGGCGTCCACGTACCAATGGGTGGAAGGGCAGCCCGCGAGACCCCAGCCCGAACGCAATGAGGCCCCGGGCGGCCCGCCACCGCCTCCCGGCCCGCCCCCGGCTGGATCGCCGCCGCCTGGCTCGCCGCCGCCGTCATTCCGGCCTCGATCGCGGCTCCCGGATCCCAGAGCCCCCAAGCTGACAATGCTGTGGTCCTGGACTGCCACGCATAAGCCGGCGCGGCCGGTGAGCAAGCCGGCCAGCCCACACTCGCCGCACAACCGCCGCGTCGATGCCAAGAGGATCCAGGAGATCAGGAAGGCGACCGAGGCCATCATAGTCGCGTGCAACGGCTTCAACGGCTTGCTGGGCGGCGCCGCCGCAAGCAGGGACATCAAGGCGGCCGCCCAGAACATCAAGAATGCCATCGACGACGATGCCGCCGGGTGGTGATGGCGGCGACGCTTGGGGTAGTGTGGCGGCGCAGCCTGACCAGCGAGAACGAGGACCGGACGCGGCAATATTAAGAAGACGAGGACGGTCGACACGTTCACGCCGTCCGCGCGTAGTCTCATGTGGGATTCTGGTGTTCCTCTCCCACTGTCACGCTCGGGTCTCTCAGATCTCGGCCGTTTTGGGCCGGTGGCGTAGTTGCAGTGGCCCGGCTCAGGAATGCCCTCTGCGCGCGTCAGCGGACTGCTCAGAATACCGGAACGGCGGTGCAGTCAAACGTTGGCATGCGGAGAATATAAGGTCGACAACTACAGCACGGATGGATAGTCGTTGTTCCGCGTGGCAATTTCTTTTCTTTCTCTTATTTCTGCTTTCGGATTTGTATTCATTTGGAGGACTGGGATATCCGTTGTGGTCTCATCTGACTGGCATGTTGAGTCTTGAGGCGAGGGTCCCTTCTTGCTGGGTTGATAAATGACGAAACTGATGTAAATGAATTGACATGAGTTGTTGCTGTTCCAAGTGCCTACGCCGATGAGTGATCATGATTGGGAAGACAGTTCTGTACGCATTTGACTACACATGCTCAACCTAAGTTTATAAATCTTCGATGCCAACTCCAGCTTTCATGCCACCAAAACGATACCCGACTGGAATCTAGCAGAACAAGGAATGTATTAAATCTCTAATCCCAACCAATCTATTCAATCAAAATCAAAAAGAGGTTTAAACCATTTACACTTCGTCTCAAGCCTTCTTCTTGCCCTTGGGCATGCGAACCAACCAGTAGAGGAACAGAGCTGCGACAATATTGACGACGATGTAGACCATGCCAATGCCAAAGTCACGCCACCGGTTGTCAAAGCTGGAGCTGATAGAGGTGAGGAAGCTGTTCGTGTTGGCAACAGAACAGAAGGAGCAGTCGGCGGTTGCGCTGGGGTTCTCGAGGTATCCTCCCACGGCCCCCATGTAGTCCTCCATATAGCTGCTGCAGGTCTGGTTGTCGGGCGGGTTGAAATGGACATACTCGTTGGAGGAGCACGTCACGTCCGTGTTGGCCAGGCCCGTGGACAGGATGGACGAGATGAGGTACGTGAAGGGCGACACCCTGTACATGAAGATCCAGAAGCCCGGCATCGTGTCCGGGGTGGCCAGAACACCGCAGAAGAGCAGACACATCATGAAGAGGACGTTGGCGAGGTTGCCGCCCATCTCGGCCGTGTCCGTGATGGCGATGCAGGCGTTGGCGAAGGTGCAGGTGAAGATGAGGAACTGCCAGAACAGGAGCCACATCAGGATGCCCCGCTCGTGCTTCTGGTCCGGGTCGCCGTTGTCGTAGAACCCGACGGGGTAGTACACGCAGATGAACATGAACACCGACATGAGCGTGTTCCAGGGGATCTCGGTGACGATCTGCGACAGCATGAACACCTTCCAGCTGTACGTCTTCGAGGGCCGCTCTCGGACCTCGTAGAGCGAACGCTGGATTACAAAGTGCGGCATCTGTTGCTGCACCAGCTGACCGAAGATGGATAGAATCTGGAAGATGGCAAACATCTGGTTCTGTAAGCCCTGTATGGTCAAGGGCGCATTGAGGAAAACCAGGCCGATGAAGAGGGCAACAGAGCAGCAAAGAATAAACTTGGAGTAGATGTATGAGGGCGTTCGCCAATATTGTTGAAAGACGCGCTGGGTGACGATCAAGAACTGGCTCCACAGAGGAGCGGCAAACTCGCGATGTGGAGACTTGGAATCTTCCACAGAGTCTTGATGGCTTGCACCCTCGGACTTGAGCCGTTCGAGCTCATCTTGAACAGCTTGGTACTCGGGGCTCGACTTCCACGCCTGGGGCCAGTCGACCTCGGACGACGTGCCGGGCGCAGCACCGATGGCAGACAACATCCACTCGGCCGGGTTCTCGCCTGGAGGGCACTTGGGAGCCCCATTCCTCTCAAAATAAGACGTGAGAGTTTGGGAATTCTCGCCGATGTCTCCAAAGTAGACAGTTCTGCCGCCTTTTGCCAAGAACAACAGACGGTCGAAGCGTTGAAACAGCATGGCTGACGGTTGGTGAATGGTACACAAGATCGACTGGCCGGCCTTTGACAGCTTTTCGAGCAGGTCCAGAATCGCCCACGAGGTCTGGGAATCCAAGCCGGAAGTGGGCTCATCGACGAAGAGAAGCAGGGGCGGCTTCGCGGCCAATTCGACGCCAATCGAGAGTCGTTTCCGCTGCTCGACGTTCAGACCCTCACCGAGTATGCCCACCACAGCGTCGGCATATTCCTGCATGTCCAAAAGCTCGATGACCTTATCCACGTATGCGAGCTTTTCAGCCTTGGGGGTGGTTTCCGGCTGGCGGAGCAGGGCACTAAACTCCAATGCCTCGCGGACAGTGCTCGTTTCAAGGTGCAGATCTTGCTGTTGGACGTAGCCCGTGTTGCGCTGGAACGACTCATCACGGATTTTGCCATCAACCAGCATCTCCCCAGTGATCACGCCCATCGAGATACGGTCCGCGAGGCAGTCAAGCAGCGTCGTTTTTCCGGCTCCAGAGACGCCCATCAGCGCTGTGAGGGTCCCGGGCTTCACCCACCCGTCGACGTGGTCGAGAATCCGTCTCGTCTCGGTCTTGATCTTGACATCGTAGCAGACTTTGCCCCAGTGGAAGACGCTGGTGGAGGCCTGGATGAGGCCGTCGGCAGGGGCAGCGTCGGTCTCCTTTTCGAGGACGGTGATTGGGCCGGACACGGAGGCTTCGACGTCGGCCTTTGCCTTGGCCGGGGCCGTCACGCCGCGGCGGAAGACGAGAACCTCGCCCTTTGACTTCTTGGCGGAGATGTATTCGGTGGCGAAGAGGTAGAGCATGTGAAGTGCGATAACGAAGCCGATCAGAATGCCGATGTTGCGCCACTTGTGGGAGTTGAAGTACTTGTACTGGGAGTTGATGTACGCGTCGCCATTGACGGTGGCGCTGTTGGCAACAGAGCCCACCGTAGAACATACTCTGTTGGCCAGTGTGACGTTTTCATAGCCAGGTACGGCGGGGCTGGGCACAAAGCCATCGCACACGTAGTCACGGTTGTGGAACTCGTTGATCATGAGCTGTGGAGTGGGATTAGCTCGTTGTTCAATGGAGAGGGGAATCGAAATCATTTACTCACCGACTCAAATCCATATGCGACCGGATCCAGGTAGTTGATCCACCTGCACCAGCCAAGCATATAGTCGACTGGGATGACGAAGCCAGTAAAGATGACAAGGGCGAGGATCAAGATCGATGCTGGTACCATGGCCTGAGACAAGGTCCGTGATAGCGAGGCACTGTTTGACGTTAGCTTTTGTTACCACCGCAAGAGAAAAGAAGGACTCACATCGACCTGAAGAGACCTGACATTGACAAGACCATCAGGAAGGTGGTCAAGAGGAAGAAAAAGAAGTTCCCAGGCTGCCTGTTCAAGTTGGTCATGAAGTAGATGACCAGGTCGTAACAGATAGTGTTTACGACCTTGTATGGCATGTCCACCAGAACAGATGAGAACGCCTCAGCCGAAGCGTGGTAAAAAGCGTACCGCCTTTGCTTCTCAACTATTGGACGTTGGGCGTATTGCGTGAGGATTTCGAGGGCACTGGAGAAGGCATTGGCTAAGATGGCGACGAAAATGACCGCAGACCGGCCGTAGAAGGACGAGGTTGTTTCCGGCAGGTTGTAGAAAAGCGACGACATGATGAGAGACGTAGAGGTGTTGGCAAGTAATGAAAATATCGTGAGGCTAGGGTCTCCTCGCAAGAGTTTGAAGCCTCGCCAAAGGCACAATTTGACTTGTTGACCATATGAGAGAATAAACGGCGACTTGAGGCGCTGGTTCTTGGCCTGAACCGACTGCTTGTGGTTTCGGAAGGCCTCGGCATCAGCGCCATCAAGGGGGTGGTCAACCTTGAACTGCTCGATCTGCTGCTTCAGGGCCTGGGCGTTGATGCTAGCATCCCAACAAGCAGCAAACTCGTCAGCGGTTCTGGGCGCGCGTCCTTCATATCCAGGGCGCACCACGCGCTCACTCGGTGCCGTCATGGAGGTCAGGAAGTCCGGGGTTGTTTGGCGTGCTGGACACTCAAATCCCAGGTTGATGAAATATTCTTTGGCCTCGGTCGTACGCCCAAAAAAGATCTGTCGCCCTTCATAAAGGACGAGGACCTTGTCGAACAAATCGTATGCCGTTTGAGGTGCTTGGTAAATAGACACGGCGCAGGTCTGGCGGAATAGATCTGACTGTAGGCGAAGCGTCTTGCAGAATTCGACGGCATTGGCAGAGTCCAGGCCTCTGGTAGAGTTGTCCCAGCATTGCAAGGGGGCATTGGACAGTGTTGCCTCTGCAATGGTCACCCGCTTGCGTTCTCCTCCGGATACACCACGGACGTAGTTGTCACCAACTCGCGTATTCACCGTGTGGCTGATTCCGTACATAGCCATGACCACGTCGCGGAGATGATCGCAGTATTCATTGGCCGTGATTCCAGGGGGCAGAGTCCGAGGGCAGCGGGCCCGGGAGGCAAACGTGAGGGTGTCGCCGACGGACAGCTGAGGATAGTGGACGTCGACCTCGGCGGTGTAGATGGCATCGCCTGCGTGGTGGTCATGGAGCTCCTTGGCAGAGATGCCCTGGTAGTTGAAGTAGGCGCGCTCGTCGGTGTAGATGCCGTTCATCTCACCGGCAATGGCCTTGAGGAAGGTGGAGCAGCCAGACCCGGGAGGGCCCAAGACGACGAGCATCTCGCCTGGGTCGACCACGCCCTGGAAGTTTCGGAGAATATCGATGCGGCGCTCTGATCCCCTCTTTGAGACGAGCTTGCGAGTGAGGCCGGGGAGCTCGAGCCACACATTGCCAACGTCCTTCTGGTAGTCCGTCTCCTGGCCGTACCCAAAGACATTCAGGTTCTCGTAACAGAAACCGGCAGTTCGGTATCCTGAACCGTGCTCATTGGTGACATTTGCAATCGTCTTAGCCCATGTGCGTGCGCTAAACTTCTCTCCGTTTGGGTTGAGGGGCGAGTCGGGGTCATCGCTGCCGAAGAGGGCTGTGTGGTCCCCGTCGACGGCGGCTGCCGAGTGACGCGTGTATTCTCGAGCCAGCTCCTGCACAATAGAATGCCGGCGATCCAACTCTGTATCGTTGCCCTCGTCGTCTGTCATTGACGAAGAGCCATCCCCATCTTCTACCGCAATGGACCTGTTGCCCTCAGCCGGCCCTCTGCCAGGGAGTGGCTCACTGTCCGAGGTGAAGACTGCCTCATGGTCGACAAAGGTCTTTTGGCTGGTGGCGGCCGACTGGCTCTCCTTTGTGTCGTTGTATGGTGTGCTCATGTTGTCGATTAGGAATATTGATGTGTAGGTATGTGTGGAAACGTCCGGCTGATGCTGCGATTGCAAGTGAATCTTGCGATCCTGTTAACGGGGCCAATCTGGTCAGTGTCCAATTCTTGAGGCTTTTATTATTAGTCTTCTCGGTCAGGCTCACCAGTTGACACCAGCCTGTTTGTTGTTTTATTAACCAAAAGTGGCCGTCAGGCTACCAGCCTGTGTCCAATAAATAATTAAGGAAAGAATTCAAGCAGGCTGCCTGTCATAGTGTCACAGTGGGCAAGAAACTACAACGTGGCGTAGTTGAACCTCACACCTAACCCATTTAAATACCTGGGTCGTTCTAAGCTTATATTTCTAAAATATTCCAACGGGAAGCCATGCACGCCGACCGAAACGCCGACGGACTACATGTCAGTGACAGCAACGAGTGCGACGGGGTCATCCCTTATCCGGCCCAGAGACGTGTTTGCACATGTGGGCTGTCTGTCAATCTGGTGCCAGGGCCCGGGGCTTCCGTCCCCACATGATGCAAAACTTCGCCCGCAGCCTTGGGAAGGATTTTGCGGTATCAAGCAATCATTTAGTGACTGAAGTCATCATGTAGGTGAGGGATGTTGGTCGGAAGACGCGGGCTAGCCTTGGCGGTGATGATCTTCGCGGACTCCATTATTAAGTCGGCCACGTTAAGCCTAAACGGGTCTTCTGAATCGGAGCCCGCGAAGACACCGGGAACGCGTATTTTTTTCCGAAGACTCCCAATGCCCCCTTCCAATGCCCCGGGTCTCCCAAGTCCCAACCTACATTCAATTGCCTTCGGGTACAATTCCACAAATGATCCCAGCAATTGATTACCATCACTGACATGCTTAAAATCCTGGTTTAAACAATCCAGATATCTTCAATAATATGCTGAGAACAAATAACTCGCTTCTATTACAGCAGGTATGTATTCAAACAAGTATCCAGCTAGGTCCATTTATCAATACCAAAATAAGCGAAACTTGATATAGGTACCTGCGTTTCCTCAACCGAAAACACTTCTGCGCTTCGATTGGCCGAGGGCATTCTGCCTGACATAAAAGAACTGATCAACTCACTTTCGTCCTCCACTTTAACCCTCCCGAACGTCTCAGCATTGGAATGCTTCAGCACTGCCAACAGACCCCAATTTCCAACAACTCTAGGTCCGTGACAAAACTCGACTTGAGGATCTGTCCCTACTCGTTCAGAGTCAGTCCAAGTTCTACCGCTACCACCTCGTAATAGGCTACGGGCTTGACGCGACCCAGCCCGCACCGGGCTTCGAGTTCTTCACCCTGGTGCCCAGCGAGGGTGATATGTCTCGCTCGATGAATTGGAAACCAAGGCCGGGCTGGACCGGGACCGAACCGACCGCACCATACCACTCATGCTGACACCCCACCGGATCTTCCAGCAGACCGGTGGTGGCCGTTCTCAGGCACGATGCCTTCTCCATTGCTTCCAAGAAGGACGAGGACTTGAGGTCAATAGTGCACTACTCGTGAGCCTCGCAGTCGGCGCCAGTATGGAAGCAGTGGCTGACTGGTGTGCGAATTCGATGATGTTCTGAAGGCCTGTACAAACACCAGCGATGCCATCAAGAAAGTGCCCTTGGAAGTCGACAGTGTGCACCGCCAATTCTACGACCGCTTCGGCGTTCCGATCTTTAACTACTACAATTGCAAAGATCATGCAGAGCTGACGAAAGCGTGAATACCTGGGCTGCCTGAACTCGAGGACTCCCTACATGAAACGTCGTCCGTCGTGGGTTCTAGTCCGTCAGAAGGACGACATCAACAACTCACCCGCCAAGTGACGTCCAACATCAGCGAGTTGAGAGACATTTACCCCTAGGCAGACCTCCAGGGGACGGCCGTGGACGTCGGAGGGGGTAGTGGCCACGTAGCCATAGATCTGGCTCGCGCAAGTGCACGCAAGTTTGCTGAGCCCTGTATGCGTAGCAGTAGTTACACAGAGACTCCGACGTCTCCAGGCCCGGGATTTGACCCGCATGAAGTTCGGCGCCGGGCACGCCGCTGCAGAACATCGACATAGTCATGCTAGTGTGCTGCGGCGCGAAGCAACGCAGTGTTGTGGAGCTTGGAGGGTTGCTTGGAGAGGTGGACCCGAGGCATGCCGGTAACGAGATGCATGATAAAAGGGGTGCGCTAGGCATACTTGAGGTCGTTCGTCCTTGAGAAGGACTTGCCCAAGTGAGCTTTATAGTGTAAATTGTTCCGCCAACGTGGAATGGGAGACAGGCTGGTCCCCGTGCTTAAATAGGATCCCAGGGACCGGTAAGCGAGCCTGCTATTGCAAGCAACGCTTTCCAAGATCCATCGAGTACTCCGCGGTAGACCTCCCGTCCTGATGTTTCATTCTATGAGAAGACGCGAGCCTGATGCCCTGCTTGGGCCACCAGGTGATGGAATGTCTGTGGTACGCTATTCCGGACGATCTCTGTCATATTTGACGCTCGGCAAGGAAGGCAAACACTGGCCAATAACACTGGGATGTGACCCAAGTATGGACATGGGTTATCGATTATGATCTGGCCGACTGTGGAATACGATCTTGACTCCACGCAAAATCAGTACTAGGGCAGATGAGGAGGAGGAGGAGGCAGGAATTCCTCCGGGCTCGGGCTTCCCAAATCCGCTGCAGTTTGGCACACTTCTTGAGAGGGTGCGTAACTTTATTGACACCGGCCCACCAATTCATTAGATGTAGGAAGCAATGGATCGGTGTCAGTAAAGAGAGAGACATGTCAGAAAAGAAAACGTATTCTCCTGTCACTGGCCTGGGATCATTGATGGGAATGAGGTTGTCATGCCACAGTGCCCACCAGATGAAGAACTGTTTGGACGAGTGTAGCAGGTGTTGCCAAATTTGCAAGTCTTCTCCTATATCGCAGTTGTGTACCATGAGAACGAGACAGACCGCCAGAGCGTCTGTCACTTCCTCACTGGCCTGTAATTGCAACCCGGGCTTGCTATATGCTAGGTATAGCATCGCAGAAGCGATGCAGTGCAATTAGGTGAGTAGCTGTCAACCAGCTGGCGCCAGCTGGCCTACCAAGCAGCCAACTTATACGAGCACCGCAAGCCTGCATACTGCGGTGCGGCTCTTATATACTGCTAGGAACCAGCCAGAGGGATTTCGCACTCTGATCTTTTGGCTGGCAGACTTGGTTTGCTAGCAGTAGTCAAGCCTCGTGTCACCTGCCAAGTCTCCGATCTACGAGGCAAGGCGCGCGGCGGCAGAATTACCTCCGACCTCGAGGCTCAGCTCTCTGAACTATACCCGGACTAAGAAAAAAAAATCATGTATCGTTTGGCCAATACTTATGTACTATGTGTGGATGGCTCGGTATCACCAGCATATCCCACACTTCCAACGGACCGCATGTGCAGCGCACGATACGTGCATGTTCCCAAGCGCATCGAGGGTATCCCGGTCAAGCAAGCGCAAAGCTCAACCAACTGCTCTGCCGTAATCCTCCCCAGGAGGAAGGCGAAGCGATGTCCCACATGAATCTGTCCATGTGAATTCTGTCGTCCCATCTACATGATGATAAGAGTGGCCATTAACAGCAGCGGCAATCCAACGGTGAATCCAAGCCCAGGAATCCCTGCGCACGCCACGTCCCGCTCGGCGCGATCTCGGTCCCACGCCATCTCCTTTTCCTCCCCGTACCCTGCCATCAGAATACAAAGGCAGCAACAAACCCTTCCCTTAGAGGCGCTTATTAGATCCTGCGCTGCTACGGTCGGTCGACGCCACGGAATTCCCATCCGGGCCGAGGTTTTGCCCGTATGTGTGTTATGTTATGCAAATTCGGATTTGCCGACCGACAAGGGCGGCTGGCTCTGATGTGATGGCATTTATACAGCTAATCCGTCGTTACAACGCCCCGGTTGGCGCTTCACTGTAACAGGCCGTGTGGCACCGTGTTTTTGCCTCCTAACCATAAAGTGATGTCCGTTCCGGCCCAGTTCATTCGTTACCGGGGCTCGGTCGGCCGTCCGCCAAAACGCCAGTGTGTCCGCCGTTCTAAAGCCGTGATTACCGCCGCCGTCCGTCCGTTAAACCTCTGGGTTCGTTTCTCTCTCCTCCAATAACAAGAAGGGGGGCCAGGGCCGAGTGTTGTATATTTTTCCAACCCGGTCTTCCCATTTCTACGCCGGAACACGAAACGGGCCCTTTTCTTGCGCCCAAAGAACCGCGAGGCCCCTTATATCTCTCGCCGGACACCCCAGTGCTGTGGAACCTGGGACTCCCTCCCTCCTTTCGCTCGAGCGGTTCCTGTAAAAGACGATGGCCCGGAGGCCGGTCCCGCGGACTATACGGGATCCTTTCCCTCCCAACGAATTGCCAAGTTAGTCGGAGCTCCCCAGAAACACTAGCATATTAGAGTCGCGCACTAGCGCCCCCAGAGACATGTCTTAGAAGAAACAACATAGCTCGGTCGCCCTGATTCGCCTTGGCGCCGCCGCTCTATAAAAGAGACGGACCCCCGGGTGAGAGACAAGGGAAAAAGTTTTTGGCTCACCGTCATCCAGTCCTCCAGCCGCTGCAGCCGATCGTCCAGCGAGTCGAACCTCTGGCCAAGGTCCCGCTGCAGCCCTTCCATCCTCTGGTGGAGCCCCGTGACGCCGTCCAGTATGCGCTGGAGGACGTTCGCGTCCTCTGCCCGCGCCGCCTGTGGGGACGGCCCCGCCGCGTCGTCGTCGCCCGCCTGCCCGCCCCGTATCGGGATCTCGCCCGCGGGGTTGCCCTCGTCTGCCGCCGGCGGCTCTCTCTTCGGCTCGGGGTGTGCGCCGTCGGCCTCGGCCGCGTCTTGCTCGTGTGCCGACCGTGGTCGCTTCGCTGGCGGATAGGGTAGGTCGTGCGCCGAGGCCCTTTTGTTGTTGCCGTTGTCGCCGTGGTGATGTGATGACGATGGTGGCCGCGGTGGCACCGCGACTTGGGCGTGTCGAGGGAACAACGGCGTGCGCGGCGTGGCCGAGGATGCCGAGGGTGTCTGGTCCGGTGTCTGCGGCAGAGGCGACGCCAGGATGTGCTGCATCTTCATGCCGCCGCCGCCGCCGCCTCCGCCACCGCTGCTTATCGACCTCTGGTGCTGGTGCGAGTGTGGCCCGTGGTGGGCTGGGTTCGGCTGCCGGAGCGTCGGCTGCATTTCGGGCTGCAAGGGCGTGACGACGTGGATGAAGCCGGGCGCCGCGGTCCTCAGCATGCGATACACCTCGAGGCCCTCCTCGTCCAGCGCGTGGGCGTCCTCGACGACGCGGATGATTTGCTCCCTCAGGGCCGGCTGGACCATGGGGTTGCGCATGTGGAACCGCCACTGGATGATGCGCGTCGCAAAGCGGGCGGCCCATGTCTCGTCCGTCCGGGGGCCGTGCGTCTCCTCGTACCGGGACTTGTGCATGTAGACGGGCCTGTTGAGCTCGGTCACGAGCTGTACGATCAGCTGTTGCAGCCTGGACTTGGTGGAGTCGGGCGAGTCCGAGTGCGAGGAGCGGGAGCGCTCGGGCTGCTGCTGGCCGGCCTCCCTCTGGGCGAGCATGAGCCCGCGCACGACACGCTCGAGGGACTCGCCATCCGGACAGGGCCCTCTATCCAGGCGGGCGAGGGCTGTGCCGTAGGCGGTGTTGAACTCGCGGGCGAGGTTGTCCTGGAACAGGCGGAGGAGCTCCTCGTCCGGGTCGCCCTCCTTGATGCAGGGGTCGAACTCGTGGAGGTGAAGGAAGAGCTGGAGGAGGTAGATGGTCTGCACGAGGATGATGGTGTCGAGGCTCTCGTCAGGGACGGGGTAGCGAGGCTCGATGAGGGCAGCGACGACGTCTTCGTCGACGCGCCATTGGATCTGCAGGCACCAGTACGACGAAAGACCAGGTATTCGCGCCCAAGTGTCCGCGACGGTATTGCCCCTCATCTCAAGGCGAGGGGGCGTGGGAGGGAGCGGACAGGAGGGCCGGGGCTGGCACGAAAAAGAGGCAGGTAGGTGGAGGCGTGAGGAAGGAGTGGAGGGAGGAGGGAGGAGGAAGGAGGAGGGGGGGACGAGGAAGGAACGAGCGAAGCTGTGTGCTATGGCAGCTGCCGGCCGTGAGGGTGTGGTGATGGGCGCAGCCTTGGACTGGCTGGGGAGAGGCAGACAACGACAGACAGGTGCATCCGGTAGACTTGGTTGGATGTGCAGACGCGAGGTTAGAGCGAGGGAGGGAAGGCTGGGTGGTGAAGAATCGGGTGTCAGGTGAGAAGGGTGACCGGGCAAAAAAAAGAGGAGTAAGCTGTGCCTGTGCCTGTTCCTGGCAGTGCGCGAGACGGCCGCTGAGTTTTCTCTTGCCTCGCCTCTTCCTCGTCTGTTTTTGTTTTTCTTTTTTCCCTCGTCCCCCAGGGTCAATTGGGTGATGCTCCTGGTGGTCCTCGGATTGGGCAGCAGAGAAAGGCAAATTGTCAATGTGTACTACGTGGGCATGGCTATGCTGTACACCGGTCAGGCCAACATGGTTCAGGTCTGGGGCAGTGGGCTGCGAGGTGGAAGAGCAACTCGGGCAATTGATCGGCGCCTGGATGTGGGTGTAGTGGGTGCGCATGCGGGTGGCTTGTTGCTCCCAAAAGCTCGACCTTGGCCTGGCCTGGCCACTGGCTACGGGAGGAAAAGGTTTCCCGCTCTGGCTGGGCTGGGCTAGGGGGAACGGCCCGCTCCTTCCCGCTGTGAAACAGGGTTGGCAACGGTTGGTTTATCATTGCTCGTCTTTTTTCTTTTCTCTTGGTGATTTTATCTTCAACTTTTCCTTTCCCTCCTCTGTCAGACTATCAGACGAGATCAAGCCAGCTCATATTCTCATCTCACTCACCCTTTTCGCACCGGACCACTGCAAACGGCAGCAAACCCACGGCCTGTGGTCAAACTGTTGGGGGCCCGCACTCAATTTGTGGCCACAGCTCGATTGTCGCGTGTTCAGACAGGATTGCCTGATCCAAACACCACCCTCTTTCTTTACTGACAACTTCACGAGACTATCTCACCTCGGCTGTGCGAAAGAGGATGGCATCTACCCTGCACATCCCATACTGAAAGCACATATACCAGCGGAGTAATAGCAGAGGTCACGCATCCGTGCGGCAGCATGTCATGTCGCCATCTGCTCGTGGACCAGGTTGCCGGGGGACAGGCTGGCGGCATGACATGTTTTCTTGCCACGAACTCGTGGTCCGTGTACCGCGGCGACTGGCTGACCGCAGCCAACAGAGAATACACGAGTACAGAGCCTACGGAGGAAAGCCTTACATGTTGCAGATGCACAAAATGACAGTTGCAGGTTACAAACAATGCAGCGAGGTGCAGCTGCTGCCGCTTGAGTGCAGGTCAAGTCCCACGATCCACACGTGCATCCCGACTAGGCATGGCCCACGACAGAATCCCCACATACCGCTCAAGTGCTTCTAAGCCGGCGCAGAGCGAGCCTCATCAGCGAGAGCCGGGACTAGAGCACTTGATAAGTCCGGATATTATGGGACGCTGGGGATACGTTTTAGCGTGACTTCGACGCTGAGTTTTTATGGTTGGGTCACGTCGAACGGCAACATTCTCGTGGCAGGGCGAGGTGGTTAGACCGTGTAAGTGCCAATGCGACATGATAAAAGCACTGGCAGTTCTATGCGGCTCTTCCCACGACATGTCTGGCTTTGGTCATTTGATGCTGTCCTTCGATGATAAGGCTTAACTCCGGGTTTCGCCTGAAGCATAATATCATACGATATTTACGCGCCTGATGGACACCAAACCCGAAGACTCCGTTGCTCCCGCCTGTCCGGCCTCGATGCTTTCCCCGGTCATGTTTCGAGGAGTGGCACCAGCACCGCGGAGAAGCGACAGTATCGTGGTGATAGGTCCGTGCCTCCCATGTCCGTCTCGACCAGCAATTGCCAGCTCATGCAACCTGGCAGATTGTCCAGTAGGATTATACGAAAAAGTAGATTATGCGATTTATAATATCCCTGACCCCTCTCATCTTTTCCCCCTGCCCGGCACTTATAGTAGCGTATAACGGCTGCAGCCAGCAATCTAAAGATGGATGTAAGTGAGGGGTGATTAAACAAGCAGGGGGCCAACTCACTCAACTACACCAACCAATACAGCCGGCCCCTACTTCTTCTCACTCTCGTTCAACCACTTATACACAACCCTAGCATCCTTCCCGCGGTATCTCGAGTCCCCCATCGCCTCCTCGAACGCCCCCAGCGTCGGCCCGTCAAGCACCGTGCGCGCTCCGACCATCCGGGCCAGCCGCGATCCCATGCCCAGCACCTTCGCACAAAGCTCGATCCGGAACCCGCCCTCGTACCCGCGGCTGCTGGGCACCCCCTTCTGCACCCCGGGCACCGGGTTGCTCTTGCTCGTCACCCAGCACTGCCCACCACTCGCGTTGATCACCTCGGTCAGCAGCGCCGGGTCCAGCCCGGCCTTGACGCCGATGTTGAGCGCCTCCGACGCCGCCAGCGAGGTAATCGCGCTCAGGTAGTTGTTGATCACCTTGAACGCCGTCCCCGCGCCCACGCCGCCGCACAGGAATATCCCCGACTCGCTGCCCATGTGCCGCAGGTGCGACTTTGCTGCCGGGAACGCCGTCTCGGTCGCCGAGGGCGGGCACCCTACCATGAAGGTCAGCGTGCCTGCGACGGCGCCCATGGGCCCGCCCGAGACCGGGGCGTCGACGAAGGTCAGTGGCGTCGAGGCGCTGGCCTCCTCGGCTGCCTTGGCTACCGCGGCGATGGTGTCGGTCTCGATCGTGCCGCATTCCATAATGAGCTTTTCTCCTTGTGCCGGTGCTGATGCTGCGGCGCCGGCGAGGATGCCGGTTTTGGGGTCCAGGTAGACTGCCTTGACCGCATCGGAGTTTGGAAGCATCGTGATGACCGTATTCTAGTAGGGTGGGCTATGAGCAGCGATTCTCTAGACTGGTCTTTTGGGCCTAGTTGGCCTTGATGGCGGCGACTTACAGCTGCCCTTGCCGCCTCGAAGCCGTTCTCGACGGTTTCGACGGGCCCTTTCCCCGCCGTCTCGGCTTGGAAGCGGTTTAGAGCTTCTTTGCTAACGTCACAGATGATTAGGGTCTTTGTACAGTCCAGGCCCTCTCGTAAATTCTTTGCCATTGGGTATCCCATCACGCCGATGCCTATAGCCAGGTCCAGTCAGCAGCTTGACCACAAACCAGCTTAGGGACTGACGGTTCACACAAACCGATGAAGGCGACTGTGTTCTCTGCCGAGGAAGGCATATTTTATGATACAATTTGTGTCACGTTTTATTACTGCTGAATTTGAGCTTGATGCTACCCGTACGTGAATTTAATTTAAGTCTGGAAACGATTTGAGGATGAGATACAGTCGCCGATTGTGGCAGTGGCAGCACCTCTTGAATCTCCGCATGCCCCCGTGGCGCCTGCATAGTGACGCTGGCTTATTCAATGCGCAGGTGCACTTATTGGATGCCGATCCGCGGCACTCTGGGAGGGGTCGTCTCCCACAACCATGGGGATGCGAACGCTCGGCCACACATCTGGTTTGACAAGCTATGCGCTAATATCCAGCGAGGAAAATGAAACACTGGGCTTCACTGGCCCTTCAAAATGTCAACAATATGGTGATAGCTTCTGTCTATCTAGAAGAGTGTTAGAGCGATAGAATACATGAAGCTTAGTATCTAAGTAGATGCAGTCCCATATTGAGCCCATTGCAACGTTCTGAAATGCACATCCTAGCTTGCGCATAAATCGCACCAATACACTAACATCGATCCGTGCTCTTGGTTCGCTCTCCAGGCCGTGGAGGTTGCACCTTGGGCTACAGTAAAGAAGAGCCACCCGGCTGAATGAATGGCTGGGATTACAATACTAAAATAGCATGAGAACTAATATTGGAACTGTTTCCAGGTGCGCCAGCATGAGTCCATTGCCAGCAAATAGGTATTTAGATGCATGATTAGTTTCTCCCCAGCACCTATCCAAGTAAATAACGAGTGCTCCAGATATCGGCCAGGTCCCTAATTTGGCGAATGCTGTCATTGTGCAGGAGATCGGCAGTGAGACGGGCAATGGGAACCTCGGGGGTTATCTGGCTTGGAGATGTCCCTAAATATTTACACAATGGTACACAGGAATTCTGTGTGGAACAAGATTGGTAGCCGTCTGAAAGCGTGTTACTTACACGAAACCAGAACCTCAATCTATGTCTCGATGAAGGGAAATTGCTATGTAATTGCTGGTTCGGCGGGAAAGTACCATAGTGAAGAGGAGGCCAAAGCTAAAACCCATTGTGAACATGTAAATATATTCAGAGAATCAGTGGGAGTACTGGGTGGGAGAATGGGCTCAAGAAAATTAAAACGCTTCAAGTCGAGATTCGCACGCAGTGTTGGACAGAACGCGTGCTTAGTGGATAAATTCGCAGGAACTAACGACTTCTGGAGCCCAACTCAAGGCGACTCATGATGTTTGCCTCCCATATATCGTCTCAGCTTGGCAAATTATCATCCAAACTTCATGCTACCCGTAAACATGTCTCTTTCTTTCTTCTTTGCTGTACTACTCATAACGACTACAGAAGCATGTGTTGGAGGCTACTACTAGTAGGCCGCAGGGACTAGTAGTTTTCATCGGCGAGGCTGAGTGCACGGGGATCCCAGTCATGGGAAACAATTGGCACTGAAGACACCAAGTGAACAGGCAAAAATTGTGATGTTGAGGGCGGCAACCACCGGAGATACGGCACATATAAACTCGCAGGGGGGCCTCCATACTGCCGATTATCCGGTGTATTCGCTGTTACCGACCGTGCTGTGCTTTGCAAGAAACCAAATTCTGTTCCAGTGCACAGATTGAAGAGCTTGTATGAATTCTAAGATGCTTGTCCCGCACTAAAAGCGAGTAGACTTGTCCGACAGGTGAGAATGAGATTGCAACAGCCGTCGATATCCCCGACCAAGGCTGCAGCGTGCTCAAGTTCATGTCTCGCTACTGCTGCAAGACAGCTGAGCCTCCACTCCGGAATTGCTGCTGTGTCGGTCAAGAGGCTGTGTAGACAACATACGTTCGGGTGACGTTGCGCACCGATCAGCTGGGGGGCAGTCGTTTTGGCTGTCTCTGGAGCCGGAAGAAGGCACTCTGATGCACGCCCAACGACGATACCTTCGACACGCCCACGTGCGACAAGCCAAGGCGCGAGTATGAGTGCTGATGATTCAGTTGTGATACCGGCTCGTATACTGACGACTATTCAGACGAACATCAGTGCGCGGCTGAGTTCTTCGACGAGAGCGCTGACATCTTGGGGATGTCAGTTGTGGTTAGAGTGGGGATTCGCAAGCGGCGTCCGATAGTACACTGAAGGTATCTAATTCTTTTGCGAGTGGAAAGTATTGCCTCACAAAGCAGACGCCAAACAGCATCAAGTGGGTATGTAATTCTCTAGGTAGACATAGAATCGAATCCGTTGGGCGAGATGAGCGGCGGGCGCTTGTAATCGATGCCGTCCAGCGAATATTGATGAGACTCGTGGTACGTTTCGACCACCTGCTCAATCTCCTCATACCGCCAGCCCACGTACCACTCCGTACAGCCCTCAACGTCAGGGTGCAATCCCTGGTCTGAGTGACGCGTGCCCTCGTCGAAGCGGCCATCAATCACCACGACCACCACGCCGGATTCGTGATCTCTGTCTCCGGTCTCGAGGAAGTTGGCCGGCATCTTGGCCAGGGTGTCGAGGCACTTGCGGTCTACGTAAAGGCAGTGCTTGAAGCGCGGCAGCCGCTTCGCCCTGTTCTTGGTGGCACCAGGGCCGTCACGCGCTTCGCTGCGGCCTGCGCACCAGTTCTTGAAGTGCCGCCGTACCTGGGCCTTGGACGCACCGTTGAGCCCGACTGGGTCGGAAATTACAGGCCCTGAGTAGTGGTGAATGTGTCAAAAACTGTTTTGATTCAATCCTTCATTGGAAACTCGGTGAGAACGTCTACCTACAGTCTATATACTGCTCAAGAAGCACGTCGCCGCCCAGTTCCACGAGGCAGTCGCGCGCAGTCAGTTTTAGGGCCTCGAGATAGCGTTCCCACGCTGCATCGTCGTCGTATGTTGTCCGGTAAACGACAAAGCCCCAACGATGGAAACCCGATCTCTTCATCCCAAAGGCGATGTCGGCCAGTGGATGCTCCTCCCAGGCGGAGGCTTTGAGATCTTTGAGCGTGAAGCTGTAACTGCTCATCTTCGTGGATAAGGCGGGGTGGCGGGGGGCTAACGACGTGTTCCGCGTATGATTGAAGACGGAGTGAGGGCTGTAATGACACAGCCTACACAGTGAGAGTCTTTGGACCACCGCTATATGCATAGGGCCGACCAGGAGCAAATAGTCAAACAAAGTTTGATATGTGATTGTGCAGTAATGTGACCTAGCTGGTGTTTATGTAGTTGGTGGCGCCGAGACCGCGTTCAACCTGCCTGTTCCTGGTCTTAATACCGTATACAGTAACGGAGATTGCAGAGCTAACCCAAGTTTAGCCTCTTCTACACAGTGCAGGCCGAGGCTGAGCCCAACTAACCAACAGCTTGAGCCTGGTAGGGTACTATCACGGTCAGCATTATCCTTGCATTTGTCTATCACTTTTCGAACCAAACACTTTCTTCATCTCTTGATAAACTCAGGTTCAAGTGGACGTTTGCTTTTTTTATGCTCAGTGATTGCTGAACATAGAGGTGACAAATCATGGAATCAAAAATATGATCACATCAGGAAAGTGGCCTGAGCAGTCTTTGAAAAGTTCTCGCGAGAAGTGTATCACTACCTGGACAGTTCCAATGGACTGTAGGTGGATGGAGCTAGTTTAGAGATAAACCGTTACGTCTTGACCTGAAGGTGACAAGAACGCGACACGAATCTTATTCACTACGATCCAGATAGATGAACAAAGAAGTTTCTGTAGACACCGCCGGACCTTTCTGTTTATTTAAGGTCATAAAAGCGGCGTTCAGCTTCCTATACAACTGCTCCACCACGCAACAGGTCTCATATTGATACTTAGCACAGCACATTGATCTCCCCGATATGCAGCCGGAGCATGCCGATTAGTCTAATCTGATACATATGTATTGTACGCCTCTGTGGTCTGCAGACGCTGCATCGGACCCGAAATGGCTAGCATGTTAACTTCACTGATAATGACCTGGGTCAACTGAACGTGCTTTGGTGCGCCGATTTGAAGCTAGAAAGTGTGGTTCTTTTCCGATGGTGTAAGGGCTCATAGTCCTACCGTTACCTAGATCCCATTGTGCACATAAACTTGGCTACGCCTTGGCACGGATTATGGGATATCTGGCAAACTCCAAGACTCAAGCTGCAACAAACCGAACGGATCTGTAAGTTCTCTGGTGCAGCGAAAGCAGGGCCATGTTACAAGGCGTCGGAACTTTCGACCCTGCAGGATATTTTCAATGTAATCAAGGAATAGCATCTAGTACCTTTCATGGACGAGAAGAGGTTGTAAAATGTATGTGAATTGTAGAAGGCGTCACGAAATAAGCCTCGACCTCGGGTGCTAATCCAAAATGTCACGACCACAAATATTCAGTGATCCCGCATATTTCTGTATCTTCCCATATAGCCATTGAGAGTCTGCGAATGGTCTTTTCAAATGAACGTCTCAAAATCGTCACATGATAATTTATTGGCTATTGTCAACTGGCAGTGCGGCCCTTGAGGGGGCCACGGATGTAAGAGAGACATTCCGGAAAGGCGACCACGAAGTAGCCCACATCAATAAATAGCTAGATTCACTATCCACTACAGACCTGTGGGAGAGGGACAAGGAATTCTCGCCGGTTATGCTGGAATAGCTGTCCACAATGGGAAAATGCCGATGGCGAGGGTATCGCGAACGGGGCGGGGCTTGCACGGGTGGCTCCAAGCTCAAGGGCAAAGACCACGACGTGCTAGAGAAGCTACTCCGAGAACAATTGTGGCGATCGAGCCGACTTATACAAGACATCCAACATGGACAGCCGTTGGGACACCAAGGACAATGGCTTCGCCAAACCAGTCGCATTTCGACCCAGTCACAGAAGTCGACGCGGGCAGCAGAGGAGCTCTTCACAGTCAGTAAGATATTCGAGAGCTAGAAGTGGCTAAAGCCTCGTCTGCAATTGCTCATCAGTGATCAAGACGCAGAACTTGATGGCAGCCCTGACATGCACGGAGCCGGCGGGAGGCGGCATCCGTGCTGTCGTTGCGGAGTATCACGAGACGAGGCCCACAATAACCTGGTGGAGCAATGGCTGGATGCAGGCGTGACACTGAAGTATCAATGCGATGAATATTCCCCAGCCGCCAGCAGACTGCGGCGTTGATCACCCCGGCTCCTGAAGTCAAATACGATCAAGGACACGATGTCCAGAACTGACGAAGCCGAGGGGCCAACAAAAACCCGAGGCTCTTCTTACTTGTCGTTGAGGTGGATTTCATGGCCCTAATGTACCTGGTGTTAGCTATTACCCGTTTACGGACAGACGGAAGTTTCCGTTTCGCCAGGTACAGAACCCCAACAAAACGCGCAGAAAAGCATGTGACACTGACGTGATGACGCCCGCCCCGTCGGCACGTCCAAACTGCACCAGCAGTCCACCGCAACAGAGAAAATCTCATAGACTGTGACTGGCAGGCTCGGAATCTGAGGAATTCGTCGCGTTGAAGAATTATCTAAGACAAACCCCCATGTCCCCCCACGGAGAAAAGAACACGGTCACAGAAAAGAGTGCATTATGTGAGGGGTAAGTTCGGCTCTAAACCCTGGTCTAATGTAATGCAACGGTATCGATACAGGCTGTAACTATGACGGTCTATTATGGTACCGCGTTCTACATATGCAGTAGGCCTCAAGTTGGATGCAGTAAGAACCTTGAGCTGCTTGGGGTGACGGAACAGCCTGCTTGTCTCTTTCTCACTCTCACTCTCACCTTCTCTGATTCCTTTGACTTGGGCGTAAGAGACCAGAAGGAGCAGGCGTGCGTGTGAGACAGGCAGGGGCGTCCATCAACTAATGCAGATGCGGCCAAGCCGCATCCCAAGGAAAGCCGCATCCAACCGCGGTTTTTTTCTTGTCCACATGGAGCTTGCAATGTTTTATTAGGTGCAAGTGCAAGGGGCAGGGTGCAAATGGACAGTCATAGAATGCTGTGGCAAGGCAGTTGCACAAGCAAACGGCCCCCTTGTGGGCACCCAGGCGCACCTTCCATCGTGCTCTATTATTACGAGCCGAACTAGCCACGAGTTCCTGCTTTAGCCTGTCGTCCCCTCCTGATCTCATCATGCCTGCCACCCCTGCGACTCCCTGCTCCCACTCCTAGTCTATTTCCACCTCCCACCTTCCCAACCATTCACTCGGTACTTGATCATACCAAAACCACCACCCCCTCTCATGGTCGTCCACGGGGAGTAAAACCTCCCTCTTCTTCTGTTTCCTTCTTCAACGAACGAAACCTTCTGGCATTCCTTGATTTCAACCTCAAGGATGAGCTCTGCTGCGGACCTCCCTGCCGGCGACGGCTCCTTGCGCCAGCGAACTGGTGTGACCTCACAACCCACCCCGTCAGCCGAGCAGTCGGCCTCTAACCATCCTCTTGAAAAGGAGTTGCCGCATCACGACGCCAACCATGATTCTCAGCAACCTGGCGAACATGGAAAAAAGCCCAACAAGACCTATGGGCGGACTCCAGATGGAACCGGTATGCCGTGTCACGCAAACCAGTGTCGTCCCTCGGTTGCTTCAGAAGATCTCCGGCTAACCAGCTGTCTTGTCTGCCACAGTCTTCATCGTTCCCACCACCCACGACATGCTTACCCAGCTTCTTGATCCTCGAGAGCCCAAGAACTTCTCCGATGCCGCCGTCCTCGTGATTCTCGCCCTGCATATTCTGCTTGCCTACCTCTTGCCCGCCGAGCTCAAGAAGCCGGTCATGGCCGCCGCCTTCATCTTCTGGAGGGCCTCGTACAACGTTGGCATCGGCGTCTTGCTCAACGAGCAGTCCAACGGTAAGCTGATGGTGATGTGGGCCAAACGCTGGAAGCTGTTTGTGAACCCTTCCACCGGACAGCAGCCTAGGCCGTGGCTCTACAACCTGCTCAAGAAGGAGCTGGAAGCAAAGATCCCCGAGGACTACAAGTTTGAGAACGCCCCGCTCGAGTACAATACCTGGCTCGTCTTCCGCCGGCTCGTCGATCTGATCCTGATGTGTGACTTTGTGTCCTACTGCCTCTTTGCCATGGTCTGCGCCCACGTGCCCGATGGTGAAACCACCATGGTCTTTTTGTGTCGCTGGGTTGTAGGCGTGGCGCTGTTCGTCTTCAACGTCTGGGTCAAGCTTGACGCACACCGAGTAGTGAAGGACTTCGCCTGGTACTGGGGCGACTTCTTCTACCTCGTCGACCAGGAGCTGACCTTTGACGGCGTCTTTGAGATGGCGCCGCATCCCATGTACAGCAGTAAGCACTCCCCAGCGCCCGCTCCGCCCTCCGCCCTTCCAAGGGCACGCCCGGTCCCGGCCTCCTTTTGCACGCCAGTGCGATACTCTCTGTCACTCCTGACGGCCAGCGCCCTTGGTTGACTTATCGAAATGCCGTAATCATCCACAGACATGTGGGGCATGCTCTTTTGAAACTGTGTGATGGCTAACTGCAGGTGGTACAGTTGGCTATGCCGGATACTACGGTATTTCTGCCATGGCTGCCAGCTATGAGGTCTTGTTCATCTCGATTGCGGCCCATCTGGCCCAGCTTGTCTTCCTGGTTGTGGTTGAGAACCCGCATATCGACAAGACTTACAACCCACCAGCCCCGAGGACCAAGTCAGATTCAGAGCAGGACATCCCGGCCGAGCCTGTTGATGATGCGTCTAGAGAGGCACTGGCACCCGTGCACAACCTCATTGGCTTCCGGAACATTGATCTCTTCCGTTCCACAGACTATTCTGTCATCCTGGCCTCGGTCTATGTGGCAGTGCTGGCAATCGTCACGCCCTCGACTCCGCCTTTTCAGGTGCTGTTCTTCCTGCACGCTATCTTGTGGAAGCTCTGGTTCTGTGTAGGAATCGGCATCCTCTTGACCCTGCAATCAAAGGAGAGGATGATCACGCGCCACTTTGTCAAGTATGGAGAGAGCGCCGGAGAGGCTTGGCGCCAGTGGAAGGGTCTGTACCACTTCAGCATGACTCTCTCTGTGGCGTCCTTTTGCGCACTCTGCTGGAAGATGTACAGCCTCCCAGAAGACTGGGCGCACGGCTGGGTCCTGTTGAGGCATGTCATCGGCATCAGTCTCATCGCCCTGCAGATCTGGACGTTCGTGAGTGTCTATGACACCCTGGGCGAGTTCGGCTGGTTCTACGGCGACTTCTTCTTTGACCACAAGGCGAAGCTGACCTACAACTCCATCTACCGGTTCTTGAACAACCCGGAGCGCATCATAGGACTGGCGGGTCTCTGGGGCGCGGCCGTGATCACATGGAGCAGATCCATCGCATTGTTTGCCCTCCTAAGTCAAATTCTTACCATGGGGCACATCGAATTTGTCGAGAGACCACACATGCACAAGGTGTATGGGTCTGGGAATCTCCGGGAAGAGGCTGGGCTCACCAAATTCATCAAGAACTCCCTTCCCCCTCCAGTCAAGGGCTGGTCCTCCAGCGTGGACAAAGTCCTGGATGAGACCAGGAATTTCGTCGACGATGTCATCACCACTGCTGGCCCGATGCTTGCGAGTGGTGTGTCCAGCATCGCCCGCGATACGACCGCGCTGTTCAACAAGTACCCAGCTCGGCTGACCATCACGCGGATCCCGCCTGACTTGGCTGGCCTCAACCCCAAGGACTACTCGCTGAGCTTTGCTGGTACCCCCGCCGTGTTGCCTGTCGGCGAGAGGGCGACCGGAAAGGAGAGTCTCACGGCGCGCGTGAACAAGGACTTCAAGACCCAGGTATTTCAGTACGGCGCCCCCATCCGCGTCAAGTGGACGGCGCCCGCAAACCACAGCAAGAAGGATTGGGTCGGGCTCTATATGGTCACCGACAACCGATCCAGGGAAAAGACTGAAGTACCTTCTCTGGGCCGCTGGATTCCGACCACCCCGGAATTCTACGGTGAGTCCTACAGCACCGGCGTGGTCAAATCGAACGAGCCAGTGCCCAACTCGGACCTGGTCTCGGGCGAGATGGTTTTCGAAGGCGACAAGCTCTGGTGGACCCAGGGAGTGTTCGAGTTCCGCTACCACCACGACGGCTCGCACCAGGTCATGTCGGTCAGCGAGCCGTTCGAGGTGGGCATCGGCCGCTTCGAGGAGGAGGACGAGGAGTCGATCGAGGCGGCACTCCTCCCCGTGGTGCGCAACTGCTTGGACCGCGACAGCGACATTGCGCCGAGCACGGTCGACGAGCGGTTCGGCAGCCACGTAGAGAGGGACAGCAAGTATGCCAAGCGGGTGGTGTATGCGATCCGCAACATGTTCGGTATCGAGTTCGCGCCGGCGGTGGTCCCTGCGGATGGGAACGTGAGAAGGTTGGCCTGGCGGGTTTGTAATGCAAGGCAGGTTCTGGTACGTATTATACCTTTTTTTTTTTTCGTTCCCGGAACTGGGTTCGAGTTTTGGTCTTAACTAACATTTGCTCATCAGGCACCTTACTCCATGTCTTCCCACTCCAACGGCCGGTCCACGCCCACGACGGACAAGTTCCCCGAGGAGTAGCAGGGATGCAATATCACTGGGGAGGAGAAGGTGTGCGGTCGGATCACATCCATGGTAACGAGGGAAGCATTGGCGGTAGAAGTTTTGCTATTGAGATACCATTCTGTCCGCATACTCCGGCGCGTTGGTTCTGTACTTGCTTTGACGGAATCAGATTGAGTTGTACACATGGGGTGTGAATAGAAAAGTCTAGCTATAGCTCAAAAATGGTAGTGCATTGCTTGAATATTTGTAAATCGCCAATGCTTAATTCTTGCTTGCAATGGTGTATGTGCCGAAGTAATGGCTGCGCAGATACTGCCCGTTCCATCGCTTGTAGTGGTCAAACGGCTTCGATCGAGTGAGGGCTCCTTATCGGCCTCTCCGATCTCGCACGACTACCTAGCTATGGACCAATTCTCGAAACGGGTATCGAATTATGATTTCATTCCTAATTCATTCTCTGCCTTGAGCGATAACAAAAACAGAATTTCTCATGGTGCAAGGCCTTCAAGATCTCTTCCCTTCCCTTGCTCGTCTCCCCGGGTGTGGGTATCAGCGATTGCGTCATCCACACTGCTCCACCAGGGGGCACTGAGACGTCCCCTTGAGAAGGATCTTTACCTACAGACTCCCCTATCCGCTCCATTACAGAGACTATAGAGATAGAGTGTTTGGGAGTGAGAGGTGGGGCGATCTCTGTCTAGAGAAAGGGAGGGAATTCGGCAAAAACAAAAATGTTTTCGAGAGTGGCAAGAAGACAACTCGCGGCGCAGCAGCGACTGCTGGGGACGAAGTGCAGAAGCAACGGGTCTGGCCGGCTCTTTTCGACTACTATCTCGAGACGGGCTGATTTCGCGCATGTTGTGAGTCGATTTCCTTTTCTTGGCTGGGCTACGAGGTTCATGATGGATTCGAGGTGGTGGTTGAAGTGTTGGCCTTGACTGGCTGCTCGACTCTACATCGTCCAGCCCACCGCCGCCCCATCTCATCACTGCCACTTCAAACCAAATGAGACCAGGGAACTTCTTCCGCCACACAAACACCATGCTAACATTCAACCCCAGGTAATCGGAGGAGGCGTAGTAGGCCTCGCGGTAGCACGCTCCCTGGCCCAGCGCAACCCAGCCACGCTCCTGCTGGAGCGGCACGCCCAGCCAGGCCAGGAGACATCCTCGCGCAACAGCGAGGTGATCCACGCGGGCATCTACTACGGCGCCGCGACGCTAAAGACATCGCTCTGCATCCGCGGCAAGGAGCTGCTGTACGCCTACTGCGCCGCCAACGCCGTGCCCCACCGCAACACGGGCAAGCTCATCGTCGCCCAGACAGCAGGTCAGCGCGAGGCCCTGCAGGGCGTCCACGACCACTGCGCCGGGGCCCTGGACGGCCGGGTCCCCGCGCGCTGGGTCGGCCGCGAGGAGCTCGCGCGCCGCGAGCCGCACGTCCGCGCCGAGGCGGGGTGTCTTGAGAGCCCGACCACCGGGATCGTGGACAGCCATGCGCTCATGGTCGCGCTGCTGGGGCACGTCGAGGACGCGGGCGGGACGTTTAGCCCCGGGAGCCACGTCGTGGGCGTCGCGCCGGCCGGCGGCGGGGGCTCCGGGGCAAAGGGTCAGGCGGGGTGGGAGGTGACGGTGCGGGACGCACAGTCGGGCGAGGAGAGCACCGTCACCGCCGACACGCTGGTCAACGCGGCGGGGCTGGGCGCGTGCGACGTTCTCAACATGGTCGTGCCGCGCGAGCGGCACATGCGCACGTACTACGCTAAGGGCAACTACTTCTCGTACTCTGCGTCGTCGCCGCGCGTCGGCACCCTCGTGTACCCTGCCCCCGAGCCCGGGGCTGGCGGGCTGGGGACGCACCTGACGCTCGACATGGGCGGGCGGGTTCGGTTCGGCCCGGACGTCGAGTGGGTTGATTCGGACCAGGATCTGGCGGTCAGCGGGGCGCGGATGGGCGCCGCTACTGAGGAGATCAAGAAGTATCTTCCTGGTGTGGAGGTTGGCGCGCTTGCGCCTGACTATGCCGGTATTCGGCCTAAGCTTGCGCCGAGGCAGGCTGTTATGGATGGGAAGGGGTTTAATGACTTTGTTATTCGGCGCGAGGAGGGCTATGAGGGGTGGGTTAACCTGCTTGGTATTGAGAGCCCTGGGCTGACGAGCTCGCTTGCTATTGGGGAGATGGTCGAGGGGTTGTTGTATAGATGAGTGATGGGATGTGTGCGTGGGCGTGTCCACATGTGCTGATCAGGGTGTGGTTAGCTGATCATGCAGCAGCGGAGGTGGACGGATGACCACACGGGTTTACTGTCAACAGGGATGCGGCATTGGCTTGCTTGAGTGACGCTGGGAGCAGCTCCATGGTATGGGTCAGTGTCGATATCATCAGCCTTTGCTATCACCACGATAGACCTACTACACAGTCAACTAGAGACACCGGTTGGCTTCCTCGAACTAACCAGATGGAACCTCCCTCAATCTTGAAAGGCGGCTCAACGCAATCACGGATTGGAGGGCCAGCTGTCAAAGCGAATCTGCTCCCTGGAGCAATTATCAATCTGACCTATATATAAGCCGCATGGTCTCCGGCACCAGACCGGTATTGTTCACACATACACGAGACGAAAACAGGAAGAGTCTCACTGGTAGACTAGCATGTACACATATGTATGCAAACAAGCGGGCAAGTAAGCAAGAAAACAACGTACTTTTTCTTTCTTTCTGTCAAACCGATGCTTTCGATCATAGGTGTGATTAATGACAAGAACGGTGCGGGAACAAGCAAGACCACCTCCCTCCATGGGAAGAGGCACCCTTGGATAGGGCTGGAGCTGAACTTTGTGGCAAACATGCAGGAATTCAACGGGAGCCCAGAGGGGACGATAAAAAAAATAGAAGCACAGAAACAGGAAAGAAAACAACGCCTATAGACACGAGGGATTTCCAAATGCCGTGCTGCTAGCATTACCCGTCCCAACGCCGATGCACCGCCAATGTTCGTTTGCAAAGCTCCTATCCTGATGAGAGTATCAATCACAGTCCCCCCGTCCCCCCCGGCCCAGGGAGAAATACACCAGGCCCACGCAGACTCGTGAGCCCCTTGCTGTCACACACACGCGCGCGCGCTGCCGCTGTCTCATCGCATGTCCATGCTGGGGAAGACCCGCCTGTTGAACATGTCGACGTGGAACTCGTATATACCATCCACGGCGCCGATGATTCTGTAAATGGCTTTGTTAGCAGAAGTTTTTTCTACTCTCATGTGGCACACGGTAGTCACTCACAATATACGACCGTCCTCGCTCCACGCAAGCCCCGCAGTGTCGTCGTCCTCCCGGTCGATCCGGCCACCGGGCATGTTGGCCAGGCGGTCGAGGCGGGCGCGCCCGAGCCGGCTGACGGCGGGCTCGGCCTCGGCGTCGCGGTCCCTGAGCATGTTGCTCCACACGGAGAGGTAGTCCCTCGTCCTGTTGCCGGTGGACTCGCCGGCGCCGGGCTCGTACGGCCCGTCCCCGAGCGCGGCGCCGCCCTCGAACGCCGACTGGTACAGCGCCTCGAGGTCCGTGTACGAGTTGTTGATGTAGACCTGACGCGGCGACTCGCCGCTCTGCGGGAGCACGAGGGGCGCGCGCAGCGCCCGGATCGAGCCTCCGGACAGCCGGTGCCTCTCGGCCTCGTCGACCGCGAGGCGGCGCGCCCGCACTCGTTCTGACTGCTCACGGAGACGGTCAGACTGGTCGCGGAGACGGTCGCGCTGGCTTTGGATGTCGCTCAAGATGTCGCCTACTCGGCGGGAGTTACTTGCCTCGGAGCGGAGTCTGGAGCTGGAGTCGTTCATGGCCAGCGCGGTGGCGTTTTCGCGCTGCTGTCGGTTGTTGTGTAGGCGTTCCATCAGCCTCGACATGTTGGAGCCGGATGTGGGGTTGTTTCGAGCAGCAGCCTGCTCCCTGCGCCTGCGGTGCTCCTGGAGCGCCTCTATAACCATCGTCTCCTCCGGGGTCAGTGGGGGGTGGTAGTCAGTAGCCTGGCGCCGTGCTGCTCGCCGGTTTTCTGCGGTCGAGATGCTCGAGTAGCTGAGCTCTCCGCTGCTGTTGCGTTCCAGCAGTCGCGGGTCGATTGAACCCCTCTCTGTGATCATGATCTGCTCGAACCCGTCGTGGTCGTTCAGATTCAGCATCTGCCGCGAAACATAGTTGGCTCGAATGTCCGCAACGCCGACGCGACCGCGGTGTTCTGTCCAGGCCAGTAGGTCGAATGGCCCCGGGCAAAATGCCATGTCACGAACGGCTCCCACGTCGTCTTTTGCTCTTGACGATGTGAAAGCAGTGATGAGCGGGTCGCTTCCTGGCTCGACAAATGAGGCGGTGTCAAATACGGAAATCACTCCATACTGAGTCCCGACAGCGAGGAATCGTCCTGTGTTCGAGAAGCAGGCGGCAAAGCTACCTCGCTGGTCGGAGCGGTCCTCTTTTCGTTGGCTCTTAAGTGGTATCTTTGCGCACAGCCTCCACTCAAAGTCCTCCTTGCGCGTGAACAGGCCAGGGCAGGCATTTTGCCTTGCTACCCTCTCATGGACATATAAATAAGGGTCGTCGCAGACAGCAGCAAGCAAGCGGCCGTCTGGTGAGATCAAGGCGCGGTTGACACAGTCTGGATAGGTCAGCTCGTCGACCGCATCCTGGTCTCGTAAGCCCACCACCGTGACGTGCTTGTCGTTATTTGCAAGTACTGCCACTGGCGTAGAGTACGCGCCCTCGAAGAACCCGACCTTGGAAACCTGTGGAGTCCACAGCGTGATGCAGTTCACGCGGTCCCTGCCAAATGTCTTGGATCGAGCATGCAGACTCTTGTCGGAAGCCGGCTGGGTTCGAGGGCTGGTGGGGATCAAGGGTGGCACAGAGTCGTCGCTGTCGTTATTAGAGGCCGGATCGAGGCCTAGGCGCAGTGGCTCGTCGGGAAGACCGGCTCGGACATGATCATGGAAGGCTTCGATCCAGCGGTCTTGGTCAGCAGTGCCACTGTTAGTCGGAGATCGGCGATATCTCGAGAACAGGCCCGTTTCGACGTTGTTGCGGCCCAGGTCGCCCCCTTGGCCTTCATCGTCCACCTGGACAGACACGAACTCGCCGTTCTCGCCGCCGGCGCATATCCAACCGTACTTGGCCACGAGGCATCGGGGCGCGAATGTGAGGATCTTGATTGTTTCGCTTTCGTGGGATGCAGTGTCGAGTCGATGGATCTGATTGTTCTCGTTACCGCCGGGGTAGTAGATGTAGCGCGGCGAGGACAGGCCGATCTGGGAGCGCAGTTGCCAGTGTCTAAGACAAAGGGGTTAGACCAGGACACTTGGGCGTAACAGCGCCGGGGACCACAACATACTCGACGCGCAGACCGACGCGGTAGTGTCGCTTGGGTTTGCGGAGGATGAGGGCGTCTGTCGGATGATAGCTACATGCGGGTTTCCGTTAGCCAAGGCGAGTACCCACCACAAAGGGGTGACCAAATCATAGCATGCGTGGATGAAAGAAAGAGGGTGCATGCGATATCGGTTGGAGGACTGGTGGTGAGAATTACATTCTATCGTCCGTGACGGCCATCATGCCGACTGCGAGGCTCAGACTGAAGACTGCCGAGTCATGGGGGTGATGGAATGAATTGCGGATGAGCAGCTGAACGAGGTTGGAGGTTGGCAAGTTGCTGCGAGGTAGCGTCGGGTCGTCGGCGTCAAGGGGACGAGCGAGGCTCGGAGATGGACAAGTGAGTGGATAAGCAGGTCGTCTGGCCCAAGCTGAGGTGATGCGAGGCGAGGCGAGGCAAGGCAGGGTTGGATGGCAAAGTTGAAAGCTGAGGAGTGATCCGATCTGCCTAGGCGAAGGGCGAGGCAAAGAGGAATCTGAATGACGTTCATTTGCCAGCAGCAGTCAATGAGGCGGCAACCTTTCCGCTTCCCACATAAAGAATAGCTGCGACAGGGGCCACTGTGAGGTACCTGCGCCTAGTATGCCCACTTGGTGCAGATCTCAAGTATTCCCTCTCCCCGTCCGCCATAACCTTCTCCAAATCCTGTGGCGTGGATCTCGATTTTGCACGCATCTGACGGACATTCACCACGGACTGTCCAGCGTCCATCATCGTCAGCCTGACTCCCGGCTGCCCGGCGAGCGGCTCAATTGCCTGTGACAGTTCGAGTAATCCGTGGAACGCAACACTGTCTGTTTCCTTTGCACATTTTTCTTCCAATTGCTTGCCTGCCTTTGCTCTGTCACCATGGCATACATGTAAGTAGGTAGCGTCGTACTGCAAATTGCGTAAGTGTGCGTGTGCCCATTGCACCCAAACTAAGAACTACACAGTAGGTAGTTACCGAGGTTCGTCCGTGGATGTGGTGCTGGAGGTGGCCATCAACTATCGTTAGTCGCTTCTATTTGCAATCAATTCCTTCGCCTATTGTTGGCTGGACAATGACCCTCCTCCTCTGAGCGGGTTTTCGCTGCATGGACAGGGCTAGAGTTACAGGGTCGCACGCAGATATCGAGGTACGTACCCCAGAGATGCCCGCGTTACCGGGAAGCACGGGCCAGGCGTCGGCTGGGGTCGGGGCAAGGCCTGGCAGGCAGGGCAGGCAAATCTTTCGGGAAGCTTCTCTCTTACGGGCTGGGGGGTCGGCGGCTCATCGAGCGAGCGTCATTACCTTGCTTGACCATTGGCAAATATTTTCTGAGCTTTTTTCACCTCTGCCTCGTGCATCCCCAACCACAAAAGTCCAACACCAGCCCAGTCTCCCTTTCCTCAACCCTCAACCATCAGAAGAAACTCTCTGTTTCTCTCCTTGTTGCAATTCTCTCCTTCTACACCTACTCTGTATTGTAGAATATCTTTCTTTAATTAGATCAAGATGCTCGCCTCGCGCATGTCCAGAGCTGTAAGTCCACGCCCGCCTCCCGCGACCTCGTGCTCGCCACAGCAGCCCGTGATGGTTCGTGACGCTGACAATCCTGCCCATCAATACAGCTCCCCAGAGCATCGCGCTCTGCGGGTCTCCTGCGCAACTCCGCCGTTCCCGCCCTGTCTCGTTTCCAATCCACAGAGGGCAAGGTCCAAGGCGCCGTGATCGGTATCGATCTCGGAACCACAAACTCTGCCGTGGCTATCATGGAGGGCAAGACCCCCAAGATTATTGAGAACTCAGAAGGTTAGTCTCCGCCTCCATCTAAACAGCTGCTGCTGCTATCACGTAACAAGTCGAAATGCAAGTCTCGCTAACACCCGCCTCCAGGTGCCCGCACAACGCCATCAGTGGTTGCTTTCGCTGAGGATGGTGAGCGTCTCGTCGGTGTCGCTGCCAAGCGTCAAGCAGTCGTTAACCCCGAGAACACCCTCTTCGCCACCAAGCGACTCATCGGCCGAAAGTTCAAGGACGCCGAGGTCCAGCGCGACATCAAGGAGGTTCCCTACGCGATTGTCCAGCACACCAACGGAGACGCCTGGGTGTCCTCCCGCGGCCAGAACTACTCTCCCTCGCAGATTGGTGGCTTCGTTCTGCAGAAGATGAAGGAGACTGCCGAGGCCTACCTCAGCAAGCCCATCAAGAATGCCGTCGTCACCGTCCCCGCCTACTTCAACGACTCTCAGCGTCAAGCCACCAAGGATGCCGGTCAAATCTCTGGCCTCAACGTCCTCCGTGTCGTTAACGAGCCAACTGCTGCTGCCCTCGCCTACGGTCTGGAGAAGGAGGCTGACCGTGTTGTCGCTGTCTACGATCTTGGTGGTGGTACTTTCGATATCTCCGTTCTTGAGATCCAGAACGGCGTCTTCGAGGTCAAGTCTACCAACGGTGACACCCACCTCGGTGGTGAGGACTTCGATATCCAGCTTGTGCGACACATGGTCCAGGACTTCAAGAAGACCTCTGGCCTCGACCTGTCCGGCGACCGCATGGCTATCCAGCGTATCCGTGAGGCCGCTGAGAAGGCCAAGATCGAGCTGTCTTCCTCTCTGCAGACCGACATCAACCTGCCCTTCATCACTGCCGACGCTTCTGGACCCAAGCACATCAACCTGAAGTTGACCCGCGCTCAGCTTGAGAAGATGGTCGACCCTCTCATCACCAGGACTGTTGAGCCCGTCAAGAAGGCTCTCAAGGACGCCAACCTGCAGGCCAAGGACATCCAGGAGGTTATCCTGGTTGGTGGTATGACCCGTATGCCCAAGGTCACCGAGGTCACCAAGAGCATCTTCGGACGTGACCCTGCCAAGTCTGTGAACCCTGATGAGGCTGTTGCCATTGGTGCCGCTATCCAGGGTGCCGTGCTCTCCGGTGAGGTCAAGGACCTGCTGCTTCTGGACGTCACCCCTCTGTCCCTGGGTATTGAGACCCTGGGCGGAGTCTTCACCCGTCTCATCAACCGAAACACCACCATCCCTACCAAGAAGTCCCAGGTCTTCTCCACGGCCGCCGACTTCCAGACCGCTGTCGAGATCAAGGTCTACCAGGGTGAGCGTGAGCTGGTCCGGGACAACAAGATGCTCGGAAACTTCCAGCTTGTTGGCATCCCCCCTGCCCACCGTGGTGTCCCCCAGGTCGAGGTCACCTTTGACATCGATGCCGACTCGATCGTCCACGTCCACGCCAAGGACAAGTCCACCAACAAGGACCAGTCCATCACTATTGCCTCCGGATCTGGCCTGTCTGACAACGAGATCGAGCAGATGGTCCAGGACTCTGAGAAGTACGCCGAGGCCGACAAGGAGCGCAAGGCTTCCATCGAGGCTGCGAACCGCGCCGACAGCGTTGTGAACGACACTGAGAAGGCCCTGAACGAGTTCGCCGACCGCCTGGACAAGGCCGAGGCCGACCAGATCAAGGAGAAGATCACCTCCCTGCGCGAGTTCATCTCCAAGAGCCAGGCTGGTGAGGGTACCCTGACCGCCGCTGAGATCAAGGAGAAGACCGACGAGCTCCAGATGGCCAGCTTGAACCTCTTCGACAAGATGCACAAGGCCCGTGCCGAGTCCGGCGAGCAGCAGACCCCCAACGAGGGTGCTGCCGAGGGCGAGAAGAAGGACGAGACCAAGTAAATCTAGTCTCGGAAAACCTGGATCAGCGACGTTATTATACCCCTTTCACGCCAACTTTTGGCCATGTGTGTCTAAGCAGCGCGGGAGCATGATAGACCTCTTTTCTTCACCCTTGTATCCACTCTGTACTCATACACCGCGCCTCTCCGGCTGCCTCCTCACGGGCGGCCAGACCTCCTCATTTCACGCTACTTCATCCTGTGTCTAATCACCAACTGGGCGGTGACGGCGTTCTGAGCATCAAAACAAACTTTCTTTTGCGTTCGAATTTTTTTGGGGCCCAGGTCATCTGGTGAAAGGATTCTGGATGACACTACGACGGCATGGTTTTGGGGGGACAGAGATCTCTCGAAATGTGTGTACAATTGTTAGATGTTGATGACAACGCAAGATAATATGACAAACCCCCCTCAACCATCTTTGGCTCAAGATCTTTTTGTGTCCTGCAATCTTATGGTGAAGACATTGAATGAACCGCATGAGAAACGCCTTGGATGTGTACGCCTGATTATCACCCTATTGAGATTGTACTCCTCTACCGGCTCTCTTGGGACAAAAGCCCTCGGACAGCTCCCTCATCTCCGCGTCCATCCCGTCCACAAGACGTCTCAGATCACCCGGCCCCTCCAAGAACGAAACCAACATCCCGGCCTCGAGATGCCACCCGACGTGGCAGTGCAGCACCCAGATCCCCGGGTTGTCAGCCCTGAAGCGGATGACGACGTGCGACTCGGCGGGGACTGTAAAGGTGTCGCGGCGCAGCGGGTTGTCCAGGTTCCACGTCGTCGCTGACGATGGGGAAGAGGAAGAGGAAGGGTCGTACCGCCCTGGCCCCCACCCCACGACCTGCACGCTGTGCCCGTGCATGTGGAACGGGTGCTCCATGGCGTCGAGGCTGTTGATGGCCACCTGCGCCGCGCCGCTGCCGTCCGGGACCAGGAGGACCTGCTGGTCTAGGCGGAACCCCCAGTTGTGGTATACGCCGCCGCTGCTGGACTCCGCCGTGGCGGCGGCGAAGCCGTTCGTTTCGTTGTTGTCTGCAGCCTGCCACAGGGTTGCGTCGTCTTGGTAGGGGCTCCAGGAGGTCTGGTGTTTTACGGTTAGAGTTGTTCGGTGGTATTCGGGAACTGTGGGTTAAGGTGTTGATACTACTCACCTTGTTGAGGAAGATACGGTTGATCTCTCCCACCTGGCGGAACTGGAAGTCGATGATGTGGGTCGGGTCTCCCTCGCCATGCTCATATGCTGCCTCCTGCCTCATGGGTCTGGGCATGTCGAATGGCATGTCGCCGCAGCCCCATGGGTTTGTTGTGCTTTCGTCTCGCTCCTCCTTAACCAGGTCCTCTTCCTCGGTTGCTTCTCCTCCATCTGACTCTTCATCATGGTCGTATCTGAGAATGCCTTTGGCCTGATACCCGATCGACTCTAACCCGCTGCTGGTATACGTGCTATAGGGCAGGAAACACTCCTTCTCCAGCGCCGACCTGATGGTATAGTCGCCCACTTTCTCCGTCGCCTTGATGATCACGCTGTATCTCTGCCCAATGTTGACGTGCACTCCCTGACTCACCAGAGGCTCGACCTCGACCCCGTCGATCTCCACGATGGTGAGAGGGTGGTCGTCGATGCTGAACCAATACGACAAATACGACGAATGGTTGATCAGTCGGAGCCGCATGCTCGTCCCAGGCCTAATATTCGTCGTATATACCTGCCCACCAGTGCATTCAGGCGTGTTATTCTGCCGATACGACGAGTTGAAAGTCGTCGACACAACAGAGCAGTCAAACGTGTTCTGCCCGTTGAGCAGCAGGTTGTCGCTCAGCGGCTCGACGCCGGCCACGGCGGGCTCCCAGGGTGACGACGGCGCCAGGTAGTGCTGGACGAGCTCGCCCGCGTAGGCGTGGTGGTTCTCGCCGAGGAAGACGATCCTCTCCGCGTCGGTGGCGGGGACCATCTCCTCAACCTTATCATCCTCCTCCTCCCCGGCCCCTTCCGCCGCGCACCCACGCACAACAATAGGACCGTACAGCCCATCCGTGTACTGCACCCCAGCGTGGGCGTGGTACCAAAACGTGCCCCTCTGCCCGACCACGGCAAACTCATACGTAAACGACCCGCCCGGCGGGATCCCGCACTGCGTCACACCGGCGACGCCGTCGGCCCACGGCGTCCCGCGCTGGTCGATCCCATGAAAATGCACGCTCGTGCTGGTGTTGCCGGGGAGCATGTTCGTGACGCGCACGCGCACCGTGTCCCCCGTGCACGCCTCGATCAGCGGGCCGGGCGACTGCCCGTTGACGAGCACCATGGGCTTCCAGACGCCGTCGGGCGCGGCGAGGGCCATGGCGACGGCGAAATCGAACTCCCTCACGCGCGGGGCGGCGGCTCCCGGGGAGACGAAGCCAGTGGCGAGGTCCAGCTCCGTCCTGTTGGTGAGCTGGCCCGCGGGGATGATGGGGAGGTCGTTCGGGATCCCGATCGGGCTGGTGCTGGGCGGCCGGGTGAAGGCGTGCGAGAGGGATGAGCCGCCGTAGTAGGGGACGCCGATGCCTAGGCCGCAGCCGACGCCGAAGACGAAGGAGAGGATTGTTAGGATGACGCCTGTGAGGGAGGTTATGAATGTGCGGAGCTGGAGGTTCTTCCACAGCCTGGGCTTGCGGTCGTGAAGCACGACTTCTTCGAAGTCATCATCGTGAGTCCTTAGCTTCTGGTCCGATTCTGCGGTTTGTTTTGGTTGTCGACGGAGCAATACAAGGTCTTTGGTATACTTAAAGAATGCTAGTGTTTTGGTGGGTTCCCTCCGTGTCTGCTGTTGGAGGAAGCCCTCGCCTTCGCTCGTATCTTGCATCGTCTCGACGTCTCATTTGGATGTGAAGGGAGCTAAAGTCAGGGTCCATTGAGCTGTATATGCTGCGAGCTGTAGTAAAATGGTGGTACCGTGCCTCGAATCCTCAGGAATGAGAATTCGCCTCCGCGCCAGGGCATCCCGCGCAATACAAATCCGCATTCCAGAGTGATCTTTCGCGTAATGGGGGCGAAAAGGTACAACGAGCCGATTGCCCACCTCATTGACTTGGTCAAGTAATATTTATGTCGCATGGTTCAGCTATGGTGTCTGTCGTGGTACATGTCTACCTCTCCCTGCCTCGCAACGACGAGGCGTCGCCATAGAGTGGCATACTGTATACAAAGCCCCCGACCACCAAACGAGCCATCTGACAGATTGGTCCTCGACACCGGCTCCCGATTTCCTGCCGCTGGAGAGTCTCCTAGCCCCTGCCGAATCCAAACCAACCCTTCTTAGCAGGCTGTTTCTCAGGCTCCCCAGACTTGGCGGTCGTCTTGTTCTGGGGAGCGCCAGCCTTTGCTGTTTGCTCCTGTGGGTATCGCACGTGGTTAAATGCCACATCCAAGAACAGTGGCTTGATGGGAATCGGCTCCATCTTGGGAGGATAGGTCACAATGTTCTCGAGGTCAACCCCTTTGGAGGGGTACTGGCCGAGCCTATCAATCAAGGGCCGTTGTGCCGCCTTTGCGTCTCCCTTATCGGCCTGTTTCCGCAGGTTGGCAATTTCGACCAGCGCGCGGCAACGCTGCAGCTCCCCTTTCAGTAGGTCCTGGAGGAATTCGGCGTCAGATCCCACAACCTCGATTGTCTTCAGGCCGGTCTCTTTGCTTTCATTGTGCTTGGAGATCACGGGCAAGGCAGCCTGGATTTGATCATGCGCGTGTTTGGTGAGGGCGAGCGCATTCGCAGGGTTACCGATCAGGGTGTGAGACCGAGCGATTGCAAGAGATCTGATAGTATGTAAGCAGGCAGACAGCGGGAATTGCGAATCCAGCAGGCACTTACTTCAAAGCCGTGAAATATTTGGACACGGCATCAATCTCTGCTGCGAGGTGCTCATCCGCCGCGACACCTGGGAGCTCCTTTGCCGCATCCAGGATCTGTAATGTCTTGCTGTACACGTTGGCCTTCTTTTCCAGCTGTTTGACCTGCTGGCTGTCCTTAATTGCGGGTGCGTCGGTGTCTGCAGCGTTGCCCTTCTTCAAGCCTGGGCCGTCTTCCAGTATGGCGCCATCCTGCTGCCCCAGCAAGACCCGGTTTCGCCCTATCTGCCAGCTCAGCAAGTCGTACTTAAGCTTCGTCCGCAATATGGCCAGGTTCTGCATTCGTGGGTCGCCTTGGGGCACGCTCTGCTGCTTCAGCTCGTCAATCGCCTGCAGCGTCGCCTCGATCGCGTAGTTGCTGATCTCAAGGACATCGTCGTAGGCCTCAGCCTTGACATTCGGTCTCAGGTCAGGGGATGAGCCCAGCTTTTGGGACAACTCGGAAGCAGCGGTCTCCAGGGCTGCCAATTTCGAGGCGATCTCGGCGTCTTCTACCGGGACCTGCCTGGTCCTCCATGTGACAGTCCTCAGGGGACCACCGTTGGTCATATCAGCATCTTCATCCTGCTTGAGGAACCCGGGGGCGACCTCTTCCACGCCGGAGACCAAATCCTTGTCGGACTGGGGCAGATGCTGTTTCGCAAGAGACAGGAGGGAAAGCGATGTCGGGATGTTCTGCTGGCGTTGTGCGAACCGCAGAGGAGTATCGACGAGCTGCGAGACGTAGTCTCTGAAGGTGTTTCCCTCCAACTCAGACGACGGTAGCGCACTGTAGATGACCTTGGCAATACTGTAGTTGTTGAGGCAATCCTCCCACCTCTTGGCGCGGAAAGACGAGTCTCCCTTCAGTATGGCGGCGTATGCCCTCGCGCTGAGAACATTCGAGGTGGTGGCACCGCTTGCGCTGTCGGATAACGTGGCAACGAGGTTCTCGGCAACCTTGACGGCTTTTACGAGCTTCGAGACAATGTTGGAGCGGGTGTCGCTGTTGAGGGTATCTCTTGAGTGCCACGCCATGGACTTGGCCCAGCACCGCTCGGCCTTTAGGAGAGGGACCTGGATGAACCTGGGTATGGGGGTCAGCACGTGGCTTCTGATGGTGACCGCGAAAGCTGGGCCGGGGCGGAGACTCACTCATGGTTTTGCGCCAGCTGCGAGGGAGATATGTCGACGTTGGACGGCTTGCCCTGGCTCTTTCCTGGGATTCCGAGCCTCTTCTTGGTGCTTCGCAGCCGTGTGGTCAGCTTGGAGGCGTAAGTGGTGTAGTCATTAGCGTAGTCGAGCAGCTCCAGCCTCGTGTCGAGGATGATCTTTGTCGTGTCCATGATGGTCGCGCGTCCTTCTGAACCCCTCTCAATCAAGATATCGATGATCTATGATTTAGTTCAGAGCGGGCGGTAGCAGGCGTAGGGTGGCGGACAACTGTGCTGACCGAAGACTGCTCTGGACTGGGGGTAAGTGGTGCTGGCTGTCCTGTCTGCGCCTCGGGGGACATGAAGTTGTGGAGGGGCTCGAGCTACGATGTTCATTAAAGCATCCGTCGCAAAATGTGCCCCGCAAAAATTGGCCTTCGAGGGAGCTATGGAAGCTTTGGGGTCACAATCCGTTGGTTACCACCCACGGCAGCCCCCATTGGGGTCGCACCCCTGTCAAAAACCCGGACGCGGGTGGCACGAGCTCCCTGCGGTCCCGGGGAAGGCCGTCCTTTTTTTCTTTCGTCGACCTTGCGCCACTGGCGGGAAGTCGAGAGATCATCGACGGCAGAAAATACTCCAGAACCTTTCCAGCCCAGGCCTAAGCTGCTCCACCACGACAACTCAGCTCAGGTAGCCCAACTCAATGCTGCATCCTGCAATTCTCCATCCTTCCTCACGCTCCAGGCACATGAAAAAAGTCCATGATACACACTGCTAGCGCGAGCGGGAAGGCGAATCTGTGAAAGTCGGCGTCATACTCCAGCATGAAGCGCGTAAGTGCGCGTACCTTACCCTACGAACTCATGGCTGTGTCTGAAGCGGCAGTCCAATGACTGAGTCGTAGATCGAGAATGCTGACCTCTGACGTACTTTTCGCCGACAGCAGTCGTGCCGACAAATAATGACCTGAATCGAAGCCATCCCAACCCTCTCCGAACCGAGCAGTCTGCACCGTTGCCTCATGCCAATGCTTGAAAGAACGGCCGTAAGTCTGGAACCATGCAACCTCCAACGAGTGCTCCCTCCGACAACAATCTCGCTCAAGTCGCACCGAAGACTCCATACCGCTTTCTGGCATCATGGCGCTGCTGAGATCGAGTTGTCAAGTGTCTGGCAGGCTCTCGTCCGGTATCCTCTCGAGTCACTCAATATTTTCCACGTCCCTCGGCACCTCAGAGCGGAACCCTTGACAGCCTCAACCTTCTTGCTCGACATCTTCAATCCTCAGAGCGCCGCGTCGCTGTTGAGGAGACTTTCCCCCTCAGCTTTCGACAAATATGAGCGGCCAAGGCTGTATCTCAGAAGTGATGTGCCTCGGCCCTTTACTTCGTCAGCGGCTTCTGCTCGGAAACCAAAGTCGCAGCCTCCTGCTGAGAAGGTACCAGCAGCTTCTGCTGTTGGTCATGAGTCCACAAACGATGCGTTAGCGCTGGAAGAGGAAGGATTCGACGAAGACTACGAAGACTACGAAGACGAATATGATGAGAGCACCTCTTTCGCTGATGAAGAGGCAGAATCGTCCGCGCTGCCAGCCCGGCCAGCGCGGAAAGCTACGGAACGGCCCTCCAAGCTTCGATGGGAGGACCTCCGCGAAATATTTGAGACCGAAAACTCTCTTCTGTTCATCCAAGCGTGGCGGCTATACCACGCTGGCAAGGACAAGAAGCGACGCAGGGCCATCCGCAACGATTTTCTCGATTACGTGACAAAATGCCAAACTATGGAGCAGTTACTCGCCTTTGCCATCAAGCTGGAAAACTGGGAGACATTTGGAGACATCTGGGAAAGATATCCAAATGCACACCTTGCCGATGCCGAGGAGCTCAACTGGGAACACATAGAGAGTGTCCTCTCAATGCAGGAGATTGCGAACGGAATCAAAGGTCTCGTGTTCCGCATAGACATGGCTAGCCCTCACATCGTGCGCCAGGATCCGGAATTTTCCAAGAGTTTGCTGGACAGGGTGATAACCCCCCTTATCCGCAGGTACTGGCGGGAATTGAAGGGGGCCGACCTCGCCCTCATGCTGCATTTGCTTAAAGATCATCTGCTCTATGAAGATCTTATCTGCCGTTCTAAAGAATTAGGTTCCGATCTCACGATCAAGCTCTACGAGCAGTATCGAAAATTGCCTGGGGTCAAACTCCGCGGTCACGTCATGCGTGAAATGACCAAGAAAATATTCTTCCCTGCCGACGATGCTGCTGGCATGGAAATGATGGTGAGGGATTGGCTCACACGTTTCGGCCGGTTGGATATACCCACTTATCGTCTCCTTATGACTTTCCATGCCCGCCGCGGCGATGCAATTAGCGTGCAGCGCCTTTGGGATTCATACACGGCAGAGTATCCCAACCGGAAATCCCCCGTGGGCAGCCAAGACCCTGAGTATCTGCCTCTGCTGCATGTCCAAGCCGTCAGAGGCGAGCTCAGCGAAGTGCGGCGGGTGTTCAATAGGCTTCAAAACGACTACGGCACCGACCTTCCTGTCATTTGTTGGAATGTGCTTCTCAATGCACATGCTAAGGCTGGAGAGTACGACACGGCGATCCGTGTCTTCACCGTCTTACAAGACGCTTGCAAGCCTGACACTTATAGCTACGGCACAATGATGGGCTTGAGTGGGTCAAGAGGTGATCTCGAGTTTACACTCGAGCTATACCGCATGGCCAAGGACGACGGCGTGGAACCGAATATCGCCATGATCGATTGTGTCGTGGAGGCCTACTGCCAAAATGACAGACATCTCGATGCTGAGAGAATCTGCGTCATGACAACGAAAGCGCGCAAATTCAAGCCCGAGGAATTCACCGTGTTGTGGAACACTTTGCTGTACCACCAGGCCTCTCGGCGCGACCTGACGGTCGTCAACCGCCTCCTCGTGGGGATGACTGAACAAGAGGTCCCTTATAACAACGAAACATACGATCACCTCCTCCGTGGGCTAGCACTTTGCAGGCAACCTCACCACGCGCTCTACCTCTTGACGTCCGCCGTCAAGAGCCATTCATTCAAGCCTACCGTGAGGCACTATGCCCTGCTGATGAGTGCCTTTATTCAGAGCGGGCAACCGATGGAAGCCCTCCAGAGCAGCACCATCCTTCGCGACCTAGGCGTACAGAAGAGCAACGAGGCCATGCTCCGAGTTTTCAAAGCTCTTGGCGCAGTGGCCCAAAGGTCGCCAGACGGACATGACAGCGAGCCACATGCTTTATTGACTTCGGCGTTGCGGCAATTCAGAGAAGCAATGGATCCCGAGAAGAGGCACAAGCGGACATCACAGCGTCGTGGTACCTGGGCTCAGACGCTCAAATTCCCGGACACCGTTGCAAATCGTTCAGATTTGGCTTCTGTCTTGATCTTCGTTTTCACGCAGATGAGGCAAACTATGGCAGTACCAGAGATCTTGCAGCTGTGGCGGAACTCATCCCCGGAGACGGCAACCAAGCAGGAGCCTCCGCTGAGGCTAATGGATGCACTGATGCTATCCGCATTTCATGACGGAAAGTATGACGAGGTCAAAGTCTTGTGGGGTGAGATATTCGACCGCACAGTTCAGATGGGCCACGTGGGAGCCCCGGGGACGACAAGGGACGAGCCCCTCCCATCCATGCGGTACGTTCTCAGCAACCCGCTCAAGACGGTACAGCGCATGTATGCGGCACAGGGCGATGCCGACGGTCTACGCGAGGTGATATCTTCGGTCCTGCAGGCCAAGTTCCGGCTGGACAGCAAGAACTGGAACTACTACGTCCAGTTCCTCGCCTCGATGAAGAAGTTCCGCGAGGCCTTCCTCGTCTGCGAGGAGCAGCTGATGCCGCACTGGCTGGGCTGGCAGCGGGTGCGCCGCACGGTGTCGGACGCGCAGACGCGGCTGCCGCTCGACCTGCGGCGCAAGGGCTCCAGCCCCAGGACCAACCGCCCCATCACGCACACCCTCCTGACCCTGACCAAGGCGTACATGGACCTGGAGCAGATGGCGGCGTGGAGCCCCGAGGCGGACCGGCTCCTGAGCTACATCGTGGACAAGTGCCCGGGCGTCATGGCGGCCGTCAAGACGCTGATCCGCACCGGCGACGACACGGAGCGCAAGCACTTCCTGAGCGAGAAGCAGCTGAAGATGGAGGAGGACATGAGGAGGGACCAGCTGGAGAGGGAGCGGCTGGGCGACCTCGCCGACGAGGACGTGCCGCAGGAGTTCCTGGACATGATGCAGCTCGCCGGCGCCGGCCAGGGCACCTCGGTCAAGCAGGAGTCCTGGGACGAGGGCGGCAGCGGGGCCGCCGTGGCCGACGCCGCGAGCGACGACGGGGACAGCCAGTGGTCTGATGTGCAGGACTCGGCCGGCGAGGACTGGATGCCCCAGCAGCCTGCGCCATCTGTGGGCGGTGGTGATGGCCACTCGGAAGACCTGCGCAAGGCTGGGGATGCGATCTTCAAGACCAGGAAGCCTGCTATCTTTACCTCTGATGCGGCTAGGTCACCTCGGCCGTTGAAATTCCGCGGGTCTAAGCCTGGTGGCGGCAAGGAGAGATGATGTGTTGATGAGTTATTGCCGGCCGTTTGACATAGAGATAAAGACCTTGTCGGTATGCCTAGAGTGTATATATACTTATCCATCAGCTAGCATGGTCGCCTACATGCATGTACACTGTAAGGGTCTGTGTATACCAGTAGAGCTATTCAGGAACAACTAGACATCCCATATCTATTTCACGCTTGCAGAGAGCAGCACACAGTGTTTTCACCTCTAATATTCCGCCATTGCCTGTCGACGTGATACAGGCCTTGGCGGTCTGCCTCGGCAGACTGCCTCAGACGTGTGCGGGATGTGTACTAACAGTGTCACACAAAACATGCACATGAACAGGCAGCAACAGCATATCTTAGACCAATCGGACATACATTCGTATCCTTTCTTCCGAGACAGGTAGACGCGCAGGTCAGCAGACACTCGGAAGAAAGCCCTTACGCCCCCTCTTTTGAACTGCCCAGGTGAACACACCTGACTCACCAGTTCCATCCACAGCGAGCCTTCTTAAATCCCGCACGCATTACCCTATCGACAGACCGTGGCTGAATTACTCTACCGTCTTGCCCCTTGTTATCATCAAATAAGGAACGCCACTGTCAGTACCATCAACTCGGCGTACCGCGAGTGACTTCATCGGCGCCATCGAAGCATCCTGCCACCTTAGTCTCTCCTGCCATCAGAGACGACCGAATCGTAAGGCAAGTTCATATGAGCTACGGCATTGACATCGAGGCCATGGACAGCAGCGAGGCCATGGACAGCGACGGCTCTTCAAGCTCTGGATCAGATGCATCGTTTGTCTGCGACATTTGTCAAGGCTTCGGAGACATGAAGAATCCACGAGGGTTTGTCATGAAGGTGGAGCCAGATGAGCTTGAATGGCGGAACAGGGGCGCATCATATGTTTACATGTATATGCATCATCCCCACGTTGCGGCCCTCCTCGCATCTGCGGAGGCAGGTTGCAACGCTTGCGCAATTATCTGCCAAAGTTTGAAACGCTTCCAGTCCTCATTCGACGAAGAATGCGCCCGATATTCACTGGCCCAAAAACCCAATCCAGCGGAATCAGTGGCCCATGTCAGTACGCAGATGAACGACGACACCTCAACAGCCGTGCAGTTTGCAGAAGTTGCAAAGCAAACAAGAGCGTTCACGGAAGGCCGATTGAAAACTTACGATAATGGAAGAGTTGTGTTAATTTTCTATTGCGACAAAGAGTCTGGGCCAAGGGCGTACTCGGGTGAATATAAAGTCGTCACCACATTGGCTCTTACAACGCCTCTGCTACTGGGATATACATGGATCTTCAACAGCCCCTGTATGTATAATTTCCAATATGAGATGATATCTTACTGAAATACAAAAGATGATCCACTTGATACCGAGTATAAACACCGTCCTTCTCGTGATCTCCTATCCGGCCCTCACATCGGTCTTATAAATCGCTGGAAAGACACATGCAAAATGGAACACAAGTCTTGCCGCAGAACCGCATACATCCAGCCGCTTCCCAGCAGAGTCCTTGAGTTGTCAGATCCAGTCGTTAAAGAGTGTGTGTGTGGGGTACGCCTTATTGAGACTCACGGCACAATGCAGGGGACATATGCCTGCCTCTCTTACTGCTGGGGCGATCCAGAAACCCAGAGCCAAACCAAACGAACTACTCGTGCCAATCTGTTGAAGCAGCTACAGGCTATTTCTCTTGATAGCCTGCCGTCAACAATCATTGACACGATCCATCTCTGCTATAAGCTTGGCTTCCGATTCCTCTGGGTAGACAAGCTATGCATTATACAAGATGATGAGAAGGACTGGGAATATGAAGCGTCTAAAATGTGTGACATCTACAGCAAGTCTGCATTGACGGTTTCAGTCCCTTTATGCATCCATTCTTCGCAGAGCTTCCTTAGGAAACGGCAAAGCGCACATCGGTTTGGGGGAAAAGGCGAGTATGCTGTGATGGAATATACTGATGAAAAGTCCAGTCGGAAAGGCTGTTTGTGGTTATCCGGCGCAGCTCTATCACGAAGCAATGCCTCGTGGTTCTTGGAAAATAACTGGGATGACTTCAGAGGAATCAGCTCTTATTGTGGAAACTACTGGATAACCAGAGGCTGGACCTTCCAGGAATGGATGCTCTCACCAAGGGTTCTGCACATCGACACTATGACACTATGGGATTGTTTCGAGGGGTATGCTAACGAGTTGAACCGCAGACACACAGAAAGGGCACATCTCCTGAGACACCCGGAAGCTTTTGGAGTGGAGATATCGTGGGATTTCATCGTGGCTGAATATACATCGCGACAGATCACATATGAGAAGGACAGGTTGCCTGCGCTTGCTGGGCTCGCCGCCGGCTATCGTCAGAACACAGGATACACATATCTTGCCGGTCTGTGGCTGGAGGAGATGCCACGCGCCCTGATGTGGCAGAGAACCGGCAAGACTCCGCCACATGTCATTCAGGGTTTGCCTTCATGGAGCTGGGCCTCTGTGTCTAGCCGTACCTTCTACACGTACGATTTCGATAGGACAACGCCGGTTGCACCACCATTCATCCCTTCCGCTCGCGTCACTCACTGGCATTGCCCTCCCAGCTCGGTACCCGCGATGGGGAAAGCGCACATCGACATCAAGGGCTATATTAGCATTGTGGAGGGGATGGGAGACTTTGAGGACAGTGATTCTGAAATGGACTACCAGGTCAAGGCTGGAAATGAGCTTTGGGAATCGAAACAGGATCATGAACTCAAGAATTTGGATGATGAAATTGCCCAGTTCAACATCCTTTTACTCGTCCTTGGGTCTGTCAGCTACGACTACGACTCAAGTCCAAATTGCAAAGCTTATGGGGGCCTTGTCTTGCAGCGGTGTGGGTGGGATGATGGCCGCCAGTGTTTCCGGAGGTTCCTACCGGGGGGAGGGGGGGTCTCTAAGTAGGTCACATAATCTAATCGCCCAAGGAAATAATATCAAAATTTGGTAATTATAGTAAAATACTAGCGGAATGCTATTAGAATTCTATTGAAATAAAAATCTATTAAGGGGGTGATATTATATTAGTGGGGATAGATATTAATTCTGTTACTATGTTAAAAACCTACCTATGTTAAATACTTAAATCTACCGGTTTTGGCTTTTATAAATCTTTGAAAATAAGGTTTTCGTATTTGTATTTGTATTCTATAGTTTTTAATAGGTTATTTATAGTTAAGCCTGATAAGTAGTTGGGTTGGGGACGAGGTAAAAAAAAGTGGTGAGGGCGGGAATTGAACTCCCGCCCTCCTATTTTTTACCCCTATATTAATTACTGATAGTATGTTACAGTATATCAGAGGATGTTAGAATTGATTTGATATTAGTACCTGTACGGGTTATACGATATACACAAAAAAACATTATATTAAATTACTGACGATATTTCGATACTATTTCGAGCTTATTTTGTATGCCTTGCATAATGAACTTAAATACCCCCCCTCCCCCCGGTAGGTTGGGTATCGCTTACCTGGAGAACTATTTAAGGCCACATTTACCGCTAGTCCTAGAGAATGCGCCCTCGTGGGAGCTACAGGATGTTCGTCTCTTTTAATTCCGCAAACTGAAGGAGCACTAGCGGTTTGCGATTTCTTTTTATTTATAAAAAAAAAGAAATTGAAGCTTGTCTCAAACATTAACACCAATCCATCTTGCCTGCCCATGGGAAGGGCCTAGACACGCCGGCGGCCTGCAGCAAGAAATTCGCAAAATTGGTTACAGACTGTCAGGTGAAGAATCTCTTCAAACTCAACGTCGTCGAATATGAGGAGTTTGTAATAGCCGGCGTCGAATACTCAGTTCGTCTCTTCAGACACACTGCACCACTCTTTGGAATCGTAGGCCAGGGTGCTCATCTGACCGTATACCTACACGCGCACGTCGAATGGGTTGAAGATTTCGGTCCCGGGTCGGAACCCTCCAATCAGCACATTGTCCAACAAGCTGGACAGCAAAGTCGTGGAACAGTGCGTCTGCAGAGGATACTCCGTCCGAGACCATCATTCGAGAAGCAGACGAGGAAGCGTCACTACCCAAGAATCTTACTCGCAGGGATGCTTGGCCGGTATGAGTACTCACCTATGACACTGTGCTTGAAAAGGGGCAGCGAGAAGGTTGCAGGGCTTTACCGTTGATGACATAAACCTATATCCCATGATAGTGAGACCCTCTTATTCTCTTATTCATCCGATGATACGACGGACACTTCTCCGACAGAGGCCTCCTCCGCCGATTCGGCGGCTCCACCGACCCCACGAACCTCTCGCCCAGCACCTCCCGCGCCAGCCACTTCTCCATCTCGGTGAAGGTGGCCAGGCGGAAGCGCACGCCGCGCAGTCCGGGGAGCTCGGCGCAGACCATCTCGGCGACGTCGACGCACAGGTCGTAGGTCCAGCGGAAGCGGTCCTCGTCGTCGTCGTTGAAGTCACCATCGAACAGGTGCGAGAAGGCCCACACGGCCTGCAGGTCGAGCTCCAGGTCGAGCCGCGCCGGGTCGGCCTCGGCGGCCAGGCGGGCGAGGGCGGCTCGGAGGTTGGGCCGGTAGCGGTCGGCGCGCCCGTCCCCATCCTCGGGCCAGTTAGGCTCGGACTCGGCGATGCCGCGGAGGTGCCACTCCGGGTGGGCGAAGTCTGGGGCGCGGCCGAACCAGTAGTAGCATTGCGCCGGGCTGAGGCAAATAGATAGGCGGCGCAGCAGCGGCAGGGCGGCGGGCGGCAGGGCGTCCAGAACGGCGCCGAGGTTGTGGTGACGCAGGCGCAGGTCGGCGTCCCGGTACAAGACCTCGATGGCGGCACGGCGCATATTGCGGCTTACGTAGAACAGGGCGCTCGGAAGTGTCCGGCAGGTGCAGGTGGGAGAATAGGCGGCATACGTGTTGGCGCAGCAGCTATATTATAGTTCAAGTCAACAGAGAGAAGTAGGGAAGGGATAAAGTCACCAACCAGTCCAGAAAGGTGCCCGTACACCTCTCGCAGCACTTTCCCTCATCACGCGATAGAGTCCATCTCAGGTTCCGTTGGAGGACCCGGCCGTTGACTACATCCAGCTTTTCGAGACCAGGATCGTAACCGGCAAGGCCTGGCGGGCCGAGGTGGGTGTATCTTAGGATCCGTGTCTTGAGTTCCCACGGGAGTCGGTCGAATGGGAAAGGCCTGGTGTTCTGAGATGGCCCCACGGCCCCGACAAGAGCGAGTGCAGTCTGACGAGCCATCCTCGCCAGGTCCCGCTCCTTTGATGTACGGCCCAGTCGAAGGGTACACGATTTTAACTTGGGCAGATGGCTCGTCAGCGGGTCCAACAGGCGGGACGCAACATGGCCATCATCAGCGAGATCAATATCACAAATCAGGGTGAGATCCAGCTGCCTAGGCCTCAGGCCGGACCCACCAAGACGAGCGCAAACGAGCTCCCACGCATCCAGCATATCCAGCCCCGCAGAGCACGAGCTCGACAACGCCGGGTCAGCCTCGCTGGTATGCGCCGAGCAAAGGCAGCAGTGATCCGGCGAGCGCCGCGGGCTCGTGCGGGTCTCATCGTGGCCCCAAGGACAAGGCCAGCAGTTAAGGCGCACAACAAGGCTCGTCAAGCGGGTCAGGTGAGCCTCGGGGATACGGTCGGCCAGCGGGGCCAGCATCTCAGGGCGGCCGGCGCGGGCGCGCAAGACGAAGCGGTTGGCCCGCAGGAGCACGTCGAGGGCCTCGTCGCCCACGCGGCGGCTCACGCGCAGCAGCGCGAGCGGCAGCCGCGGGCATGCGCACATGGGGGCGCCCTGCGCGCTGGTGCCCCAGTAGCCGTCGAGGCGCTTGAGCTGCCAGCATGGGCTGCAGGACCCGGTGCCTGTTGGCCGACTGTCGGATCGGGGGTCGCGCGCGAGGAGGTCGATGGGGCAGGGCCGGCTTAGGCCTGCCAGTGCGTAGATGGACCTGCGCGCCGATTCGGGCAGGTCCATAAATGTGAGGGCCGGTTGGGGTTTGTCCATGGCGTCTTGGCTTGTTGAATCTTCTTGTTGTGATGTCGGCCACTTGTGAAGTCACTTTACTGGTATTAATGAAGTGGAAAAGTCGGCGGGGTTTAAGCGGTGAACACTTGCTGTGCCGTACATGTAGTTACTGCCCGGGTGGAACCAGCTTTTTTTCATACTAATCGGCAGGATTGAATAGAAGTAAATACAATCCTGACATTCATATACCTTCATTCTGTTATATACCTTCATTCTGTTATATACCTTCATTCTGTTACAACGACAAAGTAGATGTCTGGTCCCTTCAGTTTTAAAATCGAGAGTTGTATCTGTTATAAGTTACGTATAGGTGGGACTCGGCTCCATCCTTCAAAATACCACAACGAGCCACGATGGCAGTTCAGCCTTTTCGCCCGGTTATGTTGTGCCTTGTCACGAAGATCTATCACCTCTCTCATCTCCTTCCTACTAGGCGATGAAATTTGGTCATAGGGACTGACATACTAAGCGTTAGTAAGTATAGGTAAGGTATAGGCGAATTCGAGGTGAGTTGCTAACTAGGTAACCTGAAATACCTAGGCATTCAGTTGGGAGTCTGTTGTTATTCAACAGAGTTGTCGCAACTGGGTTTAGTCAGCAACCCAGTTCAGACTTGTATACGCCTCACCCGCGCCCAGCTCTACACCTATGCCCTCACCCCTGCCCCTATAAAGTCCAAGCCGCCCCAACGATTCTCACTTTACCCGTTTGTTCCCAACCAACCGATCCCGCCAACTTGCAGCCAACTTGCAGCCAACCATACGACAGATTTGCGAGTCACTGGTGAGCCCGACGATACCTAATCGTTGGTGACCACTGACCATCTCAAAATGGACGCCGTGCGAGCTAGCCCGGCTGCTCGCAAAGCAGCTTACGAGCAAGGTTTCCGCGAATGGACATCCCTACGCCAACAAGATGACAGCACGGCCTCCTCCATTGATCATCTCAATGACCCAAACCTCCTGCCCTTGCACCCTCATTTCCCGGAGGGTCTTGAGCTTCAGCTCTGGGGCAGGATATTCTATGCTGAGGGTTGCTCGAAATGGCGCTCGGGAAGCGGCTCCCAGGACATTCCGGACTTCACCAAAGAATTTCGACTTCCTGTATCAAGGTCGAAACCAACAAAAATTAGCTTTGAACGCGGTGAATGTGCCTTTCCCAAGTGGTTTGGCAACGAGGGCGGTCATCTTGGGGTCTTGGTCCTGGCGTGGGCGTACATCCTATCTGCGCGTTGGGCTGAAGTCATGCCTGGAGCAGAAATTTGCTACAATGAAACAGACAAGAAAATCCAGCGCGATTCCAAAGACCAAAATCTCAAGGACGTATTCAACCTGGCTACTGGCACGAAAAATATAGGCGCACTACAATGGTGGAAGAAAGTGATCGCTCCAGGTCGCCGGTGGTCCGCCACAATTTCGAAAAGCGGAAACACTTCTTTTTCACCCTGGAGCACGTTTGTCACGATGCCAGAACATTTGGAAGTACGTGTTAAAGGCATTGAGAGGTCAGACGAAGGCGTTGCGGGGGAACAAATGCTCTCAGCACCGTCGTCAAACGAAGCCTTGCGATACTTGGTGCAGTACTGCGATTATCATGGCATACAAAACCAAAGTAAGGCCGCATTGTCAGCTGCACTTGTGTTGCCTCTGGCCAGGAGTAGCAGGCGATGTGTTCGGTTCCCACTTCCTCTATCTTCCCCAAGGCGATTATTGTTGGATATCGGCTCAGCCACCTTTACCCTCGGTCAAGAGCAGCTTGACAAGCTGCTCATGCTGAGTTGCAATTACGAGGGCGTCGAAGCTATTTTAAGTAGCTGCTTTCTAAACCCTAATATCCCCGGCAACGTCTGCAGTTACTACTTGCAGGGCATATTCGCAGTCATCGACTCGACTCCGACCATTCAAGCTCGCTCGTCGCTACTGATGCGAGGCCTTGGCCGTATGGGGTTTCTATGGCTAGGTGCTAGCATAGTAGGTCTACAAGACGAGTTGCTGAATCTGTTTCGCTACCGCATTTCTGAACCCGAATTACACTCAGCTGCTTGGACTCAAACACTGCAATCTTCTATCCAACAGCCAGTCTTGGGTATTCAAAACGGACAAGTTGCCCGGGAAGATGAGTGCAAACTCCTGTTCCTCACTCAAACAAAATGGCATATGAATCCTCCCTTGACAGCATGGCCCCTTTTTGGAACCACAGAATTGAAGGATGTTAACCTTGAGGTCGAGGAACACATCAGATGCGACTCACACTGCTTGTTCTACGACAGCTGGACTTGGAATCACTGTAACAAGAACAAATCTATCTCTCACCGACCAAGTCACAGTATACCCCGTTTACACCCCCTACAGAGGATTATTGACACCACAATACCCGTGTCTTACGACGCGTTTGATCCCGAGGAGGAATCTGCATCCGAGAATACGACCATGAATAATTTCAACTGGCTGCGCGGAACTGACGGGTATCCTGTAGCTGAGAGAGACATTAGGAATCACGAATGGCTCGGGGTTGAAACCGACAGCGATGATATGGAAAGCGAAGATTCCGGTCAAACCCACAACGGACAGAAGAGAACGCGGACGCGGGCTCGCGGGCTTCCAAACAAGTGGCTGCTGTACACAGAGACGATATACGCAAGAGCTGATTCAGTATAGCCTCGGGCTCGTTGTGGGGACGGCTTTGCTGCATAGGTTCCAGTTCAATACGAGGATATTTAATTCCGAAGAAGCACTTCAAATTCCCAGCGAGGCGCAGTGCTGAAAAATTCATCATTGCACTTTGGGTTCCATCCAGCGGCTTCTCAACATAGTTTCTTTTCATTGGCCGCGGAACGGATGACCCATTCCACGAGATCGGGGATCCGTTTGGACGGTCAGTAACTAAGCACGAAGGATCCGTTTAGTCAGGTGGAGACCTGTTGATTCTTGTTACAAAGCAATGTGAAATCTGCTGTTGGTGGCACACGCAGACTATGAAAGTGGATATAGTAAGTTGCTGTTGGTTCTGAAAACGCTACAATATGCTCTTCTATCGTTGCGTTGGCATGGAGGATGAGTGGATCTAGCCTCCAATATTGGCGGGTGGGTGGATCCTGTTCTTCCTGCACTATAGCGGCGACTGGATGGGAACCAACAGTGCCTCTGCGCGTGCTTCGTTCTGATTCACGGCGCACCATGGAGTGTCCAGGTATATATATAGTCTTGTTGCCAAGCATGAGTTATACGGGTTGTGCGTACTTGGACTGCGCCGAAATCTTTTGTGAAGTCTTCCCACAGTCAACATTAAAAATACAATCTCTTCATCATGGCTATCAGCACAGAAGATGCTCTCGACTTGGCTGCCAAGCTTGAGGCCATAGCGGCCAACCCAGAGAGCATTCTTGGGTTACAGAATGACCTGCTTCGGCAAAGGCTACGCGAGGCCGGGCGAAAAGTGAGCCACGCCATGGAGATACCTGTCGACACCGCTCGTAGACTGCAGTCTACTGTAAGTACCTTAGATAGCTAGCAATGATCCTATTCTCGGACCGTACTTGCTCTCCGGCTTTAATTTGGCTAATATTCGTCCAGCCCCTTGAGCTTCCGGTTGCCTTCATTGGTGTAGAGAAGGGAATATTCAGCGCGCTTGCATCCCAAGCTGGCACTATGAGCGTAGCAGAAGTGGCAGAGAAGACTCAGATTGACCCTGTTCTTTTGAGTACGTGCGACTCCCTAGAAGAACATAAAATTAGTTTACAGGGACCAAACTGACTTGTTTCGATCAGAACGCCTCTTGCGATTCTATCAGGCCAACGACATGATTTCACAACCTGGGGATGATGCCTACGGTGCAAACAACATCACCAAGGGGATGACCACCCTCTGCTGCTCAGCAGGCGTGGAATACTTGTACGCACTTGGTGCTTTGTGCATTTGTTACTTGACTCTTGCTGACGACTCACTCTATCAGCTTTAAAACATTAATCCCGGCCTTCACAGCGTTTCCACAGTTCTTGCAGGACAACGGATACAAGAATCCCACAAATCCGGATCATCTACCATGGCATGCAGGACACAAGACTGACCTCAACCCTTTCCCGTGGCTGTTAAGTAACCCTCGTCAAATGGAAGTTTTCATGCAGGTGGGTATTCCGCCATTCTCCCTCACTTACCCACGGGACTTCAACTGCAGCGGAAGAGTCTGACATTTGTGGTCGTGCAATGCTAACTAATGCATTATCCAGGCCATGGCGACACTGAGAGATGGCATGCCGAACTGGTTCGACATTGTTGATTTTCGCCAAGAAATCCTCCAAGGACATGACACGGACTCTACCACACCTCTCTTTGTGGATGTGGGTGGGGCCATGGGCCAGCAGTGCATCTCCTTCAAGAAGGCATACCCTGAAATCAAGGGAAGGGTTATTGTGCAAGACCAGGCACAAGTTGTTAGCCAGATCGGAGCGACGCCTCTACCCGGATTCGAGGGTATCGAGGCCATGGCGCACGACTTCTTCAAGCCACAGCCAATCAAAGGTATGTGCTTCGGGAATCCAAACGTCTTACATTTCGCCTCCTTCTAAAAGTTAAACAGGAGCACGTGCATACTACCTCAGAATGATATTCCATGACTGGCCTGATCACAAGGCTGTTGAGATTCTTAGACATCTCAGGGATGCCATGACAGAGGGATCTTACCTGTTGATTGATGACACGGTCTTGTCTGAAAAGCAGGCGCCATGGAAAGCCGCGTTTTTGGACATGACCATGATGTGCCAACTTGCGGCTCAGGAGCGCACCAGGGCTGAATGGGAACGACTCACGGCTGAGAGTGGATTCAAGATACTGAGGATCTGTGAGTACGCGCCTGAAGCTCAAGAAAGCCTTATCATTGCTGTGAAGTCGCCGTAGTGCGCGGGAAAGGCCGCCGCTGCCGGTGGGCTTGAAGGAGGGATAAATCATGACACTATAGGGTCTGAACTTTATAAGAGACAAGAAAGACTACCTAAAAACTTTCTTGCGAAAGTACTCGTGGGATGCAGAGTTCTGTCTGGGCAACCGCTACTATTCTCTCCCTTTACCAACTTTGAAAATCGCCTATACCTCATTGTCATCATCCGAGACAGAGCTCTCAACCGATATGACATCTTCATCCGAGACAGAATCAGACATATTTTCCATTTCAGGAGCCCTTCGGGTCTCGTAGCCTTCGTATGGCCCCTTGAAACGAAAGTCATTGGAGGTGGTGTTGCAAAATACGGCGGCGATTTGCGCCCCGTCCCCAGCCGTGGAAAAGGAAACAGCAGGGTAAAGCTTTCCCTTGATGTTGTTGAAAGCTCGGCCTGTTCAATTCAAGTAATTAGCCTCGAGTTAAAGGAGCATAATGGAAGAATAGACGAGGGTCTTAGAGAAAAATGGTCTTGGATGAGAAGAAGGATGTGGAGTTCAGATCGGAAGGACTTTGGGAGACATACCTATTACCTCACCGTTCTTGGTGTAGAATGCGATGTTCTTACTGAAGTTCACTCCACATCCTATCACATCGCCCTCTGAGTACGGGCTGCCAAATCTCCTCTTGTAGCCTCGTTCATCGAAAGCATGGCCATCAGCACCATGATATCCCCAAGATCCGTCATCCCATCCAACCATTCTATCCAAATCTACACGATCTTCGCAAAATCCAATGCCGACGATCCTAATTCACTTGTCAGCAATCAAGTCATGTGCGAAAAAAACTAAAGAGCACATACTGGTCCTCTGGTGCTTTGACGATCTTGACTTCAAAATAATACACAGCGCCGTTGATCATCGGCCACATGGGATAATTGGCCCGAGCCAAAGCGCGCTCCTTTTGGTTCAGGAATTGAGGGTACCCTGTCAGATTCAATCAGCCTTCGTACATGGATATGTCCGCTCCCTTTTGATTCTCTTTGAATGCTTTCTACAGTGTCATTGTCGAAAGTCGACGAATGACATCGCAACAGCGTCATTGACCCGCAGACTTACGCGCTACCGTGATACTCTTTTCGTCAGGCTCCAACCTGAGAAAGGTGATACGGTCTTGTGGATGCCAGGCCGATGGGACTTGCAGCGTGAGATCGGATGTCGGCTCGTCGTTGAGCTGGGTTCTAAGCGCTCTCTCGATGACCGAGATTCCGTACTGCTGCGCGGTGTATAGTGGCGTCCAGCCGTCTGGTGCCTCTCTGTTTGGATCAATGCCGTCTTTCTGTAGTAACAATCCTAGAGACTGCCGTTTCCTTGATGCCACAGCGCCATGAATGGCCATTTCAAAATGATCAACTGCATCCTCGCAATGCTCCAGGGCGTCGATGAGGAGTTCCAGCACGTTGAGGGTCCCTCTCCTGGCAGCCCAGTACAGTGCACCATGTTGTCTCCCGCCGAGAATTGTAGGATCCGCATGAGAGTCCAGAAGTTTCTTGGTTACTTCAACGTTGTCGCCCGACACAGCGTGCATTAATGCGGTTTTGCCCTCTGCGTCTCGAACGTTGATTGCATCGACACTGGTCTTCTTCAGAAGACGGTCAACTGTGTCCACATCATTTGCCAGCACGGCCATTATAAGTGGTGTGCGGCCGGTGGTATCGTGCTCGGAGGTGTCAAAGTCGTCGGTGGCTAGGAGATGGTCAATGACAGTGCTGCTTCCTCGCGTAACAGCATACATCAATATAGTACGGTCGTCCTCGTCCTTGTGGCGTAGGTTGGCGCCATTTTTGGCGAGCATTTCTATTGCCTCCAATCGGTCATGCCATGCCGCTGCGTGTACTGGTCGCCTCCCATGAGAGCCAATCGTATTGGGATCAGCGCCCTTGTCTAGAAGAAGTTGGATTATCTTCGGTACCCACCCCTTATCCTCCTCGCTGATGATTCTATCGACTATGGCGTACATGGCAGATCCAAATTCACCACCCACAGCATTGGTATCTGCCTCATGGTCCAGGAGCCACGCCACCGCGTCGGGATGGCCCATGACGCTTGCAGCTTGCAGCGCATTGTGATAGCGGCCGCCCTCGGCGTTGATGTGAATGCCGTGTCGGAGGAGCAATCCGGCCAAGTCAGGAGAAAAGTCTGATTGAAACATATAAGCAGTGAGCACCGTTCCATATTCTTCACTCTTCACTGTTCCATCGAGACCCTGTTCAATAAAAAAACGCGTGACCGATTCGTCAGCCACAGAGGCTGCAAGATGCAGCGCTGACGTTCCGTTCTCGTCCGTGAAGTTTGTATCAGCGCCGGCCTTGACAAGAAGCTTGACGATCTCTATATTTCCGGGCACCGACGAGGCAACGTGCAATGGCGTGGGCGTTCCATGACCGGTCAGGTTGGGGTCCGCCTGGCCTTCCAGTAGAGTCTTGACAGTCTCTGTACATTGATGCGTGCAGGCCAGAGATAGGGGAGTAGCTCCGGCCTTGTTCAGAAGACTTGTATCTGCTCCGGCATCTAGAAGCACTTTGGTGGTCGATGCACTGTCGTACGCCACGTGCAACGGGGACCATCCTTCATCATCCCCAGCGTTCAGAGAGGGTGTGGGTTTCGAATAGACAAGAGTCTTTACAACTTCAAACCAACCATCGTAACTGGCCAGGTATAATGGAGTCAGCCCGTCTGAATTCTCTGCTTCGATGTCGGCACCACGGTCCAACAGAACCTCGACGGTCTCCTGGTGTCCTAATTCTGCGGCCGTATGCAACGGAGTCGAGTCTCCTCTGCCTTTGGCATTGACATCGCAGAGGGCTCTATCCAACAGGACTTTGATCCCTGGTACAAAGTTGACTGCTGCAGCGACGTGAATTATTGTGTCCCGGTCCCCGTTTCTCTCGTTGTAGTCCAAGTCCTCGCTTAGAAGGTCTAGGAGCAGGATGAAGAGTTCCTCGTACTTGTGCTCTGCTGCTATCTCCAGTGTCTTTCGTGCGTTGATGAGGGTCTTGACACCTAGCGCATCACGAAGCTTTAGGATGAATTCCCTTGCTATTTCGACATGGCCTGCTAGAATTGACTCATCCAGAGGTGTCCGACCCTCACTATTCTTGATCCAAATTGTGTCCATCTTTGAAGACAGACGCTCCGCTACTGCCAGATGCCCTTTGCGCGCCGCTGTGTGTAGCGCGGTATCATTTGATTCGGAATCGATGTGAGCCTTCGCTCCTTGATTGAGAAGCGCATCAAGCATATCCACCCTCCCGAGGTCTGCTGCAATGTGCAGTGGAGACATCGAGTCATCGTTCTGGGAATCGATGAGCTTGCTTGCAGCTTGAATATGGAAAAGCTGAAGAAGTATTTGGTAGTGGTTGTGTCGCGTGGCAATGTGCCAAACCGTATCCCCCTCGACAGTCTTGATGCCGGCATCTGCACCGTGATCAATTAGTGCTTTGACGATCTCGAGGTATCCAGCTTCAACGGCAACGTGAAGGGCAGTCATGCCATTTTCGTTTTTGGCATCTACATGCCCGCGGAAGATTTCGCTTCCCACAAGTTGCAGAAGCACTTGCAGGTGCCCACACCTTGCAGCTGCATGCAGTGCAGTGTTGCCATCCGCGTCGACCGCCACCAGTGTCAGATGATCGAGCAGCTTCCTCACGACCACCGCTTGCCCTGCTGTCGCTGCAAATAGCAACGAAGAGCTACAGTCTTCCGGATGAAGGAGAGTCTTGGTATTCAACAAGTGGTCGACTATGTGGGGATGGCCTTCCGTAGCGGCCCATTCGAGTGCCGACTTGACATGACTGGTGTCAAGTTTGAAAACATCGGCCAAAGTGCTTAGATCTCCGTGCTCCTGGTGGGTGTTGCTCGATGAACTTTCTCTGGAACTTTTGACATGAAGAAGCTGAGTCAATACGTCCAAATGCCCGTTGAATGCAGCAATGTTTACCGGAGACATGCCTTCCCCGTTGACAGCGTCAATGTTCTGGGAAGCCCGCAAAAGAGCAGCGGTGGCTTTGGAGTGACCGTTCTGTACGGCTAAGTGCAAAGCCGTGTTTCCATCCAGACGCCCTTGTCTTTCAGGGTCTGCACCATGCTCCAAGAGAGTTGCCACGAGTTCATGAAACCCACACTGAGCAGCGTACTTCAAGGCGTCATAGCCATCGATATTCTCAGCATGCACGTTCGCTCCCGATGCTATTAGAGCTTCAATGATAGTGTTATGCCCCGTCCGGGATGCCAGGTGCAGGGCCGTGTCCATGATCGACGTCGTCACACCAACATCAGCACCATGCTGGACAAGAAGATGAACGACCTTTTCGTCTCCGCCGCACGCCGCATAGTGAATTGGAGCATATCCGGTAGGATCAAGGTCGTTTAGGGAAGGTTGCGTTGCAAGAATACACTGAACGATGTCGTCGAAACCCGCAACTGCTGAGAGGCATAGACCCGACAGAGAGGGTATTCTTTCATCGAGTAGCCTGCGAACCACATGCGCATGACCATTCCACGCAGCGAGGTCCAGAGACTTTGTCATATCATCCATGGAAGCCGGTTGGTCCTCGATGTGAATTAAAAAATCGTCAAGCACTTCGACGAGCCCAAAATTACAGATAATTTTCAGTGGGCTGTCCAAGCATGCGAGTTCCCTCGACATCGGTAGACGAGGCTGATGATATAAATTAGCCCAGGCTCTGACGTTGGTGTTGCTGGAGAGAAATTTCAGCACTTGAGCGCGGGCTGCCGGCTTCGCAGTTGCCCGTTCATAGTGGTCTGGCCAGTATGTGCAAGCGTATGTTAAAAGTGCAAGCTCACGGACAGCATCTAACCCATCCTGGGCATTCATCTGGTCGCTGATTCGTGAATTCATGCTTTCAACGTAACTGAGGCAGTGCCTGAGCAGTGATAGATGTGTGTCTGGTCCCTGTGTTGGGCAAATATGACCATGTTGGATAAGATAAGCCCGAAGGCTTCCGTGGACGAGATAAAAACGATTGCCAACAACTTTGAGGAGAGGTCCAACACATTGCCAGAGATCGCGTTGAATATCTCGTGCGACGAGTTCGCGCAATGGCAAAGCATCTTCTTCAGTGGCTTCAGCCTCTTCCAACGCAACAGCCACAGCCAGCTCCGTCGTCTTGAGTGGTCGTATTGCATGTACAATCCACCTCAGGGCGCTCAAGATCCAGTCACGGTCCGCTTTGGGAATAGCGTCCATAATTCGATCGTAAGCCTGTTCAAACGTCTCTGGCAGTCTCTCGAGGTTTCTCCTGAGGGTTGTCCTGTTGGAACGGTGGGCCTCCCGGCCTACAATATACATTCCCATTTCGGCCAGGAGGTGACTAGAGCTTGTGTTTGTGTCTCCGAGCCGCGCAAGAGTTTTACTTCCAAAGTCGGTCCAAGGAGCCTCTCCGCCGGCGCGGTGATTCATGTTCTCCCGAAAGTGTTCTCTCAATGTCGATTTTGATGGATTTGGATTCTCCTCATCTAGTCGTATTTGTCGGCAATTTGCATCAGTGGAACGATTTAAGATGGGGGTGTCTTGACCCGAGAGCAGTAGCTTGAATCTGCCGGAGTTCAATTGAAAGAAGCTTGTCATGCGTTTGATGATATCTTCAGGTGACGAGGCACTTTGATCGATGGCGTCAATGAGGCAATACACGCAACCCTCTAGCTCTAAGGCGTGTACCATTAATGACCGGAGTAGAACCCAAAACACCTCGGTCGTAAGGATTCCAGTTTCCGTTAGAAAACTTGTGACAGGAGCAATATGATTGAAGAGGTGAGGTTGAACAGACAGAATCTGTCGACAGAGCGACATGTAGAGGTTGAAAGCCGTTTTGGCTCGTTCACCGGCCTGGTTGAATGAGAAGCTGAGGACAACCCGTCCATTTGAGATTGGCTGGCTCAACAACAGTCCGAATATACTGGAGGTGACGTTGGTGCTTCCCCCCTCCAGTGAACGGAGCACATGGAGAACCCCGACGTCCTTTCTCCTTTCCCAGTCGAGAAAGGCTTGATGGCCTTGGATCAAGATCCGGTGCCGGGACGCTGAGGCAGCCAATTTCAAGCTGTGGGTAGAGGGATCCAATAAAGACAGAACGCGACTGATCGTCTGCAATGGTGTTCGACTTGCTATGTGATCTGTTAGCACTTGAGTGAAAGCGTCTTCCCTCTGTGTTTGGATATTTGACTCGAGGTCAGCCTGCATACAATTCTGTACCTCCATTTGGATTCTTGTGCACGCTTCCTCCACCCTGGCATCATTCTCGAAGACTCTCAACATGCGCTCATGAGGACTTGACAAGTGAATAATCTTTTCATCGGCGCTGTCGAGAGACGAAGGAGGTCTACGAATTTGCTATTTTGACATCAGTCTATACTCTTCACGGTCACCAAAGACCTGGAGCATGTTTCCGGTATCAGGAGTGAGCAAATTGATTGGCCTACCGACTCAGGGCCGCTGTACTCTTTGGGAACGTGAATGTTGACGACAGTGAAGTTGCATGCGACCATCGAGAATCTAGTATTCGACTCATCCATGTCCCCAGCCAAAACGTCGGCCAGCTTGAGAGAAGCGCGAAACGACTCATTTGCCCCCAGCATGAGCGTAAATAATTCGCGCTCCCAAGCCACCAAATTATTAGCATTCAGGGGAGGCTCGAGGAACAACTATCTCACTCGGGTCAGTGCTTCATTTAGACGCAGGGACGTCGTTGGCTGAGCATACCACGAGGAGGGTGTCGAGCGCGATGCTGTTGTAGCGCAACTCCTCTGTTGCTGTGACGAGGGCCTACTCCGGAGGCAATGTCTCAGTATATTGGCTGATGGACAAGAACCGATTTTATTATTGTAGGATTTCTGACCTGCATGACAAGGCAACTTGCGAGGCCATGTCCCAAGAATATCAGCGGCACTGATTCCGAAACTCCATATAATTTCTATCAAGTCGCGTTAATTTCTACAGTAACCTTGCAGTGTCAACACAAGTAGCATTTCGCAGATCATGATGTACCTGATTGTCACGAGAACGCAGGAGTCTTTCTAGAAGCGCGTTCGCCTTCGATTGCAGATCCCCGTGCCGACTAAATTCAATGTCGAAAAAATAGAAGCAGTCGATGAGAGTACCAGGAAATTTCTGGGAGAAGAAACGTTTCGGAGAGTTGTTGCCCTGCGGAGAAGCGAAGTCTTGGACGAGAACAAGGCTTTTCGGCCGAGGAATACAAGTCAGTTTCTTGTTAACTCAGATGTGCTTAGGCCAGTCGAAGCTATATATACTGAACTACAGCAACCAGGCAACTTACTGAAATTGTGGAGAATCCATTGAGAGACCGGATGCTGTGATGGCAGTGTAGTCCTAGAGGAATTTTGATGAAGTTTGGATACTCAAGGCGGAGCATTCAAGTCTCGGCAAGTATGGATGTAATGTTGGCGCAGGTGCAGAAAGAATACAATAAGTTTGACATTAGATATGAGCAACGGGCTCTTCCATATCCGCACCCAATGCGAGGAGCATAGAAAGGGCACCGGAGGGCGTCTGTTTCGCCCTCGTCTCGCTTCGGTCCTTACTCCTTAAGCAGTGAGCCAGTGCCGCGCAGCCGAGATATTGGTCAATCTTCAGCCACACATGAGGCCTGCAGCTGCAAGTGATTCGAGATCAATAGAGCTGCAGCCTGATGTGACAAATATTCTTCAGCATATCAAGCGACCAAGTTTTTGATAAGGAGGTTTCACATCAGGGCGCTTGGAGAATTCCGTGGGTTGGCTAAGAGATGACCACGTCTATCTTGGTTTCACGGAACAGTGCATATGTACGTCCAATGCATGATATCTACACTTGGCAAACCGGTGAGCCATGAAAATATGCAGTTCGCCGTCAACGGATGCGGCTCAGTTCGGAATTCAGTACCTATTCTATTGCCTTCTTCCACTCCTCATTTACCACCTGGCCCAGCCATTAAGCTTGTCCCATCCAGGGTAGTTGCCACCATCGCACCGGCTGCATCCTCAAAGATCTTGTCCAACTCTGCCAAATTGTACTTGCTCGCGTCGAGGGTGGCTACTCTACCGAGCCCTGCCGAGTGGCTTGGATCAATCTCCACTGGATCAACCGGCTCTTTCTTCCGTTCCAAGCCAAAGAGAGTTTTGACTTCGCCGATAAAGTCCACATCGGTACGAATCTTGATTGTGAAGCTGAAAGGCACATCGTCGATGCGCCGGAGAAGTACAGCTGCGCGTACGAAGGTCGGGATGCCGTCGTGCTTGTCTGGGTTTTCCTCGAGCGTCCACACGGCCGCATTATCCTCGCCCACCCACCCTTTTCGCAGAAGCCGTTTTGCGCCGGAGAGTGCCGTGTAGTATTCGCTGCTTCGGGTCTCTTGCTTCTCCCACACCAGCCCAGCTTCCCCACCCATTGGACCCTGGCCAATATTGGCACTAGCACTGGCCCCCAACTTGATTGCCTGCACACGCTCTGTTTTGTTCAGGGCGAAGTGGCCCGCGGGAACGATTTGGACGACTTCAGGGTCGAGGTTGTCCTGCTGGCCAGCATCCTCAAAGCGTAGGGTAGTGGTGGCACGTGTAAAGCGCCGACCGCCAGTTGCTATGAAGCGGAATTCAAAGATAAGGATCGTGGCTGGGTGGTCGTCGCGCGTCATCATCCCATGAGTGATGCCGACGAGGTTCGCTTTCGTCATCAGCCGTTCGCCCCTGTCCACTAAGAGAGTGCGGAAATTCTCGCCCTCCTTGTTCTTGGTTCGAAATTCACCGTCTTCGATCGGCTCCTCAAAGAGATTGATAGTAAATTCGTCTTCCATGATCTTAACAGGCGACCTGGCTTCGGAGTTTCTTCAAAATTACTGAATGAGAAAGCATTTCATTGCAAGATGAGCGATCGACATTCATTATTGCCCACTTTATACTGGGGGGTGTCAGGCTGGCCAAGACATTGATTGTTCGAAAATGTGACGAGCGGCGCCCGATATTGCATGACACCATCGTGTATGCACTGTCGGTAACACAAATGCAGCTTTTACTGCCCGATGAATCGCCCGTGCGAGACCCATATCCTACATCCTACCTTTTCACAGCATGGCGATCAACACTACTCCGTAGTCAAGCCATTTATTGATAGAAGGAGAGCGTCATCAATTGTGCCTGCCTTTCATTCTTTGACAAGACAACGTGGACTTGAACAATCGCCATCAAAATGCCACCGAAGCCTGAAAAGACCCAAGCACCACTTAAGTTGGGTGCAATTACTCAGCGGCCTAAAAGACGATTAAACAGAGCGCCTGATGTACACGCTACCTTTCACAAGGCCTTGAAAGACTTCCCGCAAGATGGAAACCCAACCAAGCAGTTTAAGATGGACATCGAAGATTTTGTGACCAAATCACCAAAATCCAAGGACAACTTCTTCCATCTTATGGCAAGGTGGAAGCCAGACTGGTCCGAATCTGGTTCGTCCTGGTCTGATCAGAGGCGCGGCTTTTTCGAATGGATGATGAGAGAGTACCCCGACCTCCTGCTGGAACGCAATAGTTTCAATCAAGCACCAATGCATATTGCGCTTGGGGATCCGGAGACAAGTGACGTATTCGTTTCAAGTGTACTCGAATTTCGCGGGTTCGAACGTATCGAAGAGGTCTTGGAGCTTGAATCGGCGGTGGGTAATTGTTTCCATCTAGCTGTGCAAAACGATTGTCCATGGCTTGAGGAAATGATCAAGAAATGCAGCAAGACGAGCCCTGCCTTCGAATGTCAAGCTGGTGAAGATCAAAACACCCCTCTGCACATAGCCGTCACGAAGTTGCAATTGCAGGGCCGGAATGAGCCGGACGCATATGGAGAGATCCTTCTGCAACTCAAGAAAGAAACCGAAAGGCCTAGGCAGTCTATTGAGAATGAGGTCGCTCCTCAGAAGGACGTCACGCCTCTCGTCCGGCGAATATCTTTTTCTACCGATCACGGGGATAATGAATGTGATGGCGAGGATGCCCGATTGGCGGAAATCGACTTGGAGAATGTGCAACTGCTCGTTGAGGCATGCCCAAAGGCGTTGGGGGTCAGAAACAAGGCGAACAGGACACCATATCAGGAACGAGAGCATGCTTTGCTCCGCGATAGCTATGTTTCCCATCTTGTCAATGAGTACATCAATAACAACGGAAAACATGAGAAGGACGCCAGGAGACGTGCAGAAAGGAGGATATTCGTCGACGATCCGATCGCTTCCTACCTTAGGTCCTACTGCATGCACAATTCGGACTCACGCGAGCAGACCATTTCTCGGCTCTATCGGCCCGGTCAAGGTCAGTTGCGATGGCAGCCGTCCTTTCTGACCTATTTGATGCGAGCGCTGACAATCGATTTCCAGAACGTCAAGTCGAATTCGACCTGGCTGGCATGGAAGGCTCTGTCGCGCCGTCGTATCTTGAGCAATTAGCGAATCACCTCAGATTCGAGAGTATCTTGAAATATGTCGCCCTACCTATTCTCGAGTTGGAAGCTCCGCGGAGGGCTACTCAGAGATCGAAAACGTATGTTCTGCTTTCATGCGCTTGAAGGCGCGGTCACCTTGCTATTTCCTCATTTTTCCGACAGTAAACTCTGGACCTTTGAATGCGAGACTAGTGTGCTGACGGAAAGATGTTGTTGTTTCTCGTAGTGCCTTTGCATCGCAGACGAGGGACTCAAATCTTCAGAAGAAGGGTAGGTCAGATCTGGTCGCGATATTTGATTGGCTCTGGCGAAATGGTGTGCGGGAGATAATCAAGGTCATGGTCATCGATGACCGTGATCCGCCACATGCCGACTCAGCCATTATCGACGCTTTGTACGGATTCAAAGTCGAAGAGTGGGATTGGAAGCGTATCGATCTCTGCAGCGATGTCATCTCCGAGTCAACACAGTTCGTCAGGGAAGTATCACTGTATGCGTCTGGAAACAACGCCGTGTTGATGGGCTGGGCCGGTGCGGACGGATTCGGCAATCGGGAGAAATTTCCAAAGGTAGGCCACCAAGACGCATCCTGCTGTCAAGAAATTGCTTCCATCTCAGGGGTACTGACTTTGCTTTTGAAAGCTCGAGAAAGTCGACTGCTATGTCCGCCAGGTATTTGAACTGCTTGGTGGAATCCGCTGCGGAATGTTGTAACCAGACATACGCTGACGATGCAACAGGGTCTCGAGGACGACGCCAGATGGAAAAGATATACTCAGAAATTTGTAGAGAAACTCAAGAACCAATCCAGTCAAGCCGGCAGGGGAAATGAAGGGGAGCGGCAACTTGCTGTCAATATCATAGCCGATGATAAAAAGGCCAGCTATCTCTCCGATTTCTTGAACTCAGATGGATACCTCGCCGAGTAGGTCTTTCTTCCAATTCGGATCATGAAGTGACACTCTGTACGACTATGTTCTGACACTGTTTCTACCTTGACAGAGATCCGCCCTGGATCAAGAGCATCGAAAACTTCGCCGCATTCCTGCGAAATAGCTCGATTACGCAATCAGAAACTCCGGATGGTCAGAAAGTCGCTCCCGTGAAAATCGCCATCATCGATGATGGAATAGATGCGACCGTGGCCGACCTCCAACCCCGGATTGCAGGCGGCGAAACGTTCTTTCCATACCGCTATTCGTCCCAGTTGATGAACCCATACTTCGTGCCTTCTGGAAATCATGGAACGCTGATGGCACAGCTCATCTGCACCCTCTGCCCTGACGTAATGCTGTACATTGCTAGGCTCGAAGAGCTTCCCACGCTGACTGGCAACGACCGTCGTGTCACGGCAAAGTCTGCAGCGAAGGTGAGTTAAATCCGCCATTTTTTCTTCTCATACAAGTATTTGAAGGTTAACAAAGAACTGATAATTAATGTTGAAAGGCGGTCTCTTGGGCAACTGACTGCGGCGTGGATATCATATCAATGAGCTGGACAATTCAATCGTCAACATACAACGACTCAGCTACTAATGACTTGCGTGAAGCAATCTACGCTGCCAATAGCGCCGGTATACTCATGTTCTGCTCAGCCAGTGATCAGGGCAGCAGTAATAATGAGATGTCCTACCCTGGTGAATTCAACGTTTGTGTCCGCATCGGCGCCGCCACGTTCACGGGTGACAAGCTGCAATGGGTCGAGGACAAGGTCGACTATCTATTTCCCGGCCGTCGCGTGCCCTTTCGGACAAAAGACAAAAAGTCGGTCACCCATGAGTCAGGCAGCTCAGTGGCCACAGCCGCCGCTTCAGGTCTTGCTGGCGTTTTGTTATACTGCGACCGGTTACTTCAAGGCGGAGGTGGGACGAGGAGCAGCAATCCGAGGCTAGCAAAGATTACGCACATGAGGAAAGCTTTTTCAAAGATGTCGACAGGCACAGACAATAGGTTCCCACGCCCTGTCAGCATTTTCGAAGACGAGTTCCGGAAGTTGTTATTGCAACAAAAGGATCCAAAAATGTCAAAGAAGCCTGACATTGCAGGGCTGGAGTGGAGTGCTACCACGAAGAAGGCGTTGAGTGACCTCTTCAATCAACTCACGTAGTGACAACAAGAATTCAATTTGTTATCTATCATTGCTAATAACTGACTGCGGCCTTGGCAGGGCTAAGTCTGGGCGTGGTATGGTCTGTCGACAACACTGTTGACCATGTTACATAATGCATCTTTCTCTCAAGGCAAAATATCAACACAATCACATTTTCTATTTATGGAGCCAGCACTGAATCCGTGGCTGGGGTCAACGGCACAGGTGTCTACTAAATGCTATGGAACATAGTGTCGACGCCCTGCAGCAAGGTGCTGGTGGGCCGGCCAGGCTGGGTTGGGTGTTATGATCGGGTAATGGCACCGCGGTGCTCAACATCTCTGAGGAGAACCGAATTGAGTGGCTAGGGATTGCAGGATTGACACTCAACCCGCCTTCCTTTGGACTCAGTTGCCGGATTAATTGGGATAGCTCACGCGTGCGGTTGGGAAGGCACATGAGCATCTGCTAATACAATGTAACATCGCATATCTTGGGTTTATAATGCAACAATCAAGCAAGGACAAATGTGGAGGTCAAAGTTCTCAGACCAACGTCCTAAACAACAACATGAACATACATACCTAGGGAACCCAAAATGATCTCCACTGCTCAACTTATTCGTCATAGTTTGGCGCCATGTTTCAACCTCCAGAGCCATCTTGACCTGCCACCCATTGATCACGAAGCGAGCGAAGGAAGTAGTGAGAACTCATGCTGTCAGAGCGATCACTGATTCCGTTGTGTGGTAAATCATAGTATACTTCTTCCATCACATTCGCATACACGGCATCGTTAACGCGCGCGTGGCGAAGGGCGCTAATGGCATGCCGAAACCCAGCCAATGTATGCGACAAGTACATGCTCTCGTCCACCACCGTTCCGATAGATGGTGTGCTCACATCAGGTTTATATGAACCGTACACCAGCAACGGATTCCTGCTTTGAAGATGTTGTGTCGGAGAGAGGCACCATGTTGATGGGTGATGCCTCCAGTCCAATATCGAACTATCTCCCAGGTGACGCTTTTCAAGGCGGAAGGGTTCGGCAAATTCGGCAAATGAGTGTTGCTGGTGAGCACTGATGATGGTCTTGACCGAGGAGCTGTATGATGAGACGACTCTGTCGAGCGCTGTTGCCGAATCTTGTGAGAGATGATGGCCAGCGGCGTGAAGAGGGAATAGCACGAGCGGCCCCGTGGGAACCCAGCAAAGGCGTGGCCATGAGTGACCATCGGCTGGGGTTTCGGATATCCCAAGGGCATTGAGCACGGGGCCTACGACGACGTCCCAGAGCCAGCCAAGCGTGCCGATTGAGTCGATGTCGCCAGCATTTATCCGACCAACGATATCTCTTCTCTTGAGCAGAGGTAGCTCTACCGAGCGTATTCTCGTAACCTCGATGATTAAAGCATCGCAGCGATAGCGGCTAACGTTCACCATGACTATGGGCCCTCGACCGTAGGCTGCCGCATCTCTGATTTTATTCTCCTCTATGGCAGTGACGGACTGCTCCAGGCTGGGCCAACGCCGTACTAGTATCGCCTGGAGGGTTCGTGCGATGACACCGCGGCCGGTCTCGAGCATTTTAACGGCGGTCGCGGCACCCTTGCCCAATTCCAAGGCAAGAGCCGCGGCATCCGATATGGACTTGGTGGAATGTGAGAGAAAGTATTGATCATCTTCCGGGTTGATGGATAGAGGAATGAGCTCGACGAAGCTCGTGGCGGCTGAGTAAGTCTCCTGAGGGCCGATTGTGCCAAGGTCGAAGGCCAAGAGAGAATTGCGTGCTGTGTTGATGAGAATGCTGGTATCGCCGTTTTGAGTGTACAAAGCTGCAAGCAGAAGCTTCCTGGCCTCAGCAAAATCAGCATATCTCCCTGTATGAGCAAACCTGTGAGTGAAGCACTCTGCAGTCTCGTACAATAGCAAAGCCCTGTCTGGGTCGTTGCTTGGCGTGATTCTCAAAGCATCTTCCATCAGGCAGACTACTTCATCTACATGTTCGGTCTCTTCAGTCAGTCGGATCGTGCATGAGTCAAGAAGCGCGTTTGCGAGGTGTCTTAGTGGTAAGACACGGTAGATGTGATCACCTGGCATGGCTGAGAGGGCATCCCGTCCGGTTTGGATCGATTCTCTGAGGTCCGCTGCCTCGCCTGAACACTTGAAACTCAGATATAAGACGTGAGCGAGCATGGCCAAAGGAGAAGCCCGTTTAGGATTGTGATATTCGACGGTCTGTCTCGCCATATAGATTGCCATGTAGATGAATGAGATGTCGTTGGATTCAGAGTACCTTTGAACCAGGAACTCGTGCCAATGTGCATATGATGGACTTGGCTTGTTGGAGTAACCCGCAAACTCCTCTAGTAGACCTTCCACTCTCTCATCTGCTTCGCCGACGAGAAGGGCTTCCACTGACAGGATATGTGTCTGCCATGACAGAAGCGCATAATCGATGAGAGGTAACCTTGATTGCATGGATTTGTAGGCCTGCATTGTTTCCCAGTCGCTCTTTGGCCATAAAGACGTGGTCAACAGTATAGACAGGCACACTTTTGCCGCATTGCAGTCTGCGACCCGAACATCATGGAGTTGATTCTCTTCAAAATATTCGATGACAGACAGGTGTGAGACCCGCCAATAATCAAGGTCGGTATCGAATACGAGAAGATTGTGGCACAGTTCGAGAATAAGATTTTCGTCGACCTCCTCGAGGGGCTCTTGATACTGTGCTAACGCGGGATCTTGACATACGGCGTGAAGGAGCGCTTTTCGCCCCAGAGGTGTCTCGGCGCACATTACCCATTGGAAGGCTCGATGTGCAATTTGCTTGTCCTCTGAGTGAAGATTCTCGATCTCTTCATAAATCTCATCATATGCGTCTTTCAAGTCTTTCGGGAGTCTCCCTAATCGGTCGCGGATGGCGTTTTCAGTCCTCAGCCGTAGCAGTTGCCTCACTTGCAAGGCAGCCCATTGAAACCTAGTAAAGAGCATGTTGTTAGATGTGAATGGTTAATATGTGCCTCTCACAACAGCTTAGAAGACTAACATTCCGTCACTTCTTCGAAGAAGAGTTGAGCTAATCTCTGCCCTCAAACGTTGATTCAATTTAGACCATCGCGGATGCTTCTGTACCTCGGCTTGGATATATTTGCTGACGTCGTCGTGGTTATCCGTCGCCCGGATGTTAATAAATGAGCGTTCCAGAAAGTGCTCTCTGATATCCACATCAGGCCGGCTTGCGATGAACAGCTTGACCGGTCTGGAGGCGTAGCTCAGAAGATCATCGAATAGTTTCATCAGAACATGTCGACATTCCTTTTCGCATTCATCAAGAGCGTCCAGCACAATGGTCGTCTGAGGATATGTGTCAATAAACTCCTTCAGCACACCCATGCAGGCGTCAAAATTCAGTTCGGTTGCAGTCTCACGGCCCACATTGTAGTGGTCATGAATCTTTTGATGTATTGTACCCCGCTTGTCCGTCGCTCGTGGGTTAGCGAGTTGACGAACGATGCTGCGCAGTACCTGAACAGGATTTCTGCGAGATTCTTCATTCCGGTTGCAGTAGAAGAAAGCGAATGCTTCGTCGGACTTGGCCTTGTGAAGACCTTCCTCCAGCCAGTCTACTAGTCTGGAGACTAGATATGTTTTGCCCGTTCCAGCTTCAGGTAGTCAGCGCCCATCCCCTTTGCATTGTGATCGAATTCATGACTCACGCGAACCGTAGAGGAGCAGGACAACAGACGAGCTGCTCGCGTGCCAATCCACAAACCTGGAATCCTCAAGTAACCAGTCACAGGTGCCAGGTGTCCTGGAGTCACTTGCAGACTTGTGATGGTCTCCGAACTTAACCCTTGACACCCAATCCAGGATTTTGAACTTTCTTTCCTTATCAACTTCTTTCAGATGCTCGGATACCCGTCTGTCTATACGAAACAGTGGAAGTTTCATTGTCTCCAGAACCCTTCGCAAGGACTCTGACCTCGCATCGACATCTGAGACTTTCTGTTGAATTTGCTTGATCCCCGGATTCAAGGCGTCGATCTTCGAGTTTAATGCTTGCATGTCGCCCTTGGAATCAGTGGCATGACGACCCAAGCTATCGAGACCAAGGCTGAGCTGATTCTTGAATCCACGAGTGACAGCGTCGATACCGTGTACCTGTACAGAAGTGCACGAAGCAGCGGCCGCGCGAACATGATCATCGCATCTCTCAAGTTCCTGGACGATCTCGCTTGTCTCTCGGGGACGTATCACCGCTGTCCAAGCCTTCTTGATTGTATGTTGCTCGAGTCTGCTGGATGTGTGGGCGATGGCCTTCAAGACATGTGCATAGGCTGCTACCAGAGCATCCTGCATCTCGCCATATGCCGTTTGGTTGGGAACAGCACCAGCAACGAAGAGAAGCTCATATACCCGGCAACGGGCTGAGATGCGACTCACACTTTCGACAACGCTGAGAAGTGCATACATCTGGTTTCGCTCCTCGACTGCAGCCTATCCCGATTGTCAGTTTAGAAAGGCCTACAACTAATGTTTCCGCCCCAAATCGTACCTGGAGGAGAAATCGGATCAACGCCCATGGGAGAGCAGCACCACCAGGGTCAGCCTGCACAGCGGTGTCGCCTACCGCCTTAAACACGTCCAGTACCGATATAATCTTAGCAGCAACATCGCGGAGGATAATATCCCGGTCTCCAATGCGAACGTGCCACCTATTTCGCTGGCACTTGTCTTGCTTCTGTTGAAGCACCGCGATCAAGCCATTAATCGGGCCAGCTGGCGTCTGTAGTTGTTGAGCGTTTTCACTCATCCAATCCAATGCATTTCTTTCCTCTTCGCTGATGATTGGACTCAGCATAGCCTTTGCCCATAACCCTGGAAGGCTAGCCATGTTGTTCCCTTGTGCTGGTCCTCCTGTAGATGGGCCAACGGGAGATGCAGTTGCGGCGCCTGTTGGACTCGCAGCTTGGTTAGCCATGGCCTTTCACAGCAGATTCTCCTGCATCGACTCCACAGATTTCATGGCGTATTGGTATGGTGGCATTCAAATGCCCTGATTGTGGTTCATCCGGTGTGGAGTGGCTCATTCTGAAAGCACTATGTGGTGAGGATATTGAGCCCCGACCCCCTCATGGGGCTGACTGCTGCCTGATAGCCTGATCAATCTGTGTTAACTGGAATAAATACCGAGAAGGCTCTATGGTACCTGCATAGCTCCCAGCCGCTTTCCTCCACTAACAAGGAGTCTCAACTGCCAACTGTTTGTCTGAATCTGCCCTCAAGTAACACCTTGACTTGATACCTATTCATCTTTATAACCTGTGATATATGTCCTTTCAGGATACTCATTGCTGTTCCGGCTTAGTAGAGGAACTCAAAGAATACAAATAGTCTATAAATTGTGATATCTACATAAGACACAATTAGAATCCGGGGTTTTGTAATTCTTCAAACAAATTCAGAGCAAAATCAACTCTCATTTCTAAAGTTTCTGGAACTGGGTTCATGTGCTGTGCGTCGGTGGGCTGGACTAACACCTGTACTCCATACCCATGCATCGGCTTGCATCCGTGGCTATTTTATCCGAGGTGCAGGCAGAGCTCAGTCAAAGTCATTCTGCGCTTGCTCCATCCTCAGTCCACAGCTGCCAGAATCCGGCATCAAACTTATCTCACATTTAATGGTTTAGCAGTGATGAGGCATAATTATAGAAGCGGTGTTAGAGATACACTATATGACCTGTGCCCCGCACCAGTCCGCCTAGCGCACCTTATAATTCACCAAGTTTATCCGATATTCTTAGGCCCCACCACAGCTGTCTCGCCCAACCAGGATTCCCGAGGGCCGCTTTGACTGGGCTGCATGCTCCTTCCACCTTACAAGGTTCCACTCCTGCAGTGCAGTGCAATCAGTCGTGATCGACGACTGCCATCCTTGGAAGCCGAACTTCAATGAAGCCGTTCACCTTCACTGCCGCCGACTCGACAGCCAATACCACCACCACCCTCCCTCCCTCGACGACCCGCAAGCCGCGAGATCACATCAGCCCGACACGAGCTTGGCTTGCCGTCGATATACCCTCCCTTTCCCCATTACATCCTCCGCCAGACCTTCCCAGCGCAGCGACATCGCCCATCGCCATCAGCCAGAGGGTGCCTTTGTCACAAGGCCCTCTTGGTCGCCTTTGCCTCCCCGATGCCTACCGAAGTTGACGCCGACTGTCGCTTCCAACGCTCCGGGCTGTCTAACCCTTAGTTAGACCTGCCCGCCCAACATTTACGAATGTAGCCACTCTAGAATCTGGTTCTACTTTCAAAATCAACTCCGTCGCGATCCATCGCTTTCAAGATGGATCGCGCTAGAAAACGTGAGTCTTCACGAGAACTGACACACACGACAAGACATCTGTTCCGAGTCTCGAGTCTGACATCATTCACTACAGGTGAATTGCGTTCTTTGAACGAGCGCGCGTGGGAGGGCGAGACTGGTGAGTACCCCACGACTCCGCACTCCGTATTTCAATCACGCTGACGAGACATACTGCCAGACCTGTTCGAGGTCAACAAGCCCCTCGACTCGAAACTGGCAAAGCACACCGCCTACATTAAGCGACTGCGTACTGCCGTGACGGCCGCCACCCTGCCCACCTTTATCCAAGAAATCCGAACCCTGAGCCTGCACCGATACCTGTCCGAGATCATTTCCGCCTGCTACGAAGGCCTTACCAAGTTGAAGGCCACAGGAGGTGACGTCGAGGCCGGGGTCGAGATCGTCAGCGCCCTGCACCAGCGCTTCGGGCCCGATGAGTTCACTCAGCAGCTTGCATGGCAGCTCGGCCGGGGTATCGCCACCCTTGACAAGAGCTACCTGAAGAGCCTGCCTCCCGATGTACGAGAGAAAGAGGAGAAGCAGCGGCCCCTTCGCCAAAAGGCCCTGCTTCGTGTCATTACCGAGCTCTGGCTCGTCGGCGTTTTGAGGACCCTGGACGACGTTATCCCCGACGACTCTGTCAAGTCTGCTTCTGGCAAGGTCCCAGAGCTGAAGGCACGGAGCACCAAGGGAGGTGGCGCGGAGCCTTTCCCACTGGAGGTCCTGAAGGACTTGCTGGGCCACGACCGTGATCATGCAAACCTGCCTCTGCTTGTCACCTTTGTCAAGACTTTTGCCTGGGATATCTTGGGGGTCAGGAAGACAGCAGGAACCGAAGGTCGCAGGGCTGCAGATGAAGAAGGCGCGGGCAAGGCATCCGAGGGCTCTGGCGAGCATGAGGATGGCGAGCCGTCAAGCGATGACCCGCCTCTGGTTTCACCTGAACTTCAGGAACGCTTCAAGAACATCCTCAAGCGCTATTTCGAAGATGTGAAGGTGCACCTTCTCCGGGACCAGAAGGCCATCTTCTCCCAGTCCCGCAAGAATGCCGAAGCATATGTCAAGTCAGGAGAGGTATTCGAAGATCGTCAGGCGAATTTCGACAAGCAACTCAAAGCCCAGGAACGCCTAGTTGGCAACGCTCAAATCCTCGCCGACACCCTAGGCCTAGAGATGCCAGATCTGAAAGACCATGAGGCCTCCAACTCACTGGCGAACGGAGGCATCGGCATTGTAAAGGCGGGCGAGTACCTTCGTGGCCAGGGAGACGGCGCAGGTATCTGGCAGGATGAGGATGAGCGCCGCTTCTACGAGAACCTGGCAGATCTCAAGGGAAAGGTCCCTGGGATTCTTCTCGAGGACGCCAAGAAAAAGAAGCCCGAAGGTGACGACCAAGTGGGCAAGAAAGTTGAGTCTGCTGAGAACGGCGATGCCCCAAAGGCAACCGACACTTCCTTGGACGACCAGACGACTGCTATCGCCAACAAGACCATTGGAGCTCAGGTCGATGCCATCATATTGCGTCTGCCGGAACTTACGACCAAGGAGACAATTGACCAGACTGCCATTGACTTCTGCTTCCTCAATTCCAAGGCTTCGCGGAACCGTTTGGTCAAGGCTCTAACGGATGTTCCCAAGAATCGCGGTGATCTTCTCCCGTGCTGGGCCAGGCTCATTGCCACCTTGGGCCGCTATATGCCGGATATCCCCAAGGGTGTGATCGATTACTTGGATGCGGAGTTCCGCAGTCTACAGGCCCGTAAGAGCAAGGAGTTCTTGGCTCAAGTCCGGATTGGCAACATCCGGTACCTAGCGGAGTTGACAAAGTTCGGCATTGTGCCAGAGCACACCGTCTTCCACTGTCTTAAGGTCTGTCTGGACGACTTTTCCAAGATGAATATTCAGATCATTTGCGATCTCCTTGAGAATTGCGGTCGATACCTGTTGCGCAACCCGGAAACCTCGCCTCGCATGACCTCCTTCTTGGAGACTCTGCAGCGCAAGAAGTCTGTGCAGCACATTGGGCCCAATGAGCGGATGCTGATTGAGAATGCCATTTACTATGTCGATCCACCTGAGAGACCTGCCATCCAGCAGAAGGAACGGACTCCTCTTGAGCTCTTCGTCAGAAAGCTGATCTACGTGGATCTGTCGAAGCGGACTCTCGATAAGATTGCGAGACAAATCCGCAGGATGCACTGGGAAGAAGCAGAAGTAAGATATTACTAGCTGCATAATGAGATTCGCTCTAACAAATTCATGCAGGTTCGACAGGCGCTCGAAAAGGTTTTCTCCAAGCCCGGAAAAGTCAAGTATGGTGCAATCCACCTCCTTGCCTCTCTGCTGGCGCATCTCTACCGGTACCGCACAGAGTTCGTCGTGAAGGTGGTCGACAACGTTGTCGAGTCCATTAGTGCTGGTCTTGAGCATCATGACTTCAAGAACAACCAGCGGCGCATTGCGGAGGTCAAGTACCTGGCCGAGATCTACAATTACCGTCTGGTCGAACACGCCGTTGTCTTTGATGTCATGTACAAGATCATGACCTTTGGCCATGGTGGTCCACCAGTTCCAGGGCGGCTGAATCCATTCGATTTGCCTGATGACTTTTTCCGCATTCGTCTCATCTACTTCATTCTCGAGGCTTCGGGTGTCTACTTCAATAAGGGTCCTGCAGGCAAGAAGCTTGACTACTTCCTCTCCTTCCTTCAGGTATGTTTTCCCCACTGATCGACCAAGCACTTAACTAAAATCTATCCAGTATTACATCTTCACCAAGAACCCTCTGCCTATGGATATCGAGTTTCTAGTTCATGATATCTACACTGGCACCAGGCCGCAGTGGAAGCTGGCCTCGAACCTGGAGGAGGCCAGCAAGGCGTTCCAGTTGGTCCTCGCACAGGATCGGAAGGCCGCTGGGCTTGATGGACCAGGGCTTCAAGACCAAGATGATGACACTAGCGGTTCATCGACCGAAGACGAGATGGCAGACGTGGATGACGATGACGATGCTGAGGTCGACGACGATGAGGTTGTAGCATCTGACGATGAGGAAGAAGACGAAGACGACGATGTGCGTTTGTTGTCCATGATCCAAAGCTAGATGTCCACTGACCAATACTCTGCCAAACAGGACGAGGACCAGCGGACGACTTCTGAGGAATCTGTCGACGAGGCTATCATCGTAACTCGGCAGGAGGAACAGATCGACCCCGAGGAAGACGCTGACTTCGAGCGAGAGTTCGCAAAGATGATGTCCGACAGTCTGGAATCCAGGAAGCTCGACCGACGCCCTGTGTTCGACGTTGCACTGCCAGTCCGGTCGAGGCCGCGTGAGGCCAACATTACCGCCGACCAGGGCGATGGTGACTCTGAGGCCCCTATCCCGGCTCCGAAAATGGCCTTTTCGGTACTCACCAAGAAGGGAAACAAGCAACAGGTCAGTCCCCCCACCCCGCCACCTTGACACGAGAATGAGAGCTAATAGTGTCCAGACTCGAACGCTGGAACTCCCCACTGACTCCCACTTTGCGGTTGCTATGAGAAGCCAGCAACAGGCGGAGCGGGAGGAACAGCAGCGCATCAAGAATCTCGTGCTCAACTATGACCTTCGTGAGAACGATGGTGAAGAGGGTGAGTCTCGCCTAACGAGTGCATAGCTAGGACAAGACCTAATCTATCCTCCCCACTAGGTTCCGACAGCAGGCCAATCACCCATCACCACAACCATCGCTACGACAAGGCCAACAACAAGAACCCAGGACAGCGAATTAAGAAGCTTCAGTTCGAGGACTTTGAGTGGTATGAACATTTCGCATGCGTTGAACAGCTCGACAACGTCCCTGGGCGCGTTGAGAGGCGGCGACAGCGGGAACGTCTGTCAAGATTCGATCTGGGGCCTGCGAATGAGATTGCCGAAACCCATGACACCGTGGTTGATTTCGCTGTGGCAATTCCGCATTCTCGGCCTTCACGTTGCCATCGGCGCAAACAGACATATCGGACGAGATGAGGCCCCTTGTTGCCTACCCCAGAAGCTCTTGACCCCCCCAGCGATCAGTTTACTGACGAGGCCGTGACACGGCATTTCTTAACAGGACTTGATAACATGAAATTCGAGCCGGCTTAGCAAATGACCCATTTACTTGAACGCGCAGGTCTTCACCAGCAGCTGTGCGCCGCACGCCACCATCAGCTCGGATGGTCCCATTCAGGCCCCGATCACATGCCTGGCAAGGTCAGCGATTCGAGAGAGGCGTTAGTCCTTCCGAGAGAGCGACTCTACACGTAAAAGAACATGCCAGTCCATCTCAGTTCGTACACCTGCAAGAAAGGAGATGCTCCTGTTGTTGGGTCGAAGCTTTGAGTTGGTGAAAAGTTTGAGATGAAAGCCGAGAGGAAGCGAGAGGAGTGGAGAGTTGGCAGTGCCGTGTCGGTGAAGCCATGGGGAAGAGGTCATGACAAGGACGTTCACCAGGACGTCTCGACCGTCTCGGGAGACAAAATGCAACGTACCGTCCACCCGGCCATCGGCAATGAAGATCACGCCTGCAGGTTGCGATCTTGGCGGGCGACAGGCACATTGCGATTACCAGATTGCAATCTGTGCTTGACACTCTTTGAGGAGACAGGGTGTGTGGAACTTGCTGGTATCCTTCTGTGTTCGCTGTCTACGTCCCTGTAGCCCGACCAGTCAAGGAGCGCATGGAGAGTGCTTAGCCACACACGGGGCCTTAGCTCGGAGAAACAAGTTTGCGGCAGTAGCTGGAGGGTAGTCAATCTTTTTGGTGTTTTGAAATCTGTCTTTACAATCTGCGCGTGAAGGAACCCAAGTAGGGTGCTGGCCTGCTATCTGCCACACCACAGATCCCATCCCTCCCCGGGTTTCTACCGATACACGCCTCCCCAGTGCCATGTAGTCGGGGCTGCGGTTGAGCGTTGCACGCCTTAACTTACTGTGGACCACAGCGCGAGAGGGCCACATACTGAAGCTCAAAAAGATGTTGCGAAGTTGTTTGTATGATTGGCCTGCCACCTGCATGCAGGTACCTGCTCCCGCCCCTCTCTTCCCAGAACCTATGGACGGACGCTCATGCGGTTGGGGTTACGCTGCTTGAGCTACTGCGCTGAGGCTCATGACTGGGGGTCTGTCCTTGGACCTCGTTGGGTGATGTAGGTCTGCAGTGGATTAAACCATTGAAGAGCATGCCTTTTTGGTAGGATAAAAATGGTACAAGGCTGGTGGTTACCAGCACTCGAATTCCAGCAACATGAGCTGTGGGTTTGCTTCTGGAAGCCACCGGCCTCAGGACCTTAGCTCCCCTGCGTCCGGACGAACCTCCGTCTTCCTTGCACCAACACCAGACTCTGCGATGTCACGCCGAACGATATTGGTGCCGTGCAGGGTCGTACCCTCAATAACAGCGGCACTACAACTCTTAGGGTATGGAGATACCATGGTTCGAGACTTCACTATTGCAACGTGACATCCTCGTTGAAGTTGCCATCAACATTGTGGCCGACAAGCAACAAAGTCACCTAGGATCGCTAGCTTTGTGGCCAGCCTTCACTATGGATCATTCGTGTTCGACTGTCGCCATCAACTCATGTGAATGGGCATTCTTGGCTGGGTTGCCTTTATTCACTCCTGGGCCTTCATCACTCACTGCTTTTTGTCACAGGCCCAACGATGATCTCAATTCTGATCCTTGTTCTTCTTATTCTTTTACCTGTCTGGCTTCTGTCTGACCTCTACCTTCTTGCTCTTGGCCCAACCTCCACATCCTCAAGGCAAGGCAAGCCAAGCAAGAACCCAGGGCAAGGCATTGATGTACTGGTGGCCAAAGGGCATATCGCAGGTCAGAGATCACAACATTTTCCACGCTGGGGTCCTCAGGTCCTGACATTACGGTGAGCGAACCGGCCCGCAAACAAAAGAATAGTTGACTGACCTGCAGAGAAGATCATCTACCGGCTGTATCCGAAACACGCAGCAATCTGCACTCCAGGCCCAGGTTCTGCATGATCTGCGGTGCGTCGAGGCGAATTCAGCAGCACCTACGCACCTGTCTCTGCGCTGTCTCAAAACTCTGGTCGAGGTTGGCCCGCCTCCGAAGCCCCTTCTGGCACCAACACGCGCGTGGCGGTGGCAGGTAACGGCCCAACCTGCGGGGCCCTCCCATCCAGTCGTTTGGGTCCTCTCTTCGATCAGGGGGGAAAGCTCTCGGTGAAGGAGCGGGAGTTCCGCTGCCAAAAAAGCAGTCGCTGTACTGCACCGTACCAATTCCCGTCCGTAGCGGAAGAGAGGCTTTTATACGAGCTGCGAGGTTCCTATGTCCTGAGGTACGACTTCGGGGCCCGACTGCGTCTATCCGCCCGGGTACAGACCTGTACTTCCTTTTTCTCTCTCTTGAGACTTCTCAATTTCACTGGACTGAAGAAATCCCGCCTGGGAAATTTCGGCACCTTCCGAGATTCAGATATACATCTTTTCCCCGGCTTCCTAAACATTGGATATAGCGCATCGTGGGGATAGGGAGCGGAATATTTCGAGTGTTCGATTGCACAGTCTCTCGACCTGGCCTGGGGCAGATCACACAAAGTACCGCATCCCGAACGACAACGAGCAGTCCTCTCCCGCTGCTGCAAGTACCCGACGGTGACGCATCTTTCACCTGCATCACACCGAACAGGCACATGTTTCGGCGCCAGGCGTTTTAAGAGACATGCCTGGCATTGCATGAGAGAAGAAATCGTCCTCCGACCCTAGCTGCCCTCTGCGGCACATACCTCGCTCTCAAGCCTCTGATTCTGGGCCAGAAAGGCTGTTTGGACTCAACAAAGGTTATTCGTTCGGGCTTCGAGGTTGATCGACTTGCTAGGGAACGGATTCAAAATGGCTACATCATGGGCTGTCAAGGACGTATGTCTACCATCCTAGAAGAACCTTACCCGGAGTGCAGCCGAGGCTGTGTGTTGCTGAGGCACCTCAATGGCTAATTGTTTTGTTGTAGATCGTGTACACTTCAATAGTGGGTGTGGTTATGCTGGCTGCGCTCTTGGAATGGTTCCTGTGGATCGGTGCATTTTTGTACTGTCTCTGGAAGGTCTTCCGGAAGTCTGAACACTGGACCGTAAATGTCCTGGCGGTGGTGGTTGCTGTCGCCTTCTTGCTGCTGAGGTATGTGACCGACCACTGAACGAAATCTTCACGGATACTGACCAGACCTCCCTCAGGGCCATCTTCCTGCCCATCATGGTGGTGACCTTGCCACTCCCGAGCCAGATCGTCAGGTACTGGCCCGACGAGATGGTCAATTTCCTCATGTGGTTCGCCTTCTGGTCCTTTGCGGGCCTGCTGACGATTCCGTGGCTGTTCTGCGTGTATCAGCTCGTGACTCACCAGCTCGGGCGGACGAAGCGCATCAAGCAGCTCCTGGACGAGGACTCTGCCCCCAAGGTGGTCGTCGTCATGCCGTGCTACAAGGAGGAGCCCGACGTTCTGATAGCAGCTATCAACTCTGTGGTTGAATGCGACTATCCGCCTTCATGCGTCCACGTGTTTCTGTCATTCGACGGTGACCAAGAAGACGAGCTCTACCTTACTGCCATAGAGAGGCTCGGCGTGCCCCTGACTCTCGAGAGCTATCCTAAGAGTATAGACGTGGCCTACAAGGATGCTCGAATCACAGTGTCAAGGTTTCCCCACGGAGGCAAGCGAAACTGTCAAAAGGCGACCTACAAGCTCATCGACAGGATCTACTCCGAGTACCTCAAGATGAACGACAACCTCTTCATCCTCTTCATAGACTCGGACTGCATCCTGGACCGGATGTGCCTGCAGAACTTCCTCTACGACATGGAGTTCAGCCCGGGCAACCAGCGCAACATGCTCGCCATGACGGGGGTGATCACGTCGACGACCAAGAAGCACAGCATCATCACGCTGCTGCAGGACATGGAGTACATCCACGGGCAGCTGTTCGAGCGGTCGGTCGAGTCCGGGTGCGGGTCCGTGACGTGCCTCCCCGGGGCGCTGACGATGCTGCGGTTCAGCGCGTTCCGGCGCATGGCAAAGTACTACTTCGCGGGCAAGGCGGAGCAGTGCGAGGACCTGTTCGACTTCGCCAAGGACCACCTCGGCGAGGACCGGTACCTGACGCACCTGTTCATGATCGGCGCGAAGCGGCGGTACCAGATCCAGATGTGCACGTCGGCCTTCTGCAAGACCGAGGCGGTGCAGACGTACGCGTCGCTGGTGAAACAGCGGCGGCGGTGGTTCCTCGGCTTCATCACCAACGAGGCCTGCATGCTGACTGACTGGCGCCTGTGGCGGCGGTACCCGGTCCTGGTGCTGTACCGCTTCTGCCAGAACACGATCCGCACGACGGCGCTGCTCTTCTTCGTCATGGTCCTGGCGCTGCTGTCGACCGAGAAGAGCATCGCCGACCTGCCCGTGGGGTTTATTGCCGTCTCGCTCGGACTCAACTGGCTCATGATGATCTACTTTGGCGCCAAGCTGCGCCGCTACAAGATCTGGCTCTACCCGATGATGTTTGTCCTCAACCCATTCTTCAACTGGTACTACATGGTGTACGGCATCTTCACGGCGGGCCAGCGCACGTGGGGAGGTCCCCGGGCCGACGCTGCGGCCGCGGATAAGAACACGACCGTACAGGAGGCCATCGAGCATGCGGAGCAGACGGGCGACGACCTTAACATCAAGCCCGAGACGTTCATCCCCGCCATCATGGAGCAGCGGCAGCAGCAGGAGCAGCAACGGGAGATTGACGAGGGCGGAGACGAGGAGGAAGCACGTGTTGCCGGCCAGAGAAGGCGCAAGAGGGCATCAGTAAGGAGGGCGGACGGCCTCGGCCGCCAGAGGAGCGTGCTGCAGCCGCCGCCGCAAGTGGAGGGCCTGTTCGCCGCGCCGCTGAGGACCGAGGGAGGGCTCTATCAGTACCCGGACCCCGGGGCGGAGTCGAGCGGGAGCACCGACTTCTCCTCCTCCGTCGGCGGCGGCGGGGGGGACACCAGGCCCAAGAGGAGGCACAGGGCCGCGAAGGCCAGCAGGCCCGAGGACATCGAGATGCGGGGGTCGTCCCTGGAGAGCTGCACCCTGTCGAACAGCACCGGTATGACCACGGCAAAGGGGAAGGGTATCATCAGAAGCAGCACCGACGCCCCGGGCTCCTCGTACGTGGAGGGACTCCGGTCTGGCTATTCCTCGGTGGCGTACATGCCACGCGGGACAATATCACCGCCCGAGCCGGAGGGCGAGAAGAACGTGGACAGCGACAGCAACGGCGACGACCTGGTCGTCATGAACGAGGAGGACCGCCGGAAGTACGAGATGGCGCACGCGCGGCAGGCTAAGAGGCTGTCGCAGGTGCAGCCGCAGGCCGGCCCGGCCGCCCGCAATAGCCACCACATGTACGGGTTCCCCGGCGCCGCGGCGGAGGCGGAGACGGAGACGGGCTACGCGGAGACGCTGCCGGGCACGCCCGTCAACGGCAGGTCCGCGGAGGCGTTTGGGGACTCTGGCGGGGACGGGCTGGTGGTGCCTGATGCTGGGGGTGGAAGCAGGCAGAGGGGGAGGAGTCCACTGTCGAGCAGTCAGGTGTTTGTGAGGGTCCCGTTTGAGGATGAGGGAGACCTGGAGGATGATGAGACGGCTTCGTCAAGCCACAATGGGAGGGGATGAACCCAACCGTACTGGAAGATATCAGCGTTGGATTGCTGGCTTGAGTAGACTGTGATTCTAGCCGTTGTAGACCATGGGATAGACTAAAAATGCATATGGTTCTTTGGAAGCTGGTCGAGTCTATGTATACATAGAAAGGGTGGAGGCATCCCAGGTTGTCACCAAAGAACAACCCACTGAGACCAAATTAACGACATAAAGAGATCCCTGAATATCCCACCAAGAGGTTCAAATGCTCCATTGTAGTCTGATACATACCAGATGGGAATTATAGTCAGTAACCCACCTACAATGCATATTGTCATTGGAATGATGGCCTAGCCTGCACACCAATTTGACCATATGAATGACAGCGTTGGTCTCATGGTTCCGGCCTAGAAACGAACAGCAAACAAATCCAGCAAGTCACATAGAAGTGGCGCTATTTCCCGGGCCCCTGGTTTGAGGTCGGCCTTGGTGAATCATCTGACGCCGGTGACAATGGTCCTCCACCACTTGGAGAGTTCATTGTGAGAACTGGTAAGCCCACAAAAAAAAGAGGGAAGAAATAAAACACCAAAGAAAATGTAATGTTAACTCCGGTCTCTGTGGCGCAGTCAAAGAGTGAGTCAATACTCCCTTGCAGTAGTCAGTCTTTTAAATCCGAGGGTGGTGGTTGCCTTGGGTAGTTGAGCAGCTTTACAGGCAAGAAGGGGAAGAGAGGAACCGGCATTGCCACAAGCTTGGAGCTGCCCTGCAAAAATATTACCCCACACTTCCACCACGCCGACTACAATCGAGCAAGCAACTTTTGTCTGCTGCTTCCCCGTCTCAGCCAGCCGTCGTCACGCCGCACACAACTCCAACAATCATTTCATTGTTCAGTACCAGGCTGGCCCATCCACAACGACCACTCGCACTACAGCAGTAGTCCTAGCCCAGCAAGATATCCACACTCACTGTTAATCGCCCTTCATTAATCTTCCAAAATGGCGCCCAAGAAGAAGGGAAACAAGAAGGCCCAGGACGACTGGGAGGCCGAGCTCGGCGAGACCATCGCCCCAGCAAATGGAGATGCTGCACCAGCACCCGAGGACGGTGATGCCGCCGGCGCCGCCGAGGACGACGCCCCCGCCGCCGGTGGTCTCATGGGTCTGATGCGCAAGAACAAGGAGAGGCGCAAGAAGAAGGGCCTCCCGGAGCTCGAGGGCGAGGATGCACCCGCCGCCGAACCGGCCGCACCAGCCGAGGAGAAGGCCGCACCTGCAGAGGCCAACATGGATGACGAGTTCGCCCTGCCAGAGAAGAAGGGCAAGGGCGGAAAGGGCAAGCAACAGGCCAAGCCAGCTGCTGCTGCCGTGGCCGGCGATGACGAGACGGACGCCTCGGGCAGGGTCCTCACAAAGGCCGAGAAGGAGAAGCTCAAGAAGGAGCGAGAGAAGCAGAGGAAGAAGGAAAACGTATGTCTCTTGCAAACCGCGTGTCTACCGCCGTGAACGCGAGACTGACCTATTTTCTACAAACAGGCCGCAAAGAAGAAGACCGCCACACCCGCACCCGCCAAAGCCGAGCCCGCCAAAGCCGCCGAGAAGCAAGATGAGCCCGCAGCGGCGGCCCCTGCGCAGGAGGCCGCCAAGCCTGGAAAGAAGCTCCCCAAGCACCTCCAACTCCTCCAGAAGCAGCAAGAAGAGCTCCGACTGCGGGAGGAGGCCAAGGCCAAGGCCGACGCCGCGGAGCGTGCCCGGATAGAAGAAGAGGAGCGCCAAATCGAGGAGGAAAACAAGCGCAAGGAAGAGGAGAAGGCCCGCAAGAAGCAGAGGGAGAAGGAGAGGGTCGAGCAGCTTAAGAAGGAGGGCAAGTACATGACCAAGGCCCAGAAGGAGGAGAAGGCCCGCAACGAGCGCAAGCTCCAGCAGATGCTGGCTGCCGGCATCCAGGTCGGCGGCCTGGCAGACGGCGAGTCGTCAAAGAAGGAGAAGCCCAAGTTCGAGAAGAAGGGCAAGGGCAAGAAGCAAGAAAAGGTGAGTGCACGGTTCGCTATGTCCGTCGTCTGTCTCAGTCGCTAATCAACAGTCAGATCGACGAGGAGAAAGCCCTCGCCGAGGCCGCCGAACGCGCCAAAGCCCAGGCCGAAGAAGCTGCGAGGAAGAAGATCGAAGACGAGCGCCTTGCCAAGGAGAAGGCCGAGGCCGAGGCAGCCGCAAAAGCAGCTGCTGCCAGGGAAGAGGAGATCGAGGAGGACTGGGAGGCCGCGGCGGCATCAGACGAGGAGCCCAAAGACAGCTGGGACGCGGACTCTGACGAGGAGGCCGACAAGGAGAACGAAAAGGCAGAGGAGAAATCGCTACCTTCAAGACCAAAGGAGGAAGAAAAGGAGGAGTCCTCCGAGGAAGAGTCCTCGTCAGATGATGAAGATGCCAACTTGGAGGCGCAGAGGAGGAGGGAAGCCCTCGCAAGACGTGAGAAGGCCCACCAGGCCGCCCTGGCTGCCCGGTCAAAAGACAACCTCCGGTCGCCTATCTGCTGTATTCTCGGACACGTCGATACCGGAAAGACGAAGCTGCTCGACAAGATCCGTCAGACCAACGTCCAGGAAGGCGAGGCGGGTGGTATCACTCAGCAGATTGGTGCTACCTACTTCCCCGTCGAGGCCATCAAGCAGAAGACACAGGTCGTCAACCAGGACGGCAAGTTCGAGTTCAAGGTGCCTGGTCTACTCGTCATCGACACGCCTGGTCACGAGTCCTTCTCCAACCTGCGTTCAAGAGGTTCCTCCCTGTGCAACATTGCCATCTTGGTTGTCGACATCATGCACGGCCTGGAGCCCCAGACTCTCGAGTCCATGCGCATGCTCCGCGAGAGGAAGACACCGTTCGTGGTTGCCCTCAACAAGATCGATCGTCTGTACGGCTGGAAGAAGATTGACAACAACGGCTTCCAAGAGTCTCTGGCTTACCAGGGCAAGGCCGTGCAGAACGAGTTCAAGAACCGGCTGGACCAGACCAAGGTTGCCTTCGCCGAGCAAGGCTTCAACGCCGAGCTCTTCTACGAGAACAAGCAGATGTCCAAATTCGTCTCGCTCATCCCCACATCCGCCCACACCGGCGAGGGTATCCCCGACATGCTCAAGCTGATTCTGCAGCTCACGCAGGAGAGGATGGTGGGCTCGCTCATGTACCTCTCCGAGGTGCAAGCCACCGTCCTGGAAGTGAAGCAGATCGAGGGTTTCGGTATGACCATCGATGTCATTCTTTCCAACGGTATCATGCGGGAAGGCGACAGGATCCTGTTGTGTGGCACGGAGGGCGTCATCAAGACCAACGTCCGAGCCCTTCTCACGCCAGAGAAGCTAAAGGAGCTCCGTCTCAAGTCACAGTACGTACACAACAAGGAGGTCAAGGCCGCGCTCGGTGTCAAGATTGTCGCACCAGGACTCGAGAAGGCCATCGCCGGTTCCCGTCTGCTGGTCGCAGGCCCCAACGACGACGAGGATGACATTGAGGACGAGCTCGAGAGCGATCTCGAGACCTTGTTCAGCCGTGTCGAGAGGACCGGCCGCGGTGTGTCCGTCCAGGCCTCCACGCTCGGTTCCCTCGAGGCCCTGCTGGACTTCCTCAAGGACTGCAAGATCCCCGTCGCCAACGTCGGCATCGGCCCCATCTCCAAGCGAGACGTCATGCAGTGCGGTATCATGCTGGAGAAGTCGCCAGACTACGCGGTCATGCTCGCCTTCGACGTCAAGGTCGAGAAGGACGCCCAGTCGTACGCCGAGGACAACGGCATCAAGATCTTCACGGCTGACATCATCTACCACCTCTTCGACGCGTTCACCAAGCACATGGACGACCTGCTCGAGAAGAAGAAGGAGGACTCCAAGATGCTGGCTGTCTTCCCCTGTGTGCTGAAGCCTGTGGCGGTCTTCAACAAGACTGGCCCTATCGTCGTTGGTGTCGACGTGGTGGAAGGCCAGCTGAAGGTCAACACGCCCATCTCGGCTGTGAAGCACAACCCCACAACTGGTTTGAAGGAAATTATTGCCATGGGCAGAGTGTAAGTTCATCTCAATCCCTTCCACACCCCCCTACTAAAACCCGGCGATCCCGCTATCCCGCCGAGGCACACACCATTATCTGAGCACGACTAACAAGCGCCACAGCACATCAATCGAGCGAGAGCACAAGCAGATCCCAGTCTGCAAGAAGGGCCAGCCCTCGGTGGCAGTCAAGATCGAGATGGGCGGGCACCAGCCGACGTACGGGCGGCAGCTCGAGGAGACGGACACGCTGTACAGCACCATCTCGCGGGCGTCCATCGACTGCCTCAAGGAGTTCTACCGCAAGGACGTCTCCAACGACGAGTGGCAGCTCATCGTCAAGCTCAAGCCCCTGTTCGACATCCCCTAGACGGGCGACGACGACGACGACGCCCTGCTCGACAACCTCTTCAACACGGGCGACGACGACATTGCCCTGCTCGACAACCTCTTCAACACGCCCGAACACCGGCGGTGCTTTGCCAAGAAGATCGCCCAGGGCACGCTTACGGCCATTGGTATCTCGCCGCAGGGAGCCCTGGTTCTTTCATGTTCTACTGCCTGCCCGTGGTGCCTTTACCAGAAGCGGCTTTGATCCTATGCATGGGGTGGTGGTCTAGGGCGATGAGCACCTAGCGGCCTAGCCCGTGTAGAGAGTGATTGGATGGATGGAGATGGCAATAAGCGCTGAGAGGAAGTCTTTTAGAAAAGTTTGACACACAAAACACAGCGGCAATGGAAAAAGGACAAGAGACAAAAATAGCAACAGCCTTGTTCTTCTTGCAGGTTAGCGGTGCATATTGAAGTATATATACGTGTACAGACGTTCAACATCGCGTGAGGTTGAGAAGAAAAAACAGGTGGACTGCGAAAAAGGAACCAGGCGGGGGATTGTATCCTAGTTTGCATTGGTTATTATATCGGGGTTTGGGCTTTTCCCATGAACGAACACATCTCCCATTACTTATTATTATTTTCTCTCCTGTTTGTTGATGTCATGACTGCCGACTTGGCTATTGTGATAATATAGACTGTAAATTTGGCCGAAAGGAGTCACTCATTTGATCAACACATGCCTCTCATCCTCTTACCAGAGCTCTCAGGTTTGGGTTGCTGGCTCATATTCCAGGATGGACAATCTACAAGCGTGACGTGACTATGTGTACACAGATTTCTATATTTTTTGTTTGTGTAAGACAGGGAAACAGAAAAGGCACGCACGTACGTAGCTGGGAGTTCTTCATGTCCATTGTCACATCTAGGCTAATAATCTAAACTGCACATCATTCAACAAAGAGGAGTGACCAAACAACCAAAGGCAGAGTAGTAGAAAAAAACAACATAACATAAAACATATGGGTGTCCCGTTCTTTTTACCCCCCCTGTCTATTGGCAAAACACATTTCCTGTCTTTCCCACCCAATGTCAAATTACTCTGTGCACAGCCAACCCTTTCCCTCTCTCTCTTCCCTTCAGCAATAATGCCCGCCTCTCCACTCAATAAAAGAGGCAGACAGGAGGGGGCGAGAGGAGGTGGTGGGGGTGAGCCTGGGCCTGAGGTACACAGAGAAAGCCAGCCAAGCCTAGCTCATGAAACCGACTGTCTTGAATCCATCTATGGGAAAACCACAGTCGCTGTGCTCTTTATCCTATCTTTTGTGTGGGTGTCTCTTTTCTTTCCTATCCTCTTTCTCTTGTCCTCTGTCGAAACACGGACTGCTTCGGCATACTGTGCCGGGCCCCCACTCAGTCCAACACTATGGGGGCCTCAGAGCTGTGACCGAAACTCTATTTCGGGTCCTGGGCCTCCTCAACCTCTGCCTTTGGTGCGGAGTCTGCGTCTGCCATCTCGGCGTCCTTGCCGTTGGCGCCCTCGGCGGGCTTCTGGGCCTCGGTCTCCTTGCGGGCCTGCTCCTCGGCCGCCTTCTTGGCTGCCCGCTCGGCATCCACCCGGGCCTGTACTGCCTGACGCTCGGCCTCGACCTTCTCGAAATGTCGCTGGATGACGGGGCCAGCCAGGGAGCGGATCTCGTCAATCTTGGCGATGTAGACAGCCTTGGTCGTGTCCTCACCGTCCTCGTACAGCCAGTCCTGCATTGAGTGTCAGCGATCCGTTCCGTCGAAGTACAGGCAAGACTATTTGTTCGGTTTCGAAACTCACCTCAGAAGCCTCCAGCTTGGCCTTGATCTTCTCCTTCTCCTCGTCGCTGGCGAGGTCGGCGTACTGCTCGTCGAGCTTGTTGCGGAGCTCGTAGATGAATGTCTCGAGCTCGTTCTTCTTGTCCTCTGTGTCGGCGACCAGCTTGTCCTCCATGACCATGGAATACTCCTTCTCGGTCAGGTTGTTTTTGGCGGACTCGTCAAGGGACAGGTTGGCAGCGACAATAGGCAGATCTCCCTTGCGCACCTGCTTCTTCACCTTGCGCGTCTTGGGCTTCTCCTCCTTGTCTGTCTCCATGGCCTTTGATTTGGTTAGCTGGGGGTCCCCGTGTGGCTGCGAGTCGGATGAGCTCGACGCAGCTTCGCTGGGGCCGTTCTGAGAACACGTTCGCTTGCGATTTGTCTCGGTCGCCCCGTTCTCCGCTGGCGGAGAAGTTGAAGGCTTCCGCTTTGCGGGCGACGACTTATGAAAATAATAATAATCTGCTGGAGTACTCACATCTGGGTCCTTCTTCTCGCCATCCTCCTTCTTGGGCTCCTCCTCGGGGATGGGCTCCTCAACCTCCTGGTCCTCGACGTAGTACCCGCTCTCCACGTTCAAAACGCCGTGGATGTTCACGCGAGCCTTCAGCTTGCAGACCATGAAGTCATCAGGGCCACCGGCGGCCTTAACACCCTTGACCGAGAAACGGCCGATCCATGGGTTGACCTTGCCGGGCAGATCATCTGGCTTGACATATCGGGCCTCGAGGTCGAAGGCCTGCTTCCGGTAGAAGGTCAGAATCTTGGTAGAGGGCTGAACGCCGCCCTTGTTAAAGACGACCAGGCTCGTGTCCTCATCAGGGATGTCGGGGGCCTTCTCCCATCCGAACTCGATAGGGTAGGGGATGACGTCCTGGACGGAGAAGTCGCGGACGCGGAAGACGGGGGAGAGGATGGCACAGCTGAAGGCGCAACCACGAGCAGCGGCCTCGTCGGCGTTCAGGGTGTAGGACAGGTTCTTGCCAAAGAATGTCTGGATGCGGTCCTTGATTGCGGGCACACGGGAACCACCGCCGACGACCTCGATAAAGTCGATGTCGTCCTTGGTCAGCTTGGCCTGAGCCAGGGCCTCCTCCAGGGGGGCGGTGGTCTTGGTCAGCAGGGGGTCGATCAGGGCCTCGAACTCCTGGCGGGTGACCATGGCGGAGACGTCGATGTCGTTCATCAGGGACTCGATGTTCACAGGGGCCTGCTGGTTGGCAGAAAGAATCTTCTTGGTCTTCTCGGCGGCGGCGTAGACACGTGCGACGGCGCGGGGGTTGGAGAAGATGTCGATCTTGTACTTGGCCTGGAACTCCTTGGCCAGGTGGTCGACCAGGGCCTTGTCGAAGTTCCTGCCACCGTAGTGTCGGTCCCAGGCGGTACCCTTGACGACCAGCTCGCCCTTCTTGAACTCGACGACGGTAGCAGTGTACTCGCTGTGGCCGACATCGACAAAGACGACGCGGCGGGGCTTCTCCTCGGCCGAGGGCAGGTCGAGCTTGGTGATACCGTAGCCGAGGGCGGCGGCGGTGGTGTCGTTCATGAGGCGCAGCAGCTTAAGGCCGGCAACCTCGGCGGCGTCTATCAGGGCGCGGCGCTGGATGTCGGTGAACCAGGCGGGCACGCTCATGACGATGTCGGAGACGGGGAGCTTGAGCTCGGCCGAGGTTGTCGCCTTGATCTTGCTGAGGAGCATGGCGGTGAGTTGTGTGGCGGTGTACCTCTCCTTCTGGCCACGGTAGGTGACCTCGGCGCCGACCTGGCCATCGATGTCGACCAGGGGCGCAGAGACGTACTGCTGCTCGAGCTGAACATCGGGGTCGTTGAGGGAGCGGCCGCAGAGGCGCTTCAATGAGCCGACGGTGTTCTTGAGGTTGGAGATTTCTTGTGTCTTGGCCGTCTCGCCGAGGTATCGTGCCTTGGGGCCGAATCCGACCAGAGATCTGTTTTGACGGAGTGGTTAGCCCATGGGTCGCAGGACACACGGGGTGGCAGCGAGGCTTGCGGCTGAGGTGGGGGTCACTTACGGTGTCGCCCGGTTGGAGACTTCATTTGCGATCTGTCCCGGTAGTTATGGTTAGCGTACATGTCCTGGACGCAGATGGCCTTGATCTTTTTGATGTGGGAGTGGCGACCACGGGGGAAATAAAGTGCGAGGTCGAGGGAGGGGGCGAGCAGGCGGTGGGTAGACGTACAACATCGACACCTCGATTCCTGGCGACGGCGATGACCGTGTTGACGGTTCCGAGATCAACACCTGCAGTCGAGCAAACACATCAGCATCTGGGCCATCAAGATGACCAGCGGCAAATCCGAAGGGGCCTGGGTGCAGCGACTTACCGACAACACTCATTATGGCGGTTTGAGGGTGGTTGGTGGGGTAGAAGGAGGAGTATGGGCAAACTGGACGGAACTGGTGTGAATAACGGTCTGGATGTTTTGTTGTTATTTGCAACAGGATCAGGGTTTCCTCTCACAGGCAAGGGGGGAAGTACGGCGATCGAAATCCCGAGGTGCTGGGCAGTCGAATTTGAGTTGTGGTTGTGATGGAGGAAAAGGGTATGCGCGGTACTCAGTGTGAGTGGGTGTGGGTGGGTGTGCAGAGGAATAGGTCGGTCGTTGGATATGGCGGCTGCTGCAGTAGAAGGGACACCGGTCGTCAGCGAGAAGAAAAAAACTGCTTTGGTTGCCGCGCTCTGCCCTGCCCAGTCCAGGCCCAGCTCTGGTTGCGAAGCTGGCAGACCCTTGGAGCTAAGCCTTGAAGGCACGATATGCCCACGCCACAGGGGTGTGATGTCACGGGAAGAAGGGGCGACTGGGCGCCAGAAGTTTCTCGAACCGACTGCGTGCTTGTATTGTCACAGTCTTGCACATTCCATCCCAGATCCTCACGCTGCAGCCAGCCAACCAACCAACCACCATCTGAATGACCATCCCGACCACCGCTCTGGGCAAGTCCGACAACACTGGCAGGCACATGCACGAAACAAGACAGCCTTGTTTTTTCTCTTCCTCCATTGTTGCAGATGCAAACATCCCCATTCCTCAGCCACCAACCCTCGCCCCATCATGGTACCCCATTCATGGAAGTGGATCAAACCCATCGTGACAAAATACACCACTACGGAGTATCGCCATCGTCACCGTTCCGGCTGCCTGTTCTACTCTTGAGCCGTGCACCTAACAAAATCAATCCGCCCACACCCATGAAAGTTGTTATCAGCCATCGTCACCCCGCCATGCCGCCCTTCTATCGCAGAATCTTTCCAGGATGCCCCACCACCCAATGACTTCACAGCTTCCCAGGCGCCAGCCTCGGGGACAGGGCGGTAGCGACGAGACGGGCCACCCGCACAGCCCGCGAACAGTTGGCAACACCTAATTGCCCCAGATTTAATTCGACAGAAAGTCGACGTGTTTGTTTCCGTTCCAGGTTATTGCGCCTGGTATTACTAACAGCAAGGATTCGCAATTGCTTGGCCCGGCCCGTTCTAGTCGCCCTTGACTAACATACCCGCGGGAACAAGACAGCCAAGCCCTGCTTTTACGTTAGTATGAGCTTATCCATTTGTTTTCTCGGGCACCTGTAGCATGAAGGCATCGCGGCGCATGCATATCCATATCCCTTCTAAATTGTGACCGGTGGGACATGCCCGTCCTTGCCCCCTCAAGGTACAAGCTGTATCATCGCTCTGCTGCGTGCTCATCAAATAGTTGCTTGAGCGCAATCGCTGCCGAAGACTTTCGGTTCCTATTATTGTAGCCAAATTTAGCAGGCAATTGACCCTCGACTTCAAGCTCGTCGCAGTACAAAGACACCAGCATGCCATCATAATGGAATGTACTCTGAAATCTGTTCGACACAGTGACAAATAGGATGGGAAGGTCCCAATATATGAAGTCAGCAACGGCTGGGCATGCTGGGTAGATAGAGGCTTGACACGAAGCTCGAATAATTGGCACTGCAGATGCAGCTATGCCAGCCAAAAGACATATCATAATCGACGATTATTAGATCGACTATTCCAGTGGCATATATAGCCGTAGCGTCTGCCTGAATTTACAAACCAAAGTGCTGTTGAAAGTAAAATATGAGACGCGCTCGAAGTACCTACCATTCACTCGCAGGATGGGCGGTGCAACTGGTTGAATAATCCGACCTAGGACGGAGAACATCGCACAGGCAAAGAAAGCGTCACCGTCTTGTTCGGAAAGCTTGAGCCAAGAACAATATACTCAATCAACAAGAACACTGTATCATTGTATCATCGCAAGACAAGCAGCCACCTAGAACCCCTTCGAAATCTAACGAGCCCAGCCAGCCAACATCATCCAAGCAACAAAAGCTCCAACCCTCCCTTATGTTCAGATAACCGGCACGAGGAAGTACTCCAAAATCTCATAAGCCAGCCCAAGGTACGCCCGCCCCCTCTCCTCCTCGCCAACAATCCCCCCAAACCCAGCAGTCCACCTCCCCCCGTCCACCCCGTCGAGGTACTCCATGAACCACCCGACCCACTCGCGCCGGGACCAGACGAGCCGGCCCAGCACCCGGCGGTCCAGGATCCGCCGCATCAGGTCCCCGTCGACCTGGCGCTCGAGCGTGTCACGGCCGGCCGACGCCGACGCCGACGCCGCCGGCGCCGGCCGCGGGTCAAACGCCTCCTCGTCCTCGTCCGACGCGAACCGCATGTGCGTGAACGGGTACAGCTCCGGGGACGTCTCGGACACGTTCTGCAGGAACCGCAGGAACCGCCACGCCGAGGCGTCCAGCAGCGTGAAGTGCTGCAGCGACCCGTCGATGCCCATCCCCAGCACCTCGGCGCCGTTGGCCGACGCCGGCAGCAGGCCGAACCGCCTGTTGCCGCTGCCGTTACTGCCGCCGTTGCCGTTGCCGCGCCGCGCCTCGCGCGACCACGACGGCAGCGTCCGCCCCAGCCGCAGCCGCCGCACCGTCGACGGCAGGTCCGTCTCGAACAGGACCTCGCAGTCCCTGTCGGGCGAGTCCCAGGGTATCCAGAGCCCGTTGAGGCCGCACTCCTGGTCGGCGATCAGCACGATCGACGGCGGCGGCTGCTCGGGCGACTGCTGCGCCGGCTGCGGCGGCGGGGGCCATTGTCCGGCCACCTCGAGCATGTCCAGGCCGCGCGGGGTGTAGGGGTCGACGTGGCGCACTTCGAAGCCGTCGGACTCGTTCTCGGCTTGTTCGAGCACCCACAGGGAGTCGCGCCTCGTCAGCGCGAGGGTGTGCGGCGAGTCGGGGAGGACGCTCAGCTTCCAGGCCTCCGAGTCGAGCTGCGTGGTGGAGATTTGTGTGAGCTTCTTTTCTACGTCGTCCAGTTTGTAGTAGACGAGTTCCGAGTGGAATGCGGCTTGGATCTTGTGGCCGGCGGTGTTTACAGCGTAAACGGGTTCCTTGGGCCCTTTTATCCTGTGCCGAGTGAAGAAGGATATCCCTCCACGGCTCTCCCCCTGTGTTGGTTTCTCGATTTGCGGAGACACGATCAAGACCCTGCCCCCATCTCCCGGGCCTCCGCTTGTGGTAACCACAATGAAGTAGAAGTTCTTGTTCTTCGATTCGATATGCCACTCATCAAGGCAGAGAATCCGGTCTCCTGTCTTCCCAAGCCCGCTTATGAAGTCAGCTGGCTCTCTGGTATGGCCGTGCAAAGGAAGCGAGAGGTCGTCACCGGTGTCAGGGTCGATGAATTTCAGCGTTGGTCTGTCATCAAGTGTTCTTGCGCCGACGACCAGACACTTGAGGACGTGCGAATAAAGGAGTTTCTGGGGTGTCATGCCCAGGGGCATCTGTCGCTGTACAGGTCCCACTTCTGGTTGCAACTCAGCAAGCAAAACGTGATCCGTGGCGAGCAGTAGAAGCGGCGTGTTGGCGGCGTTGCCAGACAGGCTCTCCTGCAATACCACAACCGAGGTAATGCTGGGGGCGAGCTTGCTGCTGTCGTTCGCATCCACAGTCCAGACACTTTGTTTCTTGGCAAATCCTCTTGTACCTCCTCGGAAGTCGCCAATGAGCGTGAAGCTTGAATCGCAGCAAACAAATGCCGACCCATCAAACGCCTCGTATACGTAGGCTGGTACTGAGCCCACCCTCTCCAGAGACAGTGACGCAACCTCACAACTATTATCAAGACCGAGCGTCACCAGTAGCCCGTCCCGGCTCCCAGCAATCAGAACACTGTTTCCTGGGTCATCAAGTACTGGCACGATGCTTGTGAAGGGTTCGATATTGTTGACCATGCCCGTTTTGGTATCATCTAGGCATAGGCTTTCAGCGACTGTATGCGCATGTTAGCCACAACCGAAACGCAAGTGAAAGCCAATGCTGAAAGATAGAGTAATCTCGCGCCGTCAAATAAGATGGCTGACCGCTCCCGCGTTGTTTTCGAGAAAGATAAGTGTGGAAAAGAGCAGAGGAGACGTCGAAAGCGACGGCAATATCTCTTGACGTCTTCCATCACGCTCATATTTGAAGACATAATCTCGTACTTACTAGATTGAATAGAAATCGTGTTGACATGCGCCTTATCCTGGATGCTGTACAGATCCAGATAGATGGTATTGTCCCGCCACAAACAAGCAACCGCGTGGGCCTTGCCCCCAATATTACAGAGCCCGAGGCATGTCACTTCACCCTCGAACTTTTCTCCGTGCAGGTGATGGGCCTCAAGGTTGGGACCATCGAGTAGTATGGTGTGCAGTTGGAAGATATTTTCCGCATGTGACGTGACGGCAAGCATATTTCCTTGGATAGTAGCATCTGTGACAACTGCGCCGTTCAAACCCAGGGAGGCAAATGAAAGTTGTTTACTATCCCACTGTCAGTTGTCGGACATGGAGACCAGAGACAAAGACAGAGTGGTTCATGGCTTACCTCGTGGATGAGTTCATGAGAACGATGCCATTCTCTGTGACCTGGACGATGAGCTCCTCAGATACGCGACGTGCCGTAAGGGTCGGCGAGGATATGTCGTACATCGTTTCCTCTGGATCTACGTCATATGTCGTGGAGAAATCCGAGTCGAATCGCAAGAGTGCAGACCTGCCAGGAAGGGATAACAGCAAGTGATGGCCGTAGTCCGGCTCGGACACGTTGGCTGGAAGCATGAAACACCGTTTGACAACCGTGCCGATATCGAAATCTATGCCGATGTTCGCTCGCAAGCCATGTCGATATTCCACTATTGAACCATTTCGTCCTCTTCCAGCGGCGGCAAATATTCTATCGGGCTTGGAGAAACCTGACGACAGAGCATCGGCGTCCTTCTCTAAACCCGTGATAGTCTTCCCCGTGGCGCCGGTGTAATCGTCCCAACGACGAGACTCGTTTGTTGTGACGAAATCGACAGTCGGCGACCAGTTTGGGATCTGGCTGAGCCTGACGACCTGTTCCCTAGGAGGAGCCTGCATTTTGTCAGTAAGCTGCTCGTCTAGACAAAAGGCTAGGGGAACTTGCCTTCCACACGCCCCCAAGCCCCGAGTCTCCTCCGAAGACCAGGATATCGTCGTTGTGGTGTGAAAGGCTTGTGAAAGCGGTCGAAACGTTGCAGAATGTCCCGTGATTAAAGGCAGCTCCAAGTATATTTTCAGAGTCGCACTCGAGAAATAACACAAGCCCATCCTCCCTCGCAACATAAATGTGGTCGTTCTTCGGATGGAATCTTGAGAGTCGAGGAGGCCTTGACCAAGCGGTCCATAATGGCTGTTGCGCCCCGTCATGATGCTCTGAGGGGGGGAAATGCCCAATCTCGCAAGGCTCGAAAGTAGGGGACCCGTAAAGGATGTCCTTGCAGAAAGCAATTTCTCCCTCGGACACGGCAAAAAAAGCCGTGCGTATGGTAAGCGGTATTATGAGGAGTGGCATCTCGTGGTTTCTCGGCAACAGATGGCCCATTTTCTCCGCAGCCAACGCCTCTCCGACATCATCCCCCAGTTCCCAATCGTAAGTGACCATCCGGGGGACGCCTCTGTTGACCACTATGAGGAGCAAAATAACGTGTTGGGGGTCTTGTGGCCTTGGATAGAGAAAGTCCATGGTTTGTATTGTGCCATTGACAGCGCGGGGGCGAGATGACTTGACCGGCCTCAAAGGATGGCCGTTGATGAAAGAGTTGTTGAGGTTGCTCATCGATTCTAGCTCGTGGACGACGAAGATGTCTCTAGAGCATGCTTGCGCCACAAACCTCGAGCTCGGATCGACTGCCAAATGGAAACCGGGACGCACGAGGCGTGTGGTATCGATTTCGTGCTGTAACGCAGCAAATTCGAAGGATCCATCTCTTGCAGGCCGCAGGAATAAGAAGATGCAGTCGCCTGTCTCCAAGACAATCAGGAGCAGCTGAGGAGGTAGTTGCGGCGGGTTCGGCGACGATACTGGGGTGGAGATTTCGGATATTCCCACGTCAATATCATCGTCCGGTTGCCTTGGATGAGATCGGCTGGCTTGAAATCTGCTGGCGTCAATGTCGTCCCGATTGAAAGTGCCAATGACCTTGGCATTGCGAATGCGCGACCCGAAATCCCTCTTCTTGACGATGCTATGGAGCTGCAAATCATCCTGAAGCTCTGAGATTTGCACGTAGTGATCCTTCGACGCGTGGAATTATTAGCTCGTCGTCAGGCAGGGAGTAGCCCATCAGTGACCTTCTTATTCCACGGCTGCCACTTTGTCGGCGTGGAGGGCCGTGGAACGTGGGGCGCGGGGGGAGGGAGAACAGAACAAGGTACTCACGCCAACTATTGCGATATCATTGTGCTGAGGGGAACGCAGTCGCACGGGGAGGATCCAATGGGCAACGGGGCTTTCGACCAAGGTCCTGGTCATGATGCCGCATTGGGGCGGTGGTTGTTTTTGCTTGACCGGCTTTGTGGTGGGCTTGTTCAGGACGTCGTGAACATTCATGTCCCTCATAACCCACCGGCCATTTTCGAAGACCTGGGCCTGGAACTCGGAAGCCATGTTGGAGTATGTGCTGCGCGGTGGAGGGGAACGACCTGTGCTGTATTACCAACGGCGAAGGAAGGTCGCAGGTGGTCTAGATATGAGAGGTCCAACGGGCCCGTGTGCCATTTCCAGAGGACTTCGAGGTTTGAGCTATACAGCCCGTGACGTCTGTAGGACCGAGCGAAGCCACATGGACACTCGAGGGTGATTAAGGGCGAGGCGACCTTCTCGGTGACCAGACCAGGGGACTGACGACCGCTCGGCGTGCAGCCGATGGAAACACAGCGGGCTTGTCCTCGGGCCGCCCTTGACGCAGACACACAACCCACACGCAACTGACGAATTCGACCTGAAGTGACGCAGTGTTTCCAGGGCGAAGCGACAATGGCGTCACGGGGATGAAGCACAGATGTCAAAGCACCACCCAAGTCTCGGGGGATGCTGAGGAACGTCGCCCGCTGCCCTGTGGCGCGGTACGTAGGCTCGCAGACTGCTGCAGGGCGAGGTGCGGCTGGGAGCAGGAGAGCGGACGGGAAGGGCAGCTGACCGAAGTCGATGACCCCATGTGTTCCGGACTTGGACTTTTGGTATAGACTTGGACCTGGACTTGGATCTGGATCTGACGAAGAAGCTTGTGCACCGCGAAGGGGGGCAGCTGGGATGTGGCACGGAGGTGTGGTCTTAAAAGGGCTGTGAGCGGTGTTGCTGCATATCCAAGGTATCAGGTATCCAATGTACATCGGCAATACGTGCGTGATGCGCGCGTGGGTCTATGTATCCAGATCCACGCAGTGCCCGTCCTGCCTTTTCTGTGCCCTCGACGTCTGGCAGATAAGCGACCGACCCTGGTGCTTGGGTACCCCGTTCCAGCCTGCTCGCCTAGGTACTGCGAGACCGAGCCAGCACAGCAGTTCGATACTTTCGAGAGTCGCGGGTTACAAGTGGTCGTCAGCGAAGCCTGGAGAGATCGTGACCATGAGCAGCAGAGGAAGTAAGTGAGACGATCCGAGATCAAGTCCTAGACGCACACGCTGCGGCAGGAAGCATGCTCGCAAGCTCGTAGCTCGCAGCTTGCAGCTTGCCCCTCAATCAGTTGATGCGACCCATCTGCGCCCCACTAAAAAAGGACTCGGGTTCTACCTCAGTCAGCGCGCAATGCACCACTCGGCCGCGTGTATTCTCGAGGTATTCAAGAGACCTTGCGACAACACCACACTCGCAGTTGAGTTGCATTTGTCTTGTGAAATATAATTTGGTCTCGTCTGTCACTTCCACGGCTTACCATCACTTCATTGCCATCCCTCGCCTGCAGTCCTCTGTCATTCACAGGACAACGTTGAAATCTTGAAAGGCAAACTGTAGACTACCTAATCACAGGGCGCGCACGCGGTAACCGGCGTCGTTGCCTTCGTGAAACTCGGTACCAGTCAGCAGAGGCAGACAGCCCAGTAATCGACTCCATCTCACTCGAGGTCCTCGGGAGCGAGCGGGCCCTCCTGCAAGCCGGAGCTTGCCGGACCCAGGCTACGATGGAAACGGTCGACGATGCATGAGAGGCGCCTGCCGTGCCCAAGTACGGAGTAGGCCATCTGCTGCTACTGTGCGTGCCCGGGTCGTGTTCCTGATATCGGCTCCCTGGATCTCGGACAGCCGCCAGGGAGTGAGTGTGGCCGCTAGAGTAAGTCACTCCATGCACGTAAGCAAGGCGACGATGCCTTGATCTGTCACGACACTACTTTGGGTGTCGACGAGGCCGTCTTTTGGGCTCGGCTCGCTCTCCCTTGTGGATCTTATGACCTTGGACGACAAGCTTCTGGTGTTAATTTTCCCTGTATCTACTTGCTTCTGCCAGCTCCCTGACGGCTCGCTGTTCCATATCCAGTCGGTCCCCCGAGATAACTTGGGGGACGAGTGGACTGTTGCCTGGCCAAGGGTGAGGTTCACACGAGAATGATCAACGGTTGCGTGGCCCGAGACCATACCGCTACATTCCAGGAGTTCCCAAGCTCATGCTTGTCGCACAAGGCTGAGCCAGTAGACTAGGCCGGCAGCTCATCGGTCCTCACACCGGGGTGACATTGAGACAGACCTGACTGATCACTTTTTCCCCAGCTTTCCCTACCGATCGGGCCCGCCCCATGTCGCCTCCAAGCCTGTCTCCATGCTCTCGGGCCAGGGACTGGACGTAGCTTTTCTGTCTGACCAGATGGAGCACGTCTCGGCAGACACAGCCGACACGCAGTGGCCGTTGAGCTTGGATGCCAGGATGGAAGCAGACCCTGGTGGTGGTGATCTGGTTGTGGGGGGTCGGTTGTCAGAAGTTCCGTGTTGATCATCATGGTCAGTCTGACCGATAGGCGGTGCCATACAAACGTGAGGGGAAAGTAAGTAATCCAATGTGCGCATATATGTGTGACAAGCACAGTATTGTCCAAAATATCTTGGTTGTAACCAACAAATTCCAATAATTCGAGTGCTATATACCCAACTTCGAGTTCCGTGGTCGACGTTGCAATGGTTCAGTGGCCTGCTCCATGGTTCGGTTGATCGGCCTAGCGGGTCGCCCTACCCGCTGACAGGGCAGGAGACCCCTAGCAGACCATCATGGAAAGCCCTTGCTCCAGGGGCCACCAGGCGACCGTGGGGCACGTCATATCGCGCCCAGCTCCAAGAGCTCCACCGAATCTCAATGAGATGAGAGGAAATGCTTCACCCTGATCGCATTCAGACCACGGATACCACATCTTCACCACCCTACCCCTGTCTACATCATCTGGCATGTGAATACGACCCTCCAACGGCCCATTCAATTGAGACTCGCAGCTACTTGTGCCCGTGTCTGTCGCTATCGGCCGGGAGTTGCATCTTTAACGACGCGTCGACGCGCGCACCCAGACACCCTCGGTGTGCTTCAACACCCTGCAGAGGCTTCGACTACTGCTGGAAGTAAGACACGAGAATCTTGAAGCTCACAGATCCGCAATCCCATCTCGTCGCATGACCCTGTGACCGTTGCTGTCCACCACACTCGAGGGCCTGCTCGGACGAAACGTCACTGGCCTGTCCGGCCCGGCGTGGCCTCTTCGCTCCGAGACAAATAGCTTCAGCAGAACCTGGGATGCTTGCGACCTGACAGCCCCCAATAGGAGATCCAAACGAGATGTCTGCCGAGGATGAGGACTTGGTATACGGCAGCGATGTTTTTGAAGACGACAAGAGCAATCATGACGCTCCCACGCTTCCTTCCCCACAACCCGAGGTCACAGAAGGCAATGACCAGGCGGAGGAAGCCAAGGCACGAGAGATCATCGATGCCTGTAGGCGGAGAGACATTGAGGGCCTGCAGGCTCTAGCCGGGTCCTCTGGCGGATTCATCAGGGATGAGCTGCGGCAACAAGCATGTGAGTTGAACTTCATCAGCACCAAAGGACCGACGACTCGTTGCTAATGACCACACAGGGCCTGTATTGCTAGGGCTACCAGTGAGGTTCCCAAGTGACGATGACGAGAAGGTGTCGGGCGACAACCAGGAAGCAGTGCGCCTGACGGCCTCAGAATACGTCGACGACTCATGGAAACACCTCAAGCGTCACAATGAGGAGGAGCAGGTAAAACTGGATGTGGCCAGGGCCTTCGTATACTATCCTAGTTGTAAGACCTCCCTCCCTCTGGCCCCATCCATATCCCAAACAGCAGCCATAAAACAATCCTAACCTGCCCCCAGATGAATCCGACCAAGAACTAGCCCACCAAAAACAACAACTATCAGACCTAATCCTCTCCGTCCTCAGGCGGCACCCCTACCTGTGCTACTTCCAAGGCTACCACGACATATGCCAGGTCTTCCTCCTAGTCCTGCCGCCGCCCCTCCGCAGCCCGGCCGTGGCCCGCCTCTCGGCCCTGCGCATCCGCGACTTCATGCTCCCCAACCTGTCCGCCGCCATCGCGCAGCTCCGCCTCATCCCCGAGATCCTGCGCGCGGCGGACCCGGCCCTGGCGCGCCACCTGCCGTCCTCGGACCCCTTCTTCGCGCTCTCGGGCACGATAACAATGTACGCGCACGACGTGCGCTCGCTGCGGGAGATCACGCGCCTCTTCGACGTCCTCCTCGCCGAGGAGCCGGTGTTCTCGGTCTACGTCTTCGCGCAGATCGTCATCGGCCGCCGCGCGGAGCTGTTCGAGGTCCCCGCCTCCGAGCCCGAGATCCTCCACTCGGTTTTATCAAAACTGCCCCAGCCCCTCGGCGCCGACGCCCTCGTCGCCGCCGCGCGGAGGCTTCTCGCGTCCCACCCGCCAGAGTCCCTGCCCTCGTGGCGCCGCCGCGTCTCGCCCCACAGCGTCCTCAAGACGGCGCGCTCCGCCCGCGACTGCGCCGGCCAGAGCCTCGCCGTCGGGGAGTACTTTTTCGAACGGCAGGTCGTCGACCTCCGGCGCGAGGAGAGACGGGAGAGGATTCTCAAAACCCTCTGGCGGTACAGGAGGCCCGCCCGGGCCGTCGGCGTCGCGGTGGCGTTTGGCGTGCTGGCGTACTGGATCCGCAGGTCTGCCTTGTCCAACGGCGTCGCTGCCGGTCCGGTGCGGTACATGACGGCGCTGATGTCAGCTTGGTGGAACGAGTTGTAGCTAGGCTCGTCGAACGGCGTCGCTGCCGGTCCGGTGCGGTCCGTGACGGCGCTGGTCTCGACTTGTTGCCATGTGTTCTTGCCAGGCGTTTTCTGAGGTTGGCTTTGGGGCTGTCGTGGGCCGGAATAGATAGGTTTGTATATTATATCCATGCGAGCAAGGGACTTAAAGTCGACAAAGCATCATTAGGAGCCGTCTCCTCGACAGGGTATACCTGGGCATAGAGGAAGGGGTGTTTGGGGACACAACAGGACCCTCTACTGATACTCGGTGCTGGGCGTGTACATCAGGTTCAATAATCTCAAGTACCACTTTAGTAAATAGAAGAACCCCAACGAAACCTCACACGAAAGATGCTAGTATGCTTGGATGTGCCATACACTCCCCTTGATCTAAGCCTGAGCTTGACATGTGCGGAATCAGCTCCTTATACAAGCCTGGTATTGCTGTAAAATACACAGGGGGCCACGGCACTCGGATGACATTCAGATAGAATATTTGGAGTGTTGGCAAGGCGATTATATTCATTCCCACGCCACCTCCAGCCCCGCTGATGCACCAGAGCTTCCCATTCTGTTGTAGAAAGAGGATAAAGGCAGAATAAGCCTTCTAAATTGTCGTAGTTTTTGTACACTTCCCCTCACAAGGGCCCCTCGCTCTCCCGACCCAGCAAGACATATATCGTTCAACCCCCCATCCCCATCCCTAGGCACGCACACCTTTCCCCCTCGGCTCTGTCTCGCCCACTCAACGATCAGGCAGCCTCCTGAAACGCATTCTTGAGCCCCTCAAAGTGCGCAATCTGCTCGGCCGCCATCTTGCCGCCGCCGAGGTCCCCGATGATGGTGAGGATGAGACTATAGTTGTTATACAGGAACCGCTCGCGCTTGCGGCCCTTGACGTCGGCGCCAAAGTGCACCTGGCTGTACCGCGTGAGGAAGGCCTCCATCTCGCTGCGCAGGCGGCCGAGCGACGCGGCGACGGGCTCGTCGTCGCCACTCCCGCCACCGCCCTGCTGCTGCTGCTGGTCGGAGCCGCCGCTGAGCGACAGGATCCCGTGGACGAGCTGCCCGAAGCGCTGGGTGGCGACGTGCGGGGCCGCGCTGGTGGTGCGGGCCGTGGCGGCGGGGAGGGGCCGCTGGGGCAGGGACGAGGTGAGGGCCCGCACCGACTCGCAGTGCGCGTCCATGACGGCCTGCAGGCGCGGCCAGAGCGCCATCGAGGTGCCGTTGACGTAGCCGTCCATGGCGGGGACGCGGCGGCGCTGCAGCTCAAAGGCGAAGTGCTGGTTGAGGCGGATGCACAGCAGCAGGCCGAGGCCGTCGTACGTCTCTGACGCGAGCGAGCGCGTGAGCCCGTGGCCCAGCTGGAACGTCGGCTCGAAGATGTAGTTGAAGTTCTTGCCGACGCGCGCGAGCGTCAGGCTCGGCGTGAAGAAGGACGCCAGGAAGGTGTACTCGGCCGTCGCGTTGTCCAGCAGCGCGAGGTTGAAGTTGCGGAAGGGCACCTCGAGGTAGTGCGTCGACTGGTCCTCCTCGGCGAGGTAGCTGCTGAGCGCCGTCTGGTTGGGCGTCTTGAGCAGGTCGATGCGCCGCCCGAGGTTGAAGGCGTCGTGCGGCGGCCCGCCGAGCCCCCGCCCGCCGCCCAGGACTGTTGCCTTGCGGGACGTGTCCTCGTGGCCTAGGACGTCGGTCTTGTCGATGACGTGGAGCTTGATCTTGTCGAGGGCCTTCTGGTACCGCCCGAACTGGTTGAGGTAGTACCACCGCATCGTGTTCATGTAGGCGAGGGAGATCTCGTCTGCCAGCTGGGAGTGGTGTCTGTGTAAGAAGGCGAAGAGCTCTTTATACTTCAAGAACTTCTGCTGTTGGATGATTTGTGCGTTCATATGTGGTGACCTGAGAGCCTTTACCTGCGCGACAAAGTAGTCTCTTATCCTCTCGATAGCCTGGGCGCAACAAGTCAGCACGCGAGCTTACCGAGGCCTCACCTGTGCAGAGGTGAGGGACGCTGTATCCACACATACCTTGAGCGTCAAGTTCTCCAGCAACGGCGCCAGGTCCGCCAGCGCCTTGCTCTGCCCTTGCTGTTTCGCATTCTTCGCCAGGGCCTCGGACCTCTTCTCGACCTCGGCGAGCATCTTGACCCACGACTCGTCGACGTGCCCCTCGGCGATCTCAGAGACCACCACGGGCGAGAGGCTCAGCTCCTCCACCACGGGGCCCAGGCCCTTCTCGACGGCCTTGCGGTTCTCCAGCCTGACGTTGAGCGCGGTGGAGCGCGCCTGGAGGTGCTCGATGTCCGCGGACACGGCCGCGAGGTCGTCCCGGAAGCTCGTCAGGTTCGTCTCGACGGAGCTGAGGACCTCGTCGCACGCGCGTATGGACCTGTGCAGGTCTTCGTACTTGGCCTTGGCCTGCTCGTCTACAGTCCACGTCGTTGTGTGTCAGCCAGTGCCAAGGGCCACTTGGTGGTGGTTGTCACGAGGCGGCCTGGGAGGAGTAGAGGAAACCACATACATTCTTCAACTGTCTGCGATCTATGTACACCCGCGCCGGGCCTCTCCCCGTCGCCCCGGGAGATGAACTCCCGCAGAGAGACCCCGCCGAAGTCGAACTCAATCTCAAGGTCCTCTTGTGTTATTGTTGAGCTAAATGGGTCTCCTAGTTGTGGTACAGGCGACTGGGCGCCACTCGAGTTTGCTCGCTCTGTGGCCACTTCGCTCCCAAGGATCTTGCCCAGCACGGACAGCGACTCGGATCCATCGTCAAGGGTGGTGGTCTGCTTCAGCGACGAGCTGCCCAGCTGGCCGCCATTGGGTCGCCCTGACCCTCTGAGGAGGGAGACTGACGACCCGGTGTCGCTGGAAGATGCCAGGGACGCCTCAGACCCTCTCGCTGACCGTGATTGTGAGGTGATGTATGGACTGCCACGCTGGCTGGACACTCGTCGGGGCAGAGGTGATATGGGCCTGCTGTTCGGATTGGAGGACTGTTGGAAGTTGTTGTGTGCACCGAGCCGGTCAAGCCACATGGTCGCGATCGTGAATGTGGTCGCGAGGTAAGCTAGGGAGCGGGAAACCGGCTGTGGTTGTTGGTCGCATTCGTGAGATGGCGCCCCGAGAAAACGCTCTCATGCGCACCGGATCGGTCGAGGTCGACCTTGTGGTCTTGAAGGCAGGTCGTGGCGCTGGAATTTGTTTGGTGTACAGGAAGGAATTAATGGTTTACAAAGGACATCTGTATGCAGGGACCTTGTTAGACACCGATCGCTTCAGGCGTTGGCGAAGCTCGCTCAACACGGTTGCAGTCCAGGGGTCTTGCTACGTAACCTCTTTATCGATAAGGCCCTCGGGGGCTTGCTGTCTACTACGTAGGGATTGTCCAGCTGTCCCACCGACAAACCAGCCCGGAAATAGGAGTCATCAAAATGTCACTATGAATACCCTTCAACCCACCTCATTGATGAGACTTTCCAAAAAAGAGCATTGTACCGCGCTCGCATCCAGAAGATGATATTTCCACTACGGGTTTAGGTATCAAGCTCGCCTGTAAAATTCCCTTTCGATGCGCACATGCCATCCAGCCGAATGACTTCGGGAGCTTGCTAGCCTGGGAATCGAATTCTAACCAGATCACTGTCAACTTGGCTGGCTCGCCCCCTCCCCCTCTCTTGCCAGTGCATTATGTCAAAAACAACCAAGGAGTTTCCGCCTTGGTTCTCTCCCGTCCTCTCTTCCTCGCACCTCTGGGTGAAATATCCCACATGGCGAAGTAAATATGTACAGTAGTCAAGGTAGGAGGTCGCTATGGTCTCAGTCGGTGGGTGGGTCAACGGTGGGATGCGCTCATCCTCATGTCTTCACGTCTTCTCCCTTCTTGTCGGCCTCTCGGAACTGACTGATAGGTCGGCGCTGTTCTGAGGCGTCTCGGTCTCCTCATTCATTCGCAAAAATTTCGGAGCTGTGCTCAACCATAAATTGCACGGCGAGGTTCTTCGCGTGCATGTCCGTCATCTCCTTCTCAAGACTGTGGTCACGCATGATCGTAGGCGCGAACACCACGGCTAGGTTCTTGGGCGACATCTGTGACGACTGTCAGTTTCTGGCTACTGCTTGGCCTTCTCCCGGCATCCTGAAAAACTTACCAGGTTCTCTCGCTCCCGGCTTGCGACTCTGGCCAGATGGAACATCAGGAACTCCAGGGTGTCGCGGTGCTTTGGCGGAAGCAGATTCACCGTCTTCTGAAGATGAGCACAGCGCTCGTCATTGTCGACGATACCTGCGTGGCGGTCAGCACATGCGAATATGCCAAAATCAACAGCAAACTTACCGGCTGACTCCAGAACCCGGTCATAGACATCGAAAGTCAAGAGCGGTGTGGGTAGCTTCCTAAAATACTGCTTGAGCACGCTGGTGACAGATGCGATATCGATACTTGGGTCCGAGATATCGAAGTCGTCCACCTTGTTAAAGCCCTCCTGGATCATCTTGACTTGTCCGCTGCCTCCTGACTTCCGGTATATGCCCTCGGCGTCCATGCCCCGGAGCTCAACCTCCTCTATACAGCGCGTCACCACACTTGGAATCTGGCGACGCTCGTGTTCGGCTCTCTCCACAAGCTCAGACCCAAACAGCGTGCTAGGGTCCTCAGCCGTAGCAGCAGCGGTGCTGATGTTCGCGGTGGAGACGGACTTCGGCAGGTTAGGGTTCTTATTCTTGCCAAAGAAACCAAAGGACCGAGGGTCTTGAGGAGCGCCGCGGTTCGGCTGGCCGTTGGGACCGGGCAGCGTGGTCGTTGGCTGCTCATACTGTGTATTCGTCATGTTGTACGGTAGGCCAATGTTGTCTGAATTCAAGCCACCCTGTTGATGTTGAGGAAGTCTGGGGTCGCGCTCGTTCGTCTGGAAGGCAGCGACCGCCCGGCCGACTCTGGTAATGTTCTGGGCCACGGACTTACCGCCCTTCTTCCAGTTGAACTTCTTGGCTTGCCCCTTTCTCACCTGAACCACAGTTGGCCCCTCCAGGATAGGTTCGTCGATGTCTGTGGCGACGAGAGTTGGTCCGGTCTGGATGCTCGAAGCGTCAATGTTGTGGACCGAGGTACTGGACATGGACTTGTGGTTTGTGTATATGCCCAGCCCGTTTGAAGGCTTTCCATCAGATCCCACCTGAGACTTGAAGCGCCCTTGAATCTGATGGGTGAGATCATTGTTCATGTCGGCGAGCTGCGCATTCTTGGATGACAGCTGCTCGAATTCGAGGAGGGCTCGGTCCCGGTCGGAGATGGCCCGCTCCTTGTCTTCGATTAACTGGTTCCGTTCAGTGTGCAACTGCTGGATTGTCGTGGACATGGTCTGCTTGACCTTTTCAAGCTTCTCGACGAAGTCCTTGATGGCAGACTGCTCAAGAGCATGGTAGTCGATGGGCCGTTGGGTGTCCTTAGCGCGCTCAACGTAGCCGGCCAGCACCTCCAACTCACGAAGCATGATTTCCGTCTGCGTATCCAGGACGGAGACCGTCTTCCTCTTCTCGGTCAGCTTCTCGTCGATAGACAACAGGTCCTTTTCTGAGTGGAACTTCTTCTCCAGCTCCGCGACTCGTTGTTCCGATGTGCGCAGTTGTCGCTTCCAAAACGCGGGGTCGTCCTGGGACACGGGGATGCTGATGGAGTTCGAGTCGCCAGCTTGATCGGTCTCGATAATGGGGGTCTTGTCCCAGCTAGGCGAAGCGGTCCCGCGGGTCGTTTCGCTCATGCTTCTGGCATGTGCGGTCCTGGTCTGCGGTGAGTTAGACTCTGTGCTTCCGGTACGCCCGTGCCTAACGGCGTTGGAGACTCGGCGTAGTAAAGAGGAGGATCCCTCGTCTGTGCCCAGGATACGTGCCATGTCTTCATCCATGGTGAAATCGCCGCCAGAGCTCCATCTCGGTAGCTTGGGGGACACCTTGGGGGATGTCTGCCCATTCTTTGCATTGCCCGCCTCCCTCGCAGCGGTCACTCCGGGAGGCTGAGGAGGAGCCCGCGGGGACATATACGTGTCGCTCAGTTTCTGCTCTACCTGTGGCCGGGTAAGGTCCTCCGCCCTCGTGGTCTTGCCGTTTACTACAACACAGATATCCGTCAGTACACGTTGCCTTGGAATGAGTTGGCTACATACCGCTGCGATTGGCAGCCGAAATGGGGAGGTCCTTCCGAGAAACAGTCCTGGAATTGGGTGTGTCTCCGGTCCTAGCGGAATTATTTGTTTCGAGCGATGGACGCTTGTCATCATCTTTTGCACGGCCATCCTGGGCTTCCCTGGAGGATCCAGATCTGTCCGCGGAGCCATACCGCGGGGGCGACTCGGATTTGGAACCCAAAGTATCCCTCCTGAGGTTGCGATCCGCCGCCTTGGGGGTGCCATTCTCCAAGGAGCTCGTCACTTGTGGAGGGAGCCGGTTGGTGATTAATTTCTTACTTTTGGGGGCGTCCTGGAGCTTGAATTCGTCTTTGTGTCCGTTGGAACTCTTCTGGGACCTATCCTCGCTAGCGACGGGGGATGCCTGTGACATAACGCTCCTGTCAGACCTAGACGACTTGGACAGCTTCCGCGCGGGCTCCTTTGGAGTCGAAGCTTCGTAGTCAGACGAGGTCCGCCGCGGTTTTTCCTGGAAGGCAATATGGGGGGTTGAGGCCTGGGAGCTGCGAACCTCATTCTTTTTGTCCGCCGGTTTTGTAAAATAGTCCTTTTCGTTGCTAACTTTCCGCTGGTCAAAGGCGTCACCGTTGGACCGCGGAGACGACATCGAGGGCGCGGGGCTGGGGTCTAGGGCCACCGGGATGAAAAAGCTGTCACCGTCTACACCTTCGATGTTAGCCTGTCCACCGATGATGGAGCTGTTCCTGTTCTTCCGGTAATTGTGGGCGGGCAGGCCAAGCCCGGTCCCGGTCACGGTGTCCCTGTTGGATTCAGGATGCCTCTCCGGCGAGCGAGCGGGACGTGAACTACCTCTCGAGGACGAGTCCTTCCTGGGATACGGTGGCCTGGTCGGCCGGGGCGACAGCTCGGTGGGAGTGTCTGAATCTGGGGAAACACGGTCGTCGGAAAAGGCGTTCGGCGGTATCGCATTGGGCGGCAAGGCGGGCAGCGACTTGTCGACCATCGGGGAGTCCTTGTCTCGCGACTTCGCATGGGCGGCGGCTTTTGATTTCTTCCTCCGTCTTGCCATGAGCGACTCGTGGCAGCTCATGCAGAAGATGCCCTGTGATGTCCTAGCATACCGCAAATTCTCGATCTTCCTCTTACAGTTTCGACATCGGAAGCAGGTCGCACAGAAGGCCTGGTCGCCAGTGAGTATCGCGAGGTCCTCGATCTTGTTGCTACATGCGCTGCAGCTGTAGGTGCAGTTGTTGCAGATGAGGGAGCCATCGCCGAGGAGGAGGAGGTTCGCATCGGAGTCGAGGAGGGTGCCGCAGGTGTTGCATCTGAAGCAATTCAGATGCCATCGGTTTCCAGCTGTGTTCTGGTCAGCCTCAGGCCCTGGAGCCATGGTCAAGCGCGGGGGACGGTTGTGGAATGAAGAACGGGGGCGAAGAGGAGGAAGCCGCGCTCCAGAAAAAGCAAGGAGACTATCAGTCAAGAGCTCGTTCGTTCGATCGTCCGTCCGTCCGTCAAACAGGTCGGTGTAGGATCACTAAAAGGCGAGATCGGGTATACACAAGGGGCGAGCAACTCAGCAGGCACACATACCAAGCTCGAAAGCCTTGCCCTCCTCTAGGATCTGGTTCACGGTTCAACGAGAGTCAGCCATGTTTCGTCGAGACACAATGATGCGCTCTTGTCCGAGGATTGGGGGCAGCAATTTACCTCTCCACAGCCTTTGCAAGGAAAGACATCGTCCTCCATGGGGCTCTCCAGATAGTCGTCCATGGCTGCTGGTTGTCGCTGTGTTGTCTGCTGTGGCCAGATAAAGGAAGTTGTTGTTGATCCGGATCAGGGGCAGCAACCGTGGCTCAATGGAGAAAGGGGTGGTGAATCAGGTAGCATGAGAAGACGGAGAGCAGGATGCTGGCCCGGACGAGGGCATCTAGGCTGCGTAGGCTGTCCAGTCCCTGCGGTGGAGAAGGGGGGAGGGAGAGTTGGGGGAGAGGGTTGAGGAAGCCGGGCTGGAGAGTGGCAACCCTTGACGTCGACCGAGGGGCGGTGGTGAGGCCGTCGTGGCTTGGGTCCGCCTTGTTCGTTGGTCAGTTGTAGAGCCCGGGAGAAGGAGAGCACGGCTCTGCTCTGGCTCTCTAACGTGGGAGGCGGAGGCGGGATGTGGAAGCGTCGATGCGGAACGAGGAGAGAGGACGTTGAAAGGGCACAGACATATGTCTGTGTGACCAGGGCCGGTCTGTGATTGCGGATAGTCCTCTGTCTGAGCACTCTTGTCTGCGACTTGTGCTGCTTGTGCTGCTGGCCCGGGGCTGAGATGCAGGGCGAGGGCGAGGGCGAGTCTGGGTCAGGACAAGACAGACAAGACGAGACGTGGTGTGGAGTGAAGCAAGGACAGTGCAGCAAGCGCAGGCCCGCCTGGTTGATTCATTGATTTGATGGGGGGAGGTGTGATGTGATGGGACAGGCGGGAGCATGTGTGGATGGGTGGAATGAATGGGCAGTGCGGGTTGCGGTGCGGCAGTGGGCATGGGCGGGCGGGCACTGGACAGCAGAGAGCAGACAGCAGAAAGGCGGATAACCTGACAGCCTGACAGCACACCCTGGGCCGTTACAGCACAGTAGGTACCTACTCCTAGTGTAAGAAACCACACCAGTCCAGGAGGCCACCAGGGGTGGGGGGGTGAAGACCCTCGGGACTTGGACAGTCTCGGATTAGCCAGGGCCCAGCCAGGGCGGAGTGCAGCGGAGACAGAGGTCCCACTTAGACCCCCCTTCTGCTGGGGACACGGCAGGTTGGACTTTGGGTTGGAGTTCGGGAAGCCCACCCCTTTCAAAGGTCCTCCCAGAAGGGAAGGGGAGCAAGGAATAAGACAACAGAGTGGGTGAGCTGGGAGAAAAGGGCCAGGGGAAGGGGGTCAGGACCCAGGGTTCGCTGCCAAGGTCAAGGTCCTTGCAGCATGGACTGTTGTTCCTGGCTGTGAAAGACCTTGCCAAGACGGCGATCTGGTATCTGGTACGGAGTATTGTGTACGTATATATATGGTTACAGAATCATCAGGAATGGCATTTTATGTTTTCTGCAGGCCCGAGATGAAGCAAAAAAGCAAGTATATGTATGTCATGCATGCCACCTCTTGCTACATGCTTCATCAACAGTCAACGTGATTCTGCATGTTCACTGTATTTGTCTAATGTCGTGTAAGGGAAGTTATCATGTACCCATAGGCGTGCACTCCATGTCACTCAATACCAGTCACAGAACAGATGGATGCCAATTATCAACAAAATAATCAATCCCATTGCCGTGGCCTACCAGGTGAACAAACCATCGTGTGGAGCACCTTGTCTTCATTGTCCTAATCTTGGTCAGCCACAGAAAATGCAGCAGCAACAATCTCGACATGCAGTGATCAGCAGCCAGTCCCCTTAGGGAAATCAACGGATTGTCTAGATTGCGTTCCATAATGTGGTCCTCCCCGCCGGCCTGGCCAGCCTGGGCCGGATGATCAACACCCTTCCTCCTCCTTGGCCCTCAGTCTCTCCCCATAGGCTCCGGGCCCATGAGGTGGGTGGTCAGAGAGATTTCGGTCGGGCCAGGCAGGCCAACCAACATATGCCCACCCTCCTGACAGCAGCCTCCTGCAGACGGCCTGCAGGTCGCTAGAACGGGAACTGCTTCCGCGAACAATCGAGTGGCGCTCATGGTAGGTGCCACTGCCTGGGATAATCATCATTAAACAACTCCAAAGTCAGGCAGCTGAGGCTTGGTGGTGTTGTTGTTGTTCTTGTTGTCATCCCGCATGGGCAGTTTCGAGCAGCATAATCATCACATCACACACGGGCAGCCAGATGGCATACCCATAAATAGAGTACGGAGTAACATCACACATATTACGGGTGATTACTCTACCGTGTTTGCGTCTGCCGCCTCAGATGCCGGCATTGGATCGGAGACTTTTGCTCCCAAATCCATTCTAGCCTCGAGGCTAAGCCAATTCGCAATCGTGGCCCACTTCCGGAAGAGATAGACGAGCGAGTGTTCACGAGATATAAATATATATATTTAGATGTGCGTGCGCACGCGTGGTGGTCTATGAAGTCAGTGCCCTGGTGCAGTGTGCGAGACCTGCAAAGAAGCCGCCAAGACATCAGCAATCCAGAGCAAGATGAGCCATTTTGGCAGAACGAGAATCAAAGTTGCAGGGCCGGGTTGCACGACGCTGTGGCGTGCCTGCCGTCCTCCCAACCCGGAATGGTTCGCCCTCGAAGTCGTATCAACACCATTCCACATCAGAGGGGCTAACGCGTCCTGCCTGCAACCCGGGCTGCTGATTTCCCCTGGGGGAAAACGTGGGACGACCGCCCCCGGCCGTGCCTGTCTGGGTTCCAGGACGTATGCTGGGGGCGATCTGTGCTGCAGCAGAGCAATGTGTTGTAGCATCAACGACGCATGTCTCTCGGCTCGACAAGCAAGCCCACGAACCCCATCCACGTGCACATATTCAAGCCAGACTGCAGTGTAGCATCAACCAGCCTCGCAGGAACAAGCCACGGGGGGCTGTAGAAATGCCCAAGTACATGCGCAGTAGACAGCAGTGTGGGTGCTGGCACCTTGTCATTTCAGATTCAGGGGCACGCCCGCGGCTGCAGCAGTCGCAGCAGTAGCATTGGAAAGTTTTAGGTTTAAACAATTGGGCAGAAGAAGCATCCGGGGCAATATAGAACAGGCAGAATTGCCCTCGTGCCGGGCCAAACTATCCCCTGGACAAGCCGGCCCCAGGGCTTGGTGACACACTATCATACGTCCGTTGCGCTGGACCTGCTGGGCGCTGGTGTCGCCCAGCCCTTGTGCAGATCGTCATATATTAAAGTGTCGTCAGAGTTCGTCCAGCGCGAACACTCTGCTTGTGATACTTTTGTCGCTACTGTATATTCTGCGCAACATCAATCACTAGCCCAAGCCATCATGTACGCCTTTGGTCATCGTCATGACACGTGCAGAGCGGGCAGCGGAAATATACAGTTTGACGCCATGGTTTTCGACATGTTTTGCTTCCGTGCCTGAAAACACAGTTGTCATTACGCATGCAGTCTGCCTGTAACTGTCAGATATCGCGAGATGACACGGGTCACCCGGCCACAGGCAAGGTTCCTAGGAATCCGGGTAATACGCAGCCTTCCTGGACCATGTCCCGGGTTATCGTCACCGACAGATGTGTAATCTGATGGCCCGCAGCGATGCCCGGCCACCATCTCTCCCGGGTCTGCAGGACATAATAATCAGACAGCGAGGGAGATCCTGCGGCCCGCCAAGGGTTGGTTTGCCGCACAATCTCACAATCAACTGCAGTGTCACCGCCAGAGCGGGAAAAGCCAATAGATGCTCGAGAACCAGGGCCCAAAGCCAACAGAGGGACCCGCATGGGCGGAGGTTTCAAGTTGAGTGATGGACGAAGGGTCGAGGAGGGCAGGGGTTGATTGGGACAGCCTTGCACTCCAGTCGCGGTAGGCACGCTGCATTAACTTTCCATCTGTGGATGATGCACATGAAGTAAAAGGTGTTGCGTTGCAACTGGACGGCAGGATCGGGGATCAGAGGATCAGGATCAGGAGTAGTAGCAGCAGCGACGGCGGGAGATGCCATCGACTTCCCGATGCCGCGGCGTGGCAGTGGGCGGCCTTTGGCGGCTCCCACATGGCCCAGCGTGTGCCAGAAACGCCCATCATCGTCCCACAGTGACGAGGTCTGTTCGCAAGCTCCAAGCGCGGTTCCTTCGATTTCTTGCCACCCGGCCCCCCGCCCTCGTCACCCCTCGATCTCGTTGCTCGGGCACACCCAACGTCGCTGCGCAAGACCAGGATGTTCCTTTCCCGCGATATGCTTTCCCGGCGTATCCAATCTCCAGGAAAAGATGGGAGAGGCTGCTAAGCACTACTGTACTGCAAAAAGGTAGCTGCCATCACAAAAAGCAACAATGATAGCATTTCGGCCACGTTTCAGACTCGAGGCAACACGCGACCCATCTACCGGCTGGACGGTTCACAGGTCAAAGTGTCCGTCCAACCGACTCGCCCCCTCAGCCTCCGAGGCGAGGCGAGGCTAAAACCCCATATGCAGCCAGCCGTCCGCCAGCAGGCACAATCATCAACCCTCGCTTAGACGCAGCCTCGCGGCAGATCGCGACGACCAACTAGCTTATTTACCCGTCTTATTATTATTCCTCTTATGATTATTCTCAGGTATTATGGCCAAGGCTGACTCCGAATTATTCAACCAAGATCTCGTCTCCCGCACACCCGGCAGGGCTGGAGGAGTGTGTCCTGCCCCTGAGCTGAGCATAAGCTCAGGCACGCCAATGCACGTGGGGCCTATCTCGAGCCGCGCAGCGGACGCACGACATGCCATCCTAACTTATGCTTCATGCTGTGCCGCGACAGACACATAAGACATGCGGCACCCCTTCCACTTCTTACACACTTGCACATGAAGCATCTTCAACGGGCGCCATCCATCCTGCCTCCTGCCCAGCTGATAGGGAAGGGCGGACCCACGGACGAGCGGGCGGGCGGGCACGGCCAGAACAGTCTTGTGTATCCTCCATCCCCTCCCCCCACCCGTATCGCGGAATTCCCAATCACGCGACGGAGCCCATCTCAATTCTCGGCTCACGAGGTGGGGGATCTCGGCCACCGGAGAAGTGGGAGGGGTGGGAAATAAAGCCCAATAAACCTCCTCGCGAGAGAGAGGCCCGTGATTGGGGAGGGGGCCGGCCCTTTCCTGGCGGACAAATCGTTCGACATGCGGCGATCAGAGATGTGCGGCCTTGTACGCGCGGGCCGCAAGCCCTGGCGTGCGCGGCCACGTCGTCTGGGAGTGGAGCAGTACCGCCAGAAAGGCAAACGCGGTTGGGATGGTGACAACGTCCGTCGCTCGCCAGTGCGTCGCTCGCCAGTCTCGCCTGTGCGAAGCGAGCAGAGAGACAGTCGACGGGACGTGGGTCCCAATTAAGGCTCCCAGGATGTAGATGTGAACGCGCCCGTGGACACGACACGAGCGCAGTGACCTGCGAGCCTGCTATATTTGGGTGGTATTGGCCTTCCTTCCTCTCTTCCATCTATTCTCGGACCCCGGACGCCAATTCTTCGAAATTCATTGTCGATGTGCAGCACGTCATCATACACTTACTTACACACATCTTCTATTATGTACATGCATGCATGCACGCACTACTAGCCTATGTACCCGCGCGCAGCAGCTCATTTTGGGCTCGTAGACCGAGGGGGGTGCGATTCCCCACACCCCCCTTGGTAATCCACGAACGGCCGCCGGCCCGGGTTTTTTTTTTGTTTTTGAGCGTTTCAACCAGCTTTGAAACGACACTTGCAGGGCCGCGGCAGATGGGGGATCACTAAACTTGGGGAGGGGTTGGGCAACCTACCTGGTTGCTTCGGTCAGACCCCCCTTCCTTGCGACCCAAAACCATCTTCTCCACCCGATCGTGCTGCTCCCCCAGCAGTTCACAGCCAGGTAGGGGGTGGGTATGGAGGAAGAACCGACAGCTCTCACTTCAGACCCGGCAGAGGAGTACGGAGTAATCGAACACGGCCAGGAAGCCCACACTCACTGAACATTTGCGTAGTAAAGACCCTGAAGCTTGGCCTTCTTCCTTCTCTGTCTTTTTGAAACCCTGTTGTCGATCACTGCCGGCTGTCCCTGCATCTCGCGATCCTTCGCCGCTGACGCGACATGGTCTGCTTCCTTCCGCGTCGTGCCAGGGTCAACCGACCAACTGACTGAGTGGAGTGACAGACTTCATCTGATTGCCTAGGTAGGATTCGATGCACATGTGACGGACACCCCTCTTCTTCCCAATAGCACGTATCAAGTAGATGAATTCATCACGGTTAGGACCCCAAAATTGTGTGCATATTTTTACAACTTGTTGAGAAGACAGCTTAAGAGATTCAAATTAGTACAGACATACGGGCCCCAGTTTCGGTTTGCCGCATCGCCATAGTAGAGCTACTTGTGATTGGCCTTTATTCCAATGTTGGGCCTTACACAATCTCTTACTTGGAACTATATGTTATGTACATTATGCTTCATTTTCGATATTTACAACGGTTTGCGCAAGGAACACTGAATCTATATGAACTTTCGAAATGGTGTCTTTATTGATCGTTGATATGTGTCTCATATAAGCCCAAGAGACTTTCAACTTGTGTGAACAACTGAGCATAAGGGGAACTGTGTATTCGAGTTAGTTAATAATGGAGGCGTTTGCAGTCCACTATAGTGCAGCTAAGAGGCCGATATCTCATATTGAAAACCTTTTCCTTACCCAATAAGCCTGTTCCGGGAGCACCCAACGGCACTCTTGATATATCAGTATGGCATCACAAAGAACAAGGACTGAACTCTGAGCACTATAAGATCGATATCACGATTCCGAGCAGGGCATATCGAATACAGAAAATTGACTGGTTTCTAAGCTATGAGAATTGGGCTTCCGCCGCTGTTATATGCAATGGAGCACTACAATAGTGGAGCCCCAAGCTCTTGACAATTGAGCTCCATGGTTTACACAGAATTATTCACTGTCAAATGTCTTCACCTAATCTCGCGCCAGTGCCATTGTCGATAGTATCCACTCCCACAAATACCGCCCTTCCTCCTTTAAGTATGTAGGCAACGTCCACTTCACTTTCTTCAAAGGTTTTGCATCATTTGGTAGGAAAGGCCACACCTAGGCATGTAGTAATGAATAAGGGCTGCAGTGAATAGGTGGTCCCCATACGTACTATTAAAAGGGTGCCTTCGGCCCCTTTTGCAGCCAGATTCAAGCAACACATGCATACTTCAAATACAAACATCGCACATTTTGCAGGCCCCATTGTCCCTGCCACACCACAGGCACAACAGCGAACGGCGTCCTGGAGCCAGCCGAGCTCGTAACTTCTGCTGGGTTCGTTTTGATAGGAGGCTCCAAATCGCAACACTCTCGCACTTTACACAGTCATTGCTCGAAGCTCCATCCGCAGCAGGGTCGCCTTCATGAGGGGGTTTTGGTCGCACACAGGCCTATCATGTAGTTTCGAACTCTGAATTCCTCGTGTAGTTTGATACTGCAGGATTCGTCTCGTCGTATCGATGGATGTCTCCTGGACTCAACTCAGATTTGGGTATAGGTAGATATATCCCGACCGACCAGACGCGCATGTGCTGCAGATTTCACCACCCCGACACATACAATAGGTAGGCCCAAGATCTATACATATGTATTGAGTGTAGGTTTTAATTCAGTGTTGTCTAATTGTTTAGGGTGACTCAACAAAAGAACTCTAACCAATCGGGATGGCTTTAATGTGCCAAGGTGGATCGTTGAACGAAGTTTAGGCAGCAATCCGCGTCAAGACACTTGACCTCAATGTTACCACTTGCACGTCATGATACGATATTCGTGTTTGTCTCTGCAAACAGCCCCCAAGTTTGGCCTCAAGTGCTGCAAGTGGTTAGATCGATGATTCTTACTCATAAATCACAAAGTAATCTTTTAAATCTCCTCAGTTTTCTCTCCAGGCAACTATGCCACTTGATCTTCTTCAGTAACTACGACTGTTCATGATTCACAACCATAGCGATATTCTAAGTACTTAAAGCATAGAGGGTGTGAAACCTACTTACTTGCTGATATTCTCTTCCTCCCGTATACCACAGCATTTTCAAAGTAATATCCTCAAAGCGTAAAGAGTGTGCAACCTGCTTGCTCACATCTCTTATTATCATCAACCCACACAAAACAGCTCTTCAAAATCAGTGTCCAGGTCCACAATCGAAAATGCCCATCACCCTCAAGATTGTCGATCATCCCGCCACGGCCTTCGACAAGTCCAAGAAGTCCTCAGCCGAGCAGCTCCTCCGGGATGCAGCCCCGCGCCAGGCTAAGGACTCTAAAGGCCTGGTCCAGACGTCTTTCGTCCCCAGTCAGTTCGAGACAGGTCACATCGGGGCATCCAAGAACGGCTTTGTCTGGGCGGTAAGTGGCTCTCGGATACGTACGATCTTGACAACTCCCACCCTCGCGGCCCTGAAGAAGGAACTCCACGATCCTCACCACATTGGAATATAACCACTTCGTTGCTATTTTGACAGCTGACACTGGACACCGTAGGCATACCATGCCTACAACCACCACCACCACCTCCGCATCCGCCCCGAGGACGTCTGGTTCGCGATCCTCACGCAGATAAGCTTCTACATCAACGCGAACGCCGAGGAGCTCCGGTCCTTCTTCGTGGCCCACGAGGGCAAGAAGAAGCTGGAGGCCGTGTCTTATGTCGCCGACTTTGCCGCCCTGGCCGTGCAGATGGGCGACATACTCGGCAATAACGTCAACGACCCGGAGCTCAAGGACTGGGTGCTGCCGTCGTTCTCGACCACGACGCACTCGGACAAGGTGGTCGGGTCGATCCTGTTCATGGGCGCGATGCAGAAGTACTTCGACTTCTACATGACCGTCATGTGCGGCCTCCCGTCCGTCACGCTGCTGGGCATCGTGGAGGACTGGGAGGACATCCTGGCCCGGCTGGACAAGCTGGACCTCTTCGGGGACGAGCCGAAGAAGTTCGCCGCGATGCTGCGGCCCATCCTGCGCCGCATGGTCCTGTCCTTTTCGGAGCCGACGGCCGCCGAGGTCGTCGACTTCTGGAACACCATCGTGAAGCACAACAGCAGGGGCAGCGGCAGCGACTACCTCTCGGGCTGGCTGACGGCCTTCTGCTTCTGGGACGAGGAGGGCAAGGCCAAGTACACCGGCGGCCAGCTCCTGGACGGCGTCGGGTACCCCATCGTCGACGTGGAGAAGATTACCGCGGGCTTCGCGTCCGTCCCCGTCTCTGTCGACGACAAAGGGTACAAGTACAAGGCGAGGATGGTTGCGGGGTCGGTCGGCATCCTCGCTACTTCCTCCGAGACCAGGGAGGCTGAGGAACGGCCGCGGGCCGCCCTCGACTCCTCGGCCACCGTTCAAGGCGAGCCGGCGAGCCTGGGCGGACATGGCACGCCTATCGAGGCTGGCGGGGACGAGAAGGTCGTTTCCGATCGCCAGCCGGGCGAGCCTGGACCTGGCCAGGGGGAGCCGATTCTCGATACTGTTCAGCCCGTATCCGGTTGGTGGATGTTTAGGGTGGGAGAGTGAGTGCGTTCGTGCTCAGTAGTACAGTGGGATAACGTACGGAAGACCTCGTCTTCCAAGTGATTGTTGAAAAGGGCATTTCATAGTAGTAGACATTAACACAGCTTGTTGAGAAAGTGGCATGTGAGTTTGGTATGGACAAGTAACAAAAACTGGCAGGAATGGTATAATCACGGTTCCGGTCGAGCACCATCTCCTTCCCCCTATACCACCCCTCGAACCTGACGAAAGAAAGCATATTCCGAACTCCAACACCCTAGCCGCCTGGCAGCCCTGGCCAGATCTGTCCTGTCGCACTTTTGTTTCGATGCAAGAAAGGTAGAAAGAAAAAGGGTATATAACACACCCTACCCAACCGCCACCACCCAGCCCCCCATCCAATTCCGCCGTCCGCCCCCCCCCCCCCCGGAATAGACCGTACGGCCAACCGACCTCATCTCAGCCAGAAGCACGCGCGGCGGGCGACCTAGGCCACGCCACTGACCGCCTCCTTCTCCCTCTGCCTCTTGACGATGTAGTACGTGATGAGGCTCTTGGGGTCATCCTTGACGTCCTTCATGACGTCCCAGAACCGGCCGTCGCCGACGCGGCCCTGCAGCGCAACGCACAGCTGCACGGCGTCCATCCTGACGCCGGACTCGCTGCTCTCGAGGCACCGCGTGCACAGCGCCGCCATGCTGCCCAGCTCCTGGTCCGTGGGGGTGTAGTCGGCCTTGGCGTCCACCATCTCCTTGAGCACGTGCAAGCCCATGCTTAGCGACCGCCACGCGGCCGCGCTGTCCGCCGCCGTGTCCGCCATCCGCCGCGTCAGTACCGTCGCGATCTCCTGCGCGTCCCCGAGCGACACCAGCTCGTCCGCCAGGAGCTCCAGCCCGGAGACGATGTGCGTGCGGGCGTCGTACACCGCGCGCGCCGACATCAGCGACTCCAGGCCCTTGGAGATGTGCGGCTGGAAGTGGTCGCGGTACTTCTTGAGCAGGACCTTGATCGTTGCCAGGTTCTGAGCCTTGACGTCTTGTATCTTCTCAGGCGCGAGCTCCGATTGTGGGTCCTCCAGGTAGTCGAAGAGGCCGAGCAGCAGTGCCTCGAACTTTTCGTCCGACAGAGGAGCCTTGTTGTCTCGTAGGATGCCCTGAAGCTTGCGGAATCCGTGTACGTCGAGAGTCTTCGCCTTGATCTTGGCCAGTGCGCTATCGATAAGTCGAGCATGTTGCCTGGCCTTGTCGGAGGAGATATCGGACTGAGCGGGTCCGTCGCCATTCTGCCGCGCCACCAAGTTGGCGGCATCCTCGTTGACAGGCTTTTCTTCTAGTACTGCGGGCGGCGTCAAACGGGGGGTTGACTGCTCTGCTGTCAAGGGATCTTCGTAAACTCGCAGAGCCTTGGATGGCGTTCCTGCTGGGCTTGCTGTTTGATCTCGCTCCGCTGAGGCGAGTTGAGGGGCAACGAGGTCAGGAGATGCGAGGACTGGTGAGTCCGCCGCTGGCATGGTCGGGGTGGTTGGCGTTATTAGTGAGAGGCTGTCCTCAGGCTGGGGACTGCCGAGCAGCGGTCCAGGCCGTAATATTTGCCTGGCTGGGCTCTTTGTTGGGCTGGTGGCGGGCGAAGATTTTGCGTGTGTCAGCCTGGTTGGTGTTGGAATACTGGACTCGCTCGCAGTCGGCTTGTGGGCTGGTCTCTTCGCCACTGTCCGCTTGGGCGTTGTACCCATGGTCTTGGGTGTCACTGCCTTCGGCTTCGGAGGGGGGCTCATCTCGGTGTCAATACCACCCCGGACAGAATATGGACCCGCAGTTGCTGGCCGCGGTGCCATTTCTGGCCGCTTCCTCGTCGGCCTGACGGGTGCTACCGAGAGCCCTCCGCTGGTGGTTGGTTTTTGACGCGTTGCTGTGGAGGGAGCAGCGGTACTTGCTGAAGCGGTCGACGAACCAGAGACAGCCCGAGTTGTTCGAGGAGGTGAAAAGTGTGCCATAGCTGATCCAGGTCTGATCGGAAGGTTCTTCGCTGCCAGAGCCTTTTTCTGGGCCATCATGGTCTCCCTGAGCGACGGCTTGGCTGCTCCCATCGTGCTACGTGAGAGGCCCAGGCCTGGCCGAGCCGCAGGTTCCGCCTTCTTTGGGGTATTAGGATTATTCGGGTCCTTCTCTAGTGCTTTCTGCATTGTGGGTTCCAATGTAGCCATAAGTCTAGGATTCACGTTAGTTCTCATCGGCCCTGCACAGAATCCAAAGGAGTAACTTACGCTTCTGCCCTTGCGGGCCAGATGCCGTAGAATGTCCAGAAAGTGGACCTCATCTTTTCCCTGACCCCAGGATTGGGATCACCGAGCCCCTTCTTCATCGACTTCTCTATCAAATCCAATCCGCCATTATGTTCGACGTGGCTCTTGTGGTGCGCCTCCTTTTTCAGAAGCGTCTTTAGCCACTCAGTCGCGTACAACCTAGGCTGCACATTCTTGTCCGTGCAAGCATACGCTACATGCTGCATGATTCGATTCGTGTATGTTACTCTGCCGATTATTGTGTCGATACAAACATTCGCTTGTTGCGAGGCGATCTTCTTCGTCGCTCCACAGAGTTTGATGAGTGTCTGCATTAGCAGTTCCACCATAGGGTCCATACCAGATCCATAGTTGATGGCGATATCTTGGACCAGAGAGCAGCCTTCTTTTGATAAGCTTGTCCTGAGGGAGGCGACAGCTTTGATGATGCCATCGAGAATACTCCTCATGCCGGCCAAGAACGGGTCGTGGAAGTCGGAAACGGCATTGCCAGCCATCAACCTGCGGAGCTTGTTGATACTCTGCTCCCGCAGCTTCCAGTTGTGTTCTGACTCATTGCCGTCAAAATACCCGTGCATCTGAGTAAACATGTCATCTATTTCTCTCGTTGTGTTGAGGTATGAAGGCTCGACTGTCTCGGTCCTGGTGTCAGGCATGGGCGTGATCGGTCGCTCGCTGAAAGTAGATATGGAAGAGACACTGGCTGAGAGGTTGGGGCGGGAGGCGGGTCTGGGTAGATCTGCTGGTGCGTTCTCGTCGGGGGCGGGGGTGGTCGACCTTGGGACCAGCTCCTTCACTATAGCTTGCTTGATGGCTGGGCGGACCCTGAAGTTCTCCAACTGCTTCTTCAAGTCGGCCTTGGCCGTACCGGAGGCATCTCTGAAAAGCTCGATGACCGTGGACTTAGCCGTGTCGCGAACACTGGGGTCGGCATCCTCCAGCAGCTCCATGAGGCGGGGGACGTAGGTCCGAAACTGCAGGCCTTGTTCTTTGTTCATCTGGAGGAGCCACTGCATGCTGGCTTCCTTTGCCTTGGAGTTCTTACCAGCCATGGCGAAATTCCGAACGTGGCGCTCGACATCAGCTGGCACGACCTTATACATGGTAGCGATCGACTGCACCGCGAGGGAGCGGAACTTCTCCTTCTGGTCGCCCATCCTGTCAACAAGAAGTGGCAAGGTCGTCTTGGTCTCTCTTATGATGTACTTGGGCTCCTGTCGCGACAGGCGCGTGAGGAGGTGGTTGAGCGAGGTCAGTCCTGCATTGGCGAGAACACCGTGCTGGTTCGACGAGGCGGTGCGCAAGGCCTCGAAAAGCTCTGCGACACAGGTATCTGGGACATTGTGGTGTTTGATGCCGGTCTTGACGGCAGTAACTTGAGCAACCTTGGCGTCGACGGAGGCGTCGGAGCGCAAGATGTTCTGCAAGGCCTCGACCTGCTCGTCTGTGATTCTCTCAGCCATGGCCCCTCGAACGGCGCAGGAGGGCCGGGCGGTGGGATTCGAGGCGGTTGTGTAGAGTATTTGGGTCGTCGCCTCAATTGGCGGCTCGGATGGGCCGGTGCTGTTCGCACAATCTGTTATGTACGAGACACATGTCAGCGCATCTGTAGAAGGCTGTGGGATGAGGTTTGCGCCGAGCCAGAAGGGCAAACTGTATGTTGAAGCCAATGTTTTCTGATACCTCCCAAGGCTGCGCGCTCAGACGCAGAGACCCAAGGGAGGGGAGGAGGGGAAGGCGACTCACATCAATCACATGAAGCTTTTGCCGGACATCAGAGCTCGGCTCCAAGGTTGGGCTGGGCTGGGCGATCAGCAGTGCGATGCGATGCGATTCGATTGCGATTGCGATTTGATGCAGGTTTCGCGCTGGGATCAATTGGCAATTGACCAGCGAGGGATGCTGCGAGTGTGGCCTCGCTTGAGGAATGCGACGCGGGGCAATGGGTAATATTTTGGGCCGGCGGGTGGGTAAGGAGGACAGGTAAGGTACGGGAGGAGCATGCGAGTATTTGGGGAGGAAATCAGTCACAAGCAACACAAACCGGAGTCGCAAGGTGGGATGAAACAACAAGAGACGAGCTCCCCCAGCTGCTTGGAGGCCCTTGGCCGTTGCCACGGGCCCCAGCGGAACCACAGCACTAGCGTCTTCGGCTAGCTCTTAGCGCAAGGGCAGCCTGGGCAGATAGGTAGGACGGCAGGACGGTAATCGGCTGGTGGACGTCTAAATTGTCTGCAGGGGTCCGCAAACGGGGCCCGGCCCCACTGTGACGGGCATCACCCAGTGCAACCTCCCCTCTGAGTGCCGTATTCAATCGGCCTGTTCGGTGCAACTGGGCAGTCAAAGCTCATTCCTCTCACGCCACACGACCTACCCACACGATAGACACCATCATGTAAATTCAACAGAAAAGCCATGACGAAATGGAATAAGCTTGGAGACTATCACTTGTCGATACCGAACACGAATTTCCACTCAACACCCCCAGACCCACCCACACGTGCATCACTTTAAATTGTCCATCTATTGTCTCTGCCGTCTCGGAATCTGCGGTTGCCAGGGACCTTCTTTGATAATCCCTCACTTGACTGACCATCTTAGACACACAGTACTGACATCGACCGTGGTCATGACTGGCCAGAAAATCCAGCGCACAACAGTTGTGGACAAGATTCCCATACGGGGCCCGCTTGATTGCGCCGCGCCATCAATACGATCACCCTGCCCAGGTCATGTTGAGAAATCGTACAACCCAAATCACACAATCTCGCCAAGTCGTAATATTGACAATACAATTTAACGCCACACCCATCAAACAGCGACTAGCTATAGATAGATGGTCCACGTGGCAGTTTACTTGAATCTATGTTCTATTCTCCGTATGTCTCGTCCGGCCAGCATTATCGACTGGCAACACAACGAAGCTTGACAGCCCAGAAATATTGGCCCAACTGGCTTCACGCGTGTTTCAATTCCTGCAAATGGTACTGATAGCATCTGCGCCACCAGGATTGCTATATTGAATCTTCACAAACGAACCACATTTCCCACCAGCCTCTGGCATAGCCTGACCTGAGGCTCAATGTGTGGCATGCTCGCGCCTTGAATATTTCATCTTGGGCGCCTGACAAGCCTCGCGAAAGGCACCAATCCACGCTTGATTAGACACTATCGCGGAATATACTGCCAAACATGGATACCTTCGATATCAGCCTGCAACTTTTAAATAGTCGGCCAGAAAAGTTGATGAGCACCATTCCTGCTTACCCGTAGAAGTTCAAGATCTCGAAGATCACTCCATCTTGACGGGCTGCTTAATACATTTGTGCTAGGTTGCATTGATCGGAAGCCTGGCTATCACAGAAGCCTTGGGGGGTGGGGGCAATGTCAGACGCAGTCCATGATTCTATGCAAGGTATGCGGCGCAGACACGTGAGCGAATAGCCCTCTCGTGGACGTTAGACAATAAGTAGGTGTACGGCGAAGCTGTAGTAAAAGAGAAGAAAAGTGTATTGTTTTGGGCCAAATATCCGAACTAGCAGCGGCCTCCAAGTGACTCGACCACAGACTGGTAAACGCTCAAAGACCCAGCGTTAAAAAAACACAATGCCGATAACAGTGCAGAAAGAATATAATACGTGTCACAAGGCCGAAGCCTTGTGACAGCCGCACAGACAAGGCTAGGGAGAATCGCTCCCAACGGCGCCGTCGACTAGAATGCTCTGGTCTTGTTCAGCTCTAATTTGGGATCAATCTTGCTGTTCCCCATATCTACAGTCCTTGATCGTCCGATAAGGTGACTGGCACCCGGTGTTTGTTATAGGATGCTGTTGTGCTCGAGGTCGAGTTCTGTGTGATCCATCACTGGTTTAGTTCTTAATCCGTATACATCCCGAAGGTGTACGGTCCCTTCATACAGTGGAAAACGATCAAATACCCAGCATTAAAAATAATGGCACAATACCTATATCAGTAGAGAAAAAGCACAGTTAGTCCGTGGGCGAATGGCCTCAGCCTCGTGCCGCACAGGTGATCTATCAACCTTCTAAAATTCAGTATTTCGCAGGACGCCAATATATCGCGCTGTGCTTCTAAGCACTGAGCTGTGCCAGTTCGTACCGGTGCTACCAACTCGTCAAGGTCGAAGCTATCGCGGACCGAAGCTCAACCTAATCTCACGCCGTCAAGCACTATTTCGATGTGCCTTTGCCATATGAATCAGGCCTCAAATTGCCCAAAATGAGCGATGTAACATAAACATCAATAAGTTCCCAATCTTAGTTCGCCTGGAAAGTCTTCGGCACTCATCACAAGACACTGCATACAACTCCAACAAAATCGACTAAAAACAGCAATACCCATACACGCAGCACCAGACTATCCCACTGGCATTGATTCCGTTGAGATCTCAGCCCGGCATATCTGATCCAAGGCATCACAGAGCAAGAGTCCCACAATGGTATGCCATTTCCGCGCATGGCTGCGAAGCAGACTGAAGTTGGGAACCAAGACACGGTGTCATGCGTCTAGGATATCGAAACCACAGACCACAGCACCCAGCACACAAGAAGACTCTCCATTTCCACCACCACCTCCACCATACACTACTCTGTCAGAATTTTCCCGGCGGAGCATACATGAGCTCCCATCGAGTATAGACGGGAGCGAGAGCCTTGAAGTCCTTCGCGCGCGCAATCCAGCAACTTGGCCCCCTTCCGACACCTTCCCACTCTTACGCCCGCCCCGAGACGAGGCCCGGCCGGTTGAAGCTGCTAAATTTGCGGCCCAGGCTGCTGCCATCGGAATGATCAACGCCCTGCATGAGCCGAATCCCATGATGGTCGCTGCACGTACGGCCCAAGCAATCACCGTGGCTGTTTCGACTTCGCGCTCCTATGCTGCTTTCGTTGCTGCTGTAACTGCAGCTGAGAAATCTGCTTTCCTTCTTGTTGAAGACTATCGCGACTCCAGCTCACGGGAACGCGTTAGAGTACGCCAAATCAACGCACTGGAGACTGCTACTGATGTTGCCACGGCCGCCGATGCTGGCATTACACCTGTCGGTGCTTGGCCATTCAACATACACGATTCTTTTGCCCTGCATTCATTAAAAGCGGCTTACCCTTTACCTGATTGAAATTCATGGGTCCTCGTCTTACAAGACTTTCACCAACCGGCACCCATTTGGACACAACTCCCAACGGCTGGTCAAGCTGCTTAGCTTCATAGAAGGATTTCTACGGAAGCTTCTGAAAGGAAAATCACGTCCACGAATTAATCCAGGGGCATATAAGTACATAGGAAACGTTATGGCAGTGAATTCATATGGGGAAGACGAGGCTTGGTCACGATTATGGAGGTTTCGAAAAGAGCGCCACACCCCCTCTGCTCCTCTACTTTAATCATGAACCTACTTGAATATTCACAATAGCATATTTTCCAGGCTCAGTCTTCCTACTACAATTACTGTAAGCACAGCTTTTGAGATCACGTCATGCCCTCCTTGCGGTTTATCTCCTGATTCTGTTCTTCACATTGGGCGCTTGCCGCCATGAAAAATCACGACAGGCTCGAGGACTGTATGAATATTACATTGCCTCGCCATCGCCAGCTTAGGCTATATAACAATGTGTGTAGAGCGCCATAAAAGGAGCGATCTACCTGTCCTCCTCAGCCAGGTCCCCAGGTTCGACGGCGCTGAGCCAATCGCGTGTTACAGATGAGCTTAGTCATCAATGCCAGGATGGCCACCCTCTGATGGGGATGATGACCCCCGACACTACCTACCTACCTTAGGTACTTATTAGGCCGTTGGATTGTCCTGGCTTTGAAATGGGATCTTGAAATCTATGGCAGCTTTTGTGCCAAGCCACACTTCGTAGACGGCCTGTGGCCTTGTCAACGCATTGACGAGTTCCTGACGCCCTGGAACTGCGAAAACTTGCGATATATGGCTACTGCGTAGACAGGTATCGAGTGCCAATGCATCAGAGCACGAATTTGGAGTACGAATGGGCAAGTGATCCAATTTCCTGGGCTGAGCGTGATATGTGTGCAACTACAGTATGAGGCCGAGCTGCAGTAGCCTCAGATTCGCCTGTCTCGCCGGAATGGCTTCAAAGTGTTTCGAGTTTTCCAAGCGATTACAGCAAGTACACTGGAGCTCCGCTTTGGCCGCATCTATTGGGACTCATGATCGGCGCAGAGGTACTGAAGGCTTCACATCAATCCGCGGGTGCACAACGTGTGGAGGACCGAAAAGGTCAAATCCGGCCGTCCAATTTCTGTCTGGATTTTCAAGGTGGTTTCCATCCTCTAATCCACACTGTCTGTAGGAAAATCCAAGGGTAGCCCGTGGTGACTGCCGGAGCATCTGCAGGCGCTCGAGACCTGCCCGCCCTCTTGAGTTCCCTTCTCTTCCATTTCGCCTTGCTCAAATCATGCGACTTCCTCCTCTGCCATCTTTCCGCTGAGGCGCACCTGTACAGCCGGCAGCCATGGCCGGTCCCAGACCAATCCCGTTGGCCCAACCCAGCCCCTGCACAGACACGACTGCGTGTGCTTCTCGTTCCTGCCTCGTCTGCCAACATGGCACAACAGATGAGGCCATGACCCCTTGGCTCCCTGCCACACTCCTGCGAATCCTCCAGACTTCGGGCTGAGCTCAGACAGAGCAGGGGTGTCTATCACCTCGTTGACGCCCAGGAGCTCGACGTGCTGTGTGTGTCTCGATAGTGCTCGACTGGACAGCAACACAAAGCCGTGCGACAGAAAGTTTGAGGCACCTGGCCCTTCGGCGCCATTCCTCTCCAACAAGCGGACAGCTCATGAATGCGATTGCCTGGCCACGGCAGAGACCGCCGCTGCCAGACTGCCCGTCAAGATGTGACGCCCCTGCCCCCAGCACCTGTGCATCCCCCGGAAGAAGAGAGGCGTTCCACTCGTAATACAGCCCCGGTGGTCTCGTAGGGGAGAACCTGCCTCATCTTCGTGCGTGCTTGCATGCTTGCCTGCCTGTTGCCTGCCGGCCGGCCACCGCACCTGCCTCCTGCCCATGGACGGTGCGGGTGCCTCGCCGCGTTATCATCGCGCGACTTCCCTTTTGCTTCGCTCTTTCCTCCTTCGAGTCTCCGGCACAGAGCACGCAATTGGCTTGTCGGAGGAAATGTTCCGTGCTGTGACGTACCTGCACGTGAGTTCTGTCAGTAGTCAGTGGCACTATAAAAGCCCGCCTCCCGCGTCTCGGCTTTTCGAAACCTTTCTCTCTTTTCTCCTTAGTTCTCGCGGTAGTACTGGCTCGCTCCGAGTCGGTCGAGCGAATCCGTCGGGTGATCAAGAAGACCTGATGGGATACGAGCCCTTCGGGGTGGCGTAGGCTGTGCCACGTAAAAGGTAAGGCAGCTTCGCACAATTTTTTCTTCATCATCGTTCTTGCAACGAATGGAGGGTTTGAGGCCATCTTCTTCTTCGTTTTCAATCACATTCTGCCCCACATCTTTCATTGCCATCGTCGGCTTGCCGGCGAGGTGAAGAAGGATCCCCTCAAACCTCGTTTCCTCCCCTCCCTCGCTCACTTCCCACCTTCGCCGCCATCGTCGGCTTGTCCGACGTGGCGGAAGATGTTGGGTCTTGTGGCGATGTCAGCTGTTCCCACCCAGCATGGCTCTTAGCCGCGCGCGAAGTTGTCCTCGCCATGCTCGCTGCTCACCACGAGGGCTGGCACGCTTGTTCTGTAAGTTGGCGACTGGAGCGGCGACGAAACGTCAATCTGGGCGCGACGAGCCACAGTTGAGCGTAAGCATTCCTCTTTGAACTGTGGTTGGGTTGACAGATCGGTACGTCGTTGAAGAACCAAGCCCCTGTGCCCTGTGACGCTAACGACGCCAGAGGCAGGCCTGGTGGTGGGTTGTCCAGGCTTCGTGGAAAGGGGAGAGAGGATGAAAGAGTACAGGTCAAGAAGAGAGCTCCCCCATGGCACAGGTGGATGGGACCAGTAGAGTTTAAATACACAATGTGGGCATGGGAAATGGCGCCATCGTCAAGTGTGAGACGGCGCGAGCTGGTTTGGAGAGTGGTGCCGATCTTGTGCTCGCTACGAGCTGTTAGAGTTGGTAGTGGCTATTAGGTATGCTGTGCTGTCAATGAGCGAGCAAAGTTAGGAAGCCTAGAAATCAATGGACTGCCGCCGTGTTCTTGACATTGAGGTGCTGATGTATTGCAAGTGTCGTCACAGAGTGCCACAACGGAGCACAGTGATGGCGAGGCTCGGCCGAGGACTGTGCCCAAGGGGAGCCTGCTGTTGAACGCAAGATCGACTGAGGAACAGATCGAGACGAAAGAGCGACTGCGTGCTACTCCAATGTCCTGTAGCGCAGTGTGGACCAACATAGGCGATGGTGTCCTGATAGGTACCTGGAGGCCATCTACAGTAGACGATGTCCAATGTGGTGGTGAGACGCTGTTACATCACGGCCCGGTGGGGGCCATTTTGGATCGGCAGGGTTGCCGATCGACGTCTTGTCTAAGCCAACGCTGCCTAGTCTCAGCTGAGTCGACGGATTAGGTAGAGCATTCAACCGGAGCCTGCAGATCGTCTGTTGCACGCGCACTTATTCCGCACTCTCCTGTGACGGCTCAGTGCATCCGGACCGGTAGAACTGACATTGAAAGCATACCGATACATCTGCCGCCCTCGCGCTCCCAGAGGCCACCATGACCAGACTCCCTCCCCCGACCTCAGCCGTGCCCAGCCCATCCTCGATCTTCATGCCTCCCACCTCCTCGACCGCGAGCACAGGCCCAGAGGGGCGGCCGACGGCGACGACAGCCGAGCCTACTCCCACGCCTCTACCCAACCGCCCACCAGAGGGCGAAGAACAGCAGCAGGACGACCAGGACGACGCAGGCCGCAGCGACGATGACGACGACGACACCTTCCCCCTCCCCAAGCTGCGCCTGCACATCCAAGACGCGACGCACCCTGGCGCATCCCGCTTCCTCGCCGCCGTAGACGCCTCGGCCCTCTTCTCGCGGAGCGTCCAGACCGTCCTGCGCCTCCTGTACGTGTCGCCGCAGCACCACAAGGCCTGCGACGACGACAACAACGGCGCCGGAGCCGAAGCAGGTGAAGACGGCACAAGCACGCGCCGTCTCCGCCCGGCAAGACCGCACTACACCCCGCCGCCGACGCGGTCCGTGACGCTCATACTCGAGGACATGGACGGCGTGGCGTACACCAAGGGCACGGAGCTGGACGACGACCACAAGGAGATCCACCTGAGCATGGGGTACGTCAAGGGCATCCGGCGGGCACCATCAGCCGGCCCCGCCACTACCACCACCAACCTCGGCGGCCGCGAGGGTGACATCGCCGGCGCCTACGAGATCGAGGGCGTCCTGGTGCACGAGCTCGTGCACTGCTTCCAGTACAACGGCCGGGGCAGGTGCCCGGGGGGCCTGGTCGAGGGCATCGCGGACTGGGTGCGGCTGTCCGCGCGGCTGGGGGCGCCGCACTGGAGGCGGGGCACCGTGCCGGAACGGTGGGACCAGGGGTACGAGCGGACTGCGTACTTCCTGGACTGGCTTGAGGGCAAGTTTGGGCGGGGCACTGTGCGGAGGATGAATGAGGCCTTGAGGGTGCGCGAGTACAAGCAGTCCGAGTTCTGGGCGGGCTTGTTCGGCCACGATGTCGACGTCCTGTGGAAGGAGTACCTGCGGACGCTGAAGAAGGATGGCCGTGACTAGATGTTGCCGCGCTTCCTTCAGGAGAGACAACGCGTGCGTGTAAGTTGATTCACCTGAGAGCGGTTTGGAGCTTGTAGACGCTGGAGAAGTGACTCCGGAAGATTATGAATCACAGACATGAAGGTAAGAGATGCGATGACAGCCATTTTGGGATACTCAGTAGATCGGTGGCAACATCGTACACCCATAATTAGAAGCAGGTCATCACGAGCAAGCTGGGCGTCTATGAAGATCATCACGTCTTTAACTCTCGCCTTCTCATGATAGATTTCGGCTTGCGGCGATTTAAGCATGTTTTATTGCTCGATGTACCCCTGAGAAGTGGTGTCTACGCATGTAGGAAACTCTTGAGTCCGAAAGCCGCGCGTGAATTTTCCCCCTTGACGCCGAGCCGAACAGTAACCCTTCCCTATTGATCCATGAAACCAACCAATAAAACTCCATAACCTGGTGAGAGACCCTGAATACCAGCTAATTCCAATCAACTCAAAGCATCAGCAGCGACCCACTCACCCTACGAGCGAGCCGCAGGCCTGACGCCGTCCTCGCTCTCGCTAACAACGCTGCCGACCTCGGTCCAGCTGTGCGCGGGGGTCGGGATGCCGTCCTCGTCCTCGCTCAGCACGTCGTAGTACTTGGACGAGGAGCCGTTGTGGGACGCGAGCTCGTTGGCGACGTCGAAGCCGGACCCGGCGACGGACGCCGAGTCGGTGGGCGTCAGCTGGCCCTCGCTGACCATCTCGCCGTCGGACATCTCGCTGAGCGGCGCGGCGGGGGTGACGGGCAGCGGCGAGTAGAAGTCGCGGCTCGACTCGTGGTTCTGCCTCTGCGCCTGCTGCTGCTGCTCGGCCCACGCCTGGATCGAGGCGTAGGCGTCGTGCTCGTCCCGGTCCGCCTGGCCCGCCGTCACGTACTCGTCCTGTGCGAGCTCGGCGGCGTCCGCAACCGACTCGCGCGGGGTGGAGGCGGCGTCGGGGTGGGAGATCTCGGACATGAGCTCGTCTGTGCGTGGCGCCTCGACGGGGATCAGCTCTGGGAGGGACTCTGTCGCGGGGGAGAGCGTCCGCGACAGGAGGCTGTCGACGGGCCTAGGAGAGGCGGTGTAGATGTCGTCGGTGGACAGGACCTCGTCCTTCTCGGGGGAGATCTCGCTGTCCTCCATCTCGTTATAGTCGATTCCGTGCTCGTCGGCGAAGGGGTTGGCGTAGATGGAGGAGTTCAGGCCCCGCACGCCCTCGGATGCTCCCCGCCGCCTCACGAGACCGTCGTCGTTGTTCCGGACGTCGGCCCCCGTGTTGAAGACATAGGTGCCCTGCTCGTTGCTGGTCTCGTCCTTCTGCAGGAAGTCGTCAAACGTCGAGCCCGAGCGGGTCAGCCTCTGACTCTCCTTCATCTTCTCGTTCTCGGCCGTCTGCTTCTCCAGCTCCTGGCTCAGCTTCACCGCGTTCCAGTAGAGCAGCTCCTCGCGCTGGCGCTTGCGGGTGTCGTCGTCGGCGTCGACCTCGCCGGACTGGAGGAAGCCCTCGGCGTCCTCGGGCCTGTTGAACAGGGGCTCATGGTTGGCGTGCTCTGGACCGATGCCGTCGCCAAGAGAGTGGAGGGCAACAGCGATGCGGCGGCGCAGGTCTGTTGCCATGCGCTGGAGCTCGGGGGACTCGTAGATAGCGATGGCGGCGGCCACGGCGACGCTGACGGCGATGACGCCAGCTGAGATGGCAGCTTGGTTAATAGGAGGCATGTTTGCAGGTCTTGAAGAAGAGAAACGGTGTGAGTGGATGGGGGGCGGGATGGACGGCAGGCAGGTGGATTGTGGCAAGGTGGGGTCGCCCGGTGTAAGTGAGTGAGCCCAAGTGTGCAGGCGACGGGCGGTCAACACAGTTTGGAGGACAAGAGTGGCCGAGCCAGAAATACAGATGAATGCACCAGAGGGATCAAACAAGAAGGTGTGGCGATGTCGACTTGTAGTGTCTCGAGGAGAGAATAACTCGAGAATAACTCGAGACCGGGATGCGTGGTTGGTGGTCAAAGGTGTGAAGAGGGGCGAAACGGGGAATGGGCTTGCGCGGTCCACGGGCACGTTTGAGTTGCCACCCGCTCCTGGGAGGCGGCCGACGCAGCATCGGCCCAGGCACTCAGGCCTCCAGGGCCCAGTTTGTCGGCCAGGCAGGCGTTTGATTCGCACCACATCTCTTTGCTCTCCCACTCGAGCCCCACGACGATCGTCCGTCACCTGCCACTGCCGTCCCGCGCGATTGAACGAACGGTCACTGGGGTCATGGAACGTGCGATTCCGCGCCTGTGAGTGCGGCTTTGACGGGCATGCGAGATTACGATGCACAACAGGCGCAACAGCAGCAGCAGGCAGTGGCTTGGTGGATGGGCAATAGGGTCCCCGACAAGTGACAGAAAACGGTGCACAAAGAAGCAAGATGTTGCAGCTCGTACGTACCTTTGGCCGCTAATGGGACAGGCATTTTGATTTGACTTCCGACTTCGAGAGGATTGGATACCGTGGGTGCAAGTGGTTCGTGTCGAGTCGTTGCTGAATTACCGAGGTCTTCCTGATCCGATCGGACCTGATCTGATCTATCTGACCTTGGCTGCCCGCCCAGGAGATCAAATGAGAAAAGAGTGAAAGGGATATGAGCCTGGAAGAAAAGAGGGATAAGAGAGAGAGAGAGGCAGGGAGGCTGCGAAGGAGTCAGGACGGAAGCGCAGGAACAGGCTGAACAAGACTGGGGTCGACGCGGCCACTTCGGTGAATCAATGACTTGCGACCACTTTATGCAGGACAGAGAGGGAGACATGCACAGCTCTCTTCAAAGCTGTGCCCCTCGCTTGATACCGGAGCCACACTACGCAGCGCTTGTATCCCGCCGACCCAGCCTGCCCACAGCCCGACTGCGTGCTTGGACGCTTGGACGGAGGGTACCTCGTCAGCCATGCAAACCTTGTGCTGCCCAAGGTATCTTGTTTTCAGTCAGCCTCCCCAGATAAAGTGCACATGATGCCCTCGTGACGTGCTACCTCCACACAGCTCCCTGTTGGGTATTTGACAGAGCTGGCTGGAGGGCCATGTATACCCTCGATGATGTCCTAAGTTTATCCAACACCATGAAATGCGACCCTACACGGTGAGATATCTGTTGTTTTACAGCAAAACAGATTTGTTACGGTCCAGATCCTGGAGGAGACTGTCATGGCGGGACTGCTCTCCATCTCACCCCTAAAGAGGCGGGGTAAACCCCAAGTAATGCCGGCTGTGCATACATCTACGCCCCGAAGTATATGCACATACTGTTCGGGAGAGTCTGTGCATAAGTTGCTAACAAGACGGACTGCCTGTCAGTTCTAGGGCCATTCCAGAATTCCATCACCTCTGCCTGTTACTCTTGGTCTATGACTCTACAGCAAGATTGATAAATGGTTATGTAAGGAGACATATGCATAGTAGTCCAAGGAAATTCTTTTAAGAAAGGAATTACCTAAGGAGGCTGTGATAGGCTGCTCGCATTCATAGAAAATATATAAATGTACGTAGCATTAGCAAGTCCTGGGCTTCTATGGGGATGTACGAGATGCTGGCCGGGTCTCTGTTTCTCTCGGTGGCCGGGGCCGGGAAAGTGTGGAGACCGCCGCAAGTACGTTGGCCGGAAGCCGTCCCGGATGTTGCTGTTAGAGCTTTGGAGCGAGTGTCACTGCTATCGTCCAACCAGCACTGACACCGGCCAGATGAAACTGTAACATTCGGATAAGTTACGAAAATGTGGCACGCATTTTGCGAAAGAAATCATCCACTTGGTTATTCTGAGCATCTGTACTGATGTTGGGACCTTCTAATAACACCATGGATTTGAAAACGGTGACAAGCTGGAAGAACCCGGCATATTGTAGCTGGAAACTGGGCTGAGTCTGCATGTGTATTGAAATCATGGTAGTGACCAGAAGAATATACGTGCAATGAAGGCAGGCAGTCGATCCAAGGCCACGTTGATAAACATCAAATCAAGCACTGCTTCCTTGGCCAGACCATTCCACTTCATATTCACATACTCATCTTACATGGCAAACGTGTATTCATATTCACTCGGGACATAAAAGGCAAGTTTGCTCAAGTGGAATATTCCAGACGTTTCGAGACGATTCCACAGGCGGACTGGCCACATACAATCTACACCTGCGGTAAGCCGGCACAAACAGTTGCAGCACAACAGCCGGGCAGGCGGATTGGGACAAAAGCCCGTCAGGACAACAACATGCAGGCAGACTGACAGTCAGTAAGGCTCAGGAGGACTAATCAAGCCTTGCCCTTTCTGCCCTGTGAAAGCTGATGCACACCCCAAGCATCTCAGTCATTCACTCTGCCCATTCATTCTGTCAGTCACTCATCCATCTTTTCTACCACTCAATTGGGAGGGTTTCCCGGGTTTGAAGACCGTCACCTCGCCACTACCTTCTGAGCCACTACTGATGCAGGCAAAGAGAAGCCCCACCGTGCTGCTCTCGACCCGGTCCCTGTCTGCCATCATCCCTGCCCGGCACGTTAACGCATGTTAAAGGCTACGCCCTCTTGGCCTAGGTATTTCCAGCTTCCTTCTGGAATCGGTCACGGTGAGTTCCATGGTGGCCAAAGTCGTCATCTAACCTCCTATGCATTTGATCATCTGCCCTCAGACCTGCTCTTCCTTCTCAATACCTACCTAACCTTTTACTGTATCGTCCCTTGCACGACCTGTCACCCCTCATTTCTACCACGCAGCTTCTAATGCTCACTTGCGCTCTGCAGCCCTGTCTGCCGTCTGCACCAACTGCGAGCACCGCCGCCCCTCTCCACCTCAGCCGACCCAACGTCAGCGCCAGGAGGTGACACAGCTTGTTGCCCCTCTTGGGCGCGCACCCGCTGCCGCCCTCGCCGGTTCCCTTCCCACGACAAATCGTTTCCCTGTACGACAGATCCTGTCGCAACCATCAAAGTGGCATCCAACGGGCTCAGAGCTGGCTTTCTCCTTGTGGGCCTTGGACTGACCGCCTTGGCTGCCCAACAACAATCGCAGCGCCGCCAGCAACAGCTGCAGGGCACAAGACCCGCAATGGATCACCCCGGCCCCGGCGGAACTCGCCGTCGCCATCTTGACCTCGCAGACGGTCGCGAGGTTGTCTTCTGCCACAACTGCGATCACGAGTGGCACAACGACGAGCACGGCCTGCAGTGCCCTCGCTGTCACAGCGAGGTCTGCGAGATCGTAAGAATACCCATCTACTATGCCCACCGCCCTGCCCTGCCTTGCCCTACCCGGCCCTGGCAGCAGCATATGTCATGCTAATTTTTCTCCAAGATATCCGCCGACAACGACCCTCGCGATATCACTCCCGAGTCTCCCGACAGCGATGTCCTCCGTGGTGGCCATTTTGGCCCCCACGACTTTGGCCATGACCACGTCCACGGACACGACCACGATCGCTACTCCGACCCCGGCGAAGATGACATAGAGGATTATATGGACCCCCGTGGCAACGTACACAGCGGGCCTGGAGGCTTCATGTGGTCACAGAGGACATTCCGCAGCCCCGACAGAAACCAAGATACCCCTGGCGGGAACCCCGGCCATCGTCGCCCAGTCGACCCTGGTAGCGAGCAAGAGATCTTTCAACGCTTCCAAGAGACCATCGATATGCTTACGGGTAGCCCCTTCGGCCCACCTTCAAGACGCGCCCCTCCTCCAACCGATGGTACCCCCGGAGGAGGTGGGCCTGGCATGCGCACCACAACGTACCGCAGCCCATCCGGACATACCAGTTTTACCATCACCACTGGAGCTATGCCACTTCGAGGAGTCGACCATGACGATGGCTTCGATATGTACGCTCGCCCCCTCCTTGATGACCGTTTGCCTGGAACCCCACGGATTACCTTCGTTACTTTGCGCCCCAATACTAATCGTACTCCCAGAACATTCAGCAACTTCATGGGCGCCGGCGGGGTCCAGCCTCCAAGGGCTCAAAATCCCGGTCTTGTCGGCGGTCTTGGTGACATTTTCTCCCTCCTTCTCGGCCCAGGAGGCCCAAACGCTGCCCACGGTGACGCAGTGTACACCCAGGAGGGTCTTGACCGGATCATCACGCAGCTGATGGAAGCAAACCCTCAGTCCAACGCCGCGCCACCCGCATCTGAGTCGGCCATTGAGAAGCTGGAAAAGAAGAATTTGGACAGGCAGATGATGGGTGATAGCCCGAAGGTGGAGTGCACTATCTGCATAGACGAGATGCGCCTAGGAGACGAGGTGACAGTTCTTCCATGTAAGCACTGGTTTCACGGGGAATGTGTGGTCCTTTGGCTGAAGGAGCACAATACGTGCCCAATATGCCGGACGCCAATCGAAAAGCGAGGTGGAAACAGCACTGGTGGCAACAACGGGAGTGGGGACAGTGGCGCTGGGGATGGATCTGGCAACCAGGAGCAGCGCCGACCTCCAGGCGCACGCCTGGGCTCCTTCGGCGCGCTATTTGGTGCCGACCCATGGTCACCACAGGGCGGATCAGGTTCTTCTTCTGCACCTCCTGGCTCGCAACACAACACGCGGGGTGCCCGAACTCCCGAGGACAGGGAGCGGCGGCTGAACTCAATCAGAAACCTGGCGGGGCCATCGAGCTACGGAAGGTCTGATTCGTCTCGGCACGGCGGGCAGCGAAGAGATTCCTGGTCTCCCACCAGCCCGGGCCCTACGAGCTTGACTTCGGCTAGAAACCGGTCACCCTCCGGCCACCGGGCACGAATCGGCCGCGCCAATTCCTCAGGCCTTGGAGGAGATCGCGACTCACAGCCCTCCAGCCGCGGTAGTGGCCACTCCAGCGGAAACGCAGGGGGCTCCTCCAATCCTCTCAGTTGGATCAGAGACCGCATCTCTGGCAGCGGCGCCAGTGGTAACGGGAACAGTAATGGACGCCGTCGTTCCTAGCAGGCACGTTCGGACTCCATAAACTTGCCCCTACAGCCCCAGCGCGGCTACCAGACTGGACCATATCTCGCTGTGCCGCCTCAAGTCACAGGCATAACGCCTGCTTCGGCAACAGGCCCATCAGCCGCGAGATCCTGTGCCTCTCAGGTGCCCAGTGCATATCCAGCCGTATCCTCTGGTATCACCCGCACACCCGCGGGCAGACTCGTCATCAGGTCACCGTCTGCGGCTGTGGCGGATCAGCCACGCTCCAGAAGTGCCCCCCAGCAACCCCCCAGAAATGGTAACCCACCCCCTCCGCCTCAGTACCCAATGCCCTGGGCCGGGTTCTAGCTATTCCGGTCTTCGTCATAAATCTGTAGCCTGGGGCTATGGGCCCAACCAGGCGAGGTCTTGAGGCGTAAACAATGCCGAGACTGCCTGACATCATCAACATACCATCCGCGCATGGCAGCGCCTAGAAGCATCACCAAGCCTTAACATTTATCTCAACTGGTCCGCCCCTATTTCGATGGGCAGACACGCAAATGGACACGCGAATGGAGGACATCATGTTGAATTCCCAGAAGCGAAGCGCGCTCCGTGTTATTTCTATTACCGAAGGGAGGGGGGGATAGATTGTTGTCGGTGTGGCCAAGGAGCGGGTGAACGCGTGTGGGTGGCAATCTGTGGTGGCTTGCAGTATCTAGATCGCAGTTTCATACCCCGGATCCTGATAGAGAACCTCACCGGCAGCTGAGGTCGCTTGTGCACTGCGGGGAGGTCTTTTTTCCTTTTTGTGGCTGCTGCTGCTGCACAACCAGCAAGCAAATGCGCCGGTTTCCTCCTACCGGCATGTCGAGTCGGACAAGATGCAGATGAACCGTCAATAAGCGGACGGACATGGCGAGGATCAAACACAGGGACAGAAGATTATCACCAGGGGTGCGAGATGTGGCGTACGACTCCCTATGACCCTCCCTCTAGGAGAGTTGAGATAGACCAACGAGCCTGGAATGGGTTCTTTTCTTAAGAGAGAGCGGGATACCACTTTACTCCAAACCTGGGGTTGTGACATGAGTGCAGAAGAATTAGGCGGCTCACATGCATGCGGAGCGGGACGAGCAATAGTGTCTGACCTCGCTGCTTTCCTGCCCTGTGTGCAGCCTTTCTCTGGTAGATACGTAGTGGGCCTGAATGACTATTATCATCACAATACAGCTTGACATACGTAATCTCTTATGCCGTCTTTGGGCTTGTATCATGTCTCTGCAGCTCTGTTGATGTTGGGTGTGGTGGACTAACACACGGCTAGCTGCGTACTTTTCTCACGCATCTTGAGTCGTCAAGAGTACATTTCAAGGAATTAACTTTTATTGTATAGGATGCTAAAGAGTACAGAGTAAATATCAACATATCAAGTAAGTATGTAGGTATGGGCCTGCCATATAGTAACCATTACCCTTCACATGAAAGCCTGCCCTCGGCCCCCTGGCGGCTCTTGAGCAATATGGACATTTATCCTGCACACATACCAACTCAGATGGCGAAACTCGACTGTCTTGGCCAAGACACGAGGTCAGTGAGGGAAATGGGGTATACATTAGCTATACAAATTAGAACCGGCGTTGGAGACAACAATGATATGTCACTTCTCATCCCTATCAAAGGAACTCGCTCAACACCTGCGCCCTCGTCCGGGCGACCTCGGACCCGTCCTCCCCTTCACCCATGCGCGTCATGATGTGCACCAGGCGGGCTGACAAATACGAGGTTAGCATCGCAGCCTATGCCAAAGAAACAGAACATCGAAAGCAAGGAAATATATATATATCCCCGTAATCTGTGAGTACGTACCGATGTCCCCACGGCCCCGGACGAAAAGCTGGTCCTTGGTGATGACGTCCTCGCCGCCGGGCTCGCCGCCCGTCTCGCGGAGGACGGACCCGATGCAGAGGGCCTCGAGGAAGGCGCGGTGGTTAAAGACCCACCAGGTGCGGGCCTCGGCCTCGAAGAGCGTGTGCAGCATGAAGAAGGCGTTGATGGCGTCGTGGGCGGCCTCGAGGGTGGCGCGGACGTTGACGGGGACGTCGGGCGACTCGGAGGCGTGGACGAGCATGGCGTTGTGGAAGTAGTTGCTCGTCAGCCACAGCGTCTGCCTCGCGGCGCGCCCGTTTGTCCGCGCCAGCGCCGTCAGGCTGTCGGCGTCCCACGACCGGAACGTGTCCGGGAAGGACCGGTACACGGCGCGGAAGTCGGCCACCAGCTTGGTCTTGTGCCTGGGGGTCGCGCAGATGGGCATGTCCAGGCACCGCGGCGAGCAGATGCTCTCCTGCACCAGGTTCGCCAGCGTCCACGACCCGCGGATGTAGGCCAGGTCCGTCGAGATGGACGCGTTGATGGCCGTGTAGCCGGGGGACTCGTCCGCCATGTCGTCCACGTGCACGTCCGTGTGCGTCGCGTTGGGCGGCAGCGAGAGCAGCACCGTCAGGAACGTGTCCTGCAGGAGCACGGCCTGCCACACCTTGCGCCGCTCCTGCTTCTGGGCGTGGCTCGCGCCGGGCGTGACGATGTTGGGGTCGCGGTGGAGGCCCATGGCGTACGCCTGCCTCATGAGGATGCCGGCGAAGGCCCACCCGTCCGAGGCGTGGTTGTCGTTGATGAGGAAGTAGACCAGCAGCACCATGGTCTGGATGGACCTGATGGAGGCGGTGCTGAGGTACGAGCTCATGCGCAGGGCCTGGTTGCTCGCCGACGCGTGCATCTCGGCGGCGTCGGCCCTGTCGGCCGTGGTGGTCAGGCCGCTCTGGAGGAACTGCGTGCCCAGCGCGAGCATGACCATGATCAGCGCCACGAAGGCCGCGTCGGATTCGTACTTCTTCGCCTCGGGGAGGGACCAGAAGTGTTCGTAGTCCTCGAGGAATGACCGCTGGTCGAGCATGGGGTAGACAGGGTCGACGCACTCAAAGTACCGGCTTATGAGCATGTCGCACTGCAGCTTGCTGGGCATCATGGCGACCACCTCGTTGAGCTGACCCTCGCAGCTCCACACGTTCACGAAGGGGTGTGCCGAGCCCACGCCGAAGACGTTTGACCCGGTGCCGAGGGAGTAAGGCACGGTCGACAGCAGGCCCGTCGACAGGGCGACGGCAGCTTTGGAGAGGTAGTTATTAGTAGACAGCACGCCACGGTCGGCGATGTTTGGTATGGGTGACCTTGGGTCTCCTGGTGCGCCGGACTTCTTCTTGGGCGGCTTGGTCATACGTCGGCCGCTGGACAGTGAGCGTGACGTCTCCTCGAGGAGGTTGGCGACATGGGCATATTTGCACTCGGTCTGGCGCTTTATACAGGCCAGACAGTGAGGTCTGCCTCGGTCACACTGGGAGAGAGTCAGTTACATGACTTGTGAGGGCCCGCAAAAGAACAGAGTGCTGTTTGATGAACAAGAGGGGGGAAGTTGCCGAAGGAACGACTGTGAGGGTCTCATCCGCCAAGTTTCTCAAGGTGGGCTGGGCAGCATCTCGCCTAGCATGACTTCTCCGTACTCGGGTCACATTATAAGTGTCTCTTTGACAGAAACAAGCAACTGCAAAGAGTGCCAAGCAAAACCAGGGGATGTTGTGGAGTGACTCGTCATCGCCTTTGTCCGGGCCAAGCAGATAAGAAGAGAACTTGCAGTAGAGCACTCATCGTAGGTGGTGGGAAGTGGACTCAAACGAGTCGAGGAGAAAAGGCCTACCTTTGTCTTCCGCTCAACACATTCGAAACAGGACAAAGTCGGCTTGTTTCGTTTCTGCTTCTTCCTCGAGGGCTCGTCGACGGCATCTTCGGGCTTCAACTCGTCGTTGCAGACGTCGGGATAGGCAGTGGAGCTCCGGCGCGTGACGATGCTGGAGCGGTCGGCAGCCTGGTCCGAGTCATCGCGGGGGCCGGACTCCCTCTTTATACCCGGGCTGCCGAGCTCTCGCTTGGGGGAGCCATTACTCGGGGCAGGGTAGGAGGATGAGGATTCCCCGCCGCCCGAGGGCGATGCGTAGATGGTGCCCGGGCTGGGGGACTGAGTCACTGGCGGACGATCCGGCCCGCCTATGGGCACCCTGTTGTAATGTATGGGCTTGGAGTGGGAGGGGTAGTGATGTGGGTGAGGACGAGCATGAGCATGAGCATGTGCTTGAGCTTGAGCTTGAGCGGGTGGGCGGTCCATGGCTCGTTATGGCCGGGGGATTCCCGGTGGGACGGTGACACTGGACGCGATGGTGAGGGTCACAGCGACAGTGACGCTGACAGACTTCCCGGTCCTGTCGCTGCTGGCTGGTGGAGCGATACCGACACTGACACTGACAACTGGCAGTGAAGCCGGCACCGGTGCTGACAACTAGAACGGGCACTGCCACTCTCGCGGAGACTTGCCGGCTGACGGCTGGCCTCTATCCACTCATGCAAACTCAATTCTGCCGATCATGAATCAGTCTCGCTTTTGGGTAGCACAAGCCCTCCCAGAGCCAAGGAGAGGGCCGTTCCGAGTCCGTGGTCTCGGATCCTCGCGTGGGTTTGCTAGACGGAGGTTTCTTTTTGGCGGTGGCAGGCCGGGAATAAGACGAAGAGGGCCGGTGGTGGACGACGACTCGTTCCGCCGGGTCGGAGGCTGCTGCTCGGGTCGCCGTGAGCTTATTCCCACTCTGCGGCCGGGCGTCCACAGATAGTGCCAATCAATCAATGCATGCGCCGGGACAAGACCGGCCTTGGCTGGGAATAACGTCGTCAGTCGTCGCCAGTCCGAACACAACACAGACCAGAGGAGGTTGAGACGGCACGAGATGGGATGGGACGGGGGCAGAGCAGGCAGGTCGATAAGCAGACAACTCGAGAGAAACGTCTTGTCTGGCTGATGAGGGAGTCTGTGTGGCCATTGGGAGGGGCGGGATTAAAGGGGAATCGATCGGGAATAGGAAAATGACTCGAGCACCACGCACCGGTTCGTGAGGGGAAGCCGGGAACTGGTGCTCAGCTCCTGGACGCTTCCTGCTTTGTGGGTTCCCAGGGGGCCAGGCAGTGCCAGGATATCCGCGGGAGCCCCCTCCGAGACCCAGAACCCGTCGAGCCTAGCCGCGTGCGGCACCAGGCTTGTCCCGAATAAGGTTCCCGCTATCAGATGAATGGAGACGCTCCTCCACTGAAACCATACAACCGACTGAAACCTCACACCAACAGCAGCAGCAACAAGGCAGCGAACAGCTCTGTCTGCACCACTCTGCTGTGTAACCTGTGTCTGTCGAGGAACGACATTAATGTGACCTTGATTTTTAATGCTAACGATATGTGCAGGTGCACATATATATACTCCGTACACGTATTCATGCGACAATGTGCATATGTAATTTTGCATGAGCGTGTGCACTTGCAGATGCCGCACAAAAGGTTCATCTGCCACACATCTCAAAAGTTGAAGCCATAGCTCCATCCTGTTTTCTGCCTTGTGTCTTTTCTAAGCTATATTTATAAGCGCTGCAACCGTCCAGGGTCCAACTACGGCGGCAACATACCCTGCACGATGGCAGGATGGATGGCCAGAGACCATTGTGGCGGCAAGAACCTAGCGAGAGTAGGTGCATGCACAAGTCCCTGGCTGCCTATCCGTACCGCGAACCTGGCCATGATGCCACCTTACAGCTCAGACTACCAGGCCTGCCTCGGGGCGTCTTACCCAAAATGAGACTACCCGTCCTCGCTCGCCTCACAACCGGGGTTTGTCACAATTACCTAACTACTATCCTTATCCATGTCGCAACATTCAGTCCACCCAGCAACACAAGACACCATGGCTGACTACCTCGAAGAGACGACAAAGGTTCTGAACTCTATCCACCCAGAGTCTTTCCAGTCAGACGCAGACCGCTATGAGGCCAAGGAGGCTGCCCGGAGGCTTCTCGCCCGACTAGAGACGCCCTTTGAGCGGGGCTGGGCTCTCACCCTTGAGACCTCGGTGCTTGCGTCAGGTCTGATAGTCTTCCACGACCTTGGTATCTGGTCCAAGTGGGATAAGCTCAACAAAAGCCAGGGTCCGATTCCACAATCTCTCGACCAAATCGTCAACATGTGTACTGCTCCAGTCGAGCCCAACCTCCTCCGTGAGTTCGGCCCAGGGTGTCTTCCTATCCCAGGTTGAATCTGAGCTCAAGTCTCGCTCCAGGGCGTTTCCTGAGGCACTTCACCGCGCTCCATGTGGTTGAGGAGACAGCAGTGGACGAGTGGAAGCCAACACCGTTCAGCCTTGCCATGGGCGACGAGTCCACGTACGCTAATCAGCTGGTGCGGTGCGGCTTCATCCACTGCAATCCCTGTGGTGTCAACCTGCCCTCCTTCCTGGCAAAGAACCAGTACAGAGAGCCCCTGGACACCAAAGCTTGTGACAACCACGCCGACACTTACGGCTCAGTCTTCTTCGACTACTGCGAGGAGAAACACACCGCAGGCTCCAACTTCACTGGGATGATGACCGCCCTCGGGATCTACAAGATGGACTGGACAGAAGTCTACAACACGGCAAGAATAGTAGAAGGCGCCGACCTCGCCGGGCCAGCACCGCTCTTCGTCGACATCGGCGGCGCGCACGGCCTGGACACAGCCCGCCTGCTCTCGAAGCACCCGGACCTCCCGCGGGACGCGGGGCTCGTCGTGCAGGACCTGCCCGAGGTGACCAACACGCACGGGGCCAGGGAGCAGCTCGACCCGCGCATCACCAGGATGGCGCACGACTTCTTCACGCCCCAGCCCCTGGCTGGCGCCCGCGCCTACTTCTTCCACGCCGTGCCCCATGACTGGGCGGATGAGGAGTGTGTGCGGATCCTTGAGAACGTGAAGGGGGCCATGAGGCGGGGATATTCGAAGTTGCTTATCTACGAGATCGTACTGCCGGCCAGGGGGGCCACGAGCCTTATGACTACCCTTGATCTACAGCTGATGAATGTCCTGTCCGGTCTGGAGAGGACCGAGGATCATTGGACCAGGTTGCTGGAGGGCTGTGGTTTTAGGATTGTGGGTATCTCGAGGCACCCGAGGGCGGTTGAAAGTGTCATCGAGGCTGAACTGTCCTAACCCTTGGTCCAGCTCCGGGGTACAGAGGTGAGTCTTGGAAACAAATTACATCCTCATTCTTCTTGTTTCAAATTGCGGGACTTTGTTTTCGGGGTCCAGCACGGTTGTAACATTTTCTGCACGGTTGACACGAGGAAGAAAGGGCATCATAATTCTGCATGTACATCCAGGTTTGCTCGATGACCTCAAAAAATCAGCATTCAATGTTTTACCCCCGTCCCCCCCCCCCCAAGAAATGAGCTGGGACTGTGTAAAGGTTGCACATATGCTGCTATATATATATTTGCAACTGCAGCGCTCAATTCCTATTCACTGCTAGCCTACTAAGCAGCCTGCTCCGAATTAGCAATAAGTCCATATATATGTATATACTGTTGTCACACAACATAGGCACCTCTTTTGCATGTGTAGTGCAGTGCTTTTTTGTGACAGCATGAGATTGGATCTTAGCTGGGGCGCCTGTGAGTATTCGTATCATCAGGACTCTTTCTCTGATGCAGAACTAAACTCTGCCTTTGAATATATCTTGGTCTTGATTCACATATACTCAACAAGCGCCACACACAGGTCCAATTTTCCAATGTGGTACCCCTGGAGCCGAAGAGTTCGCTGCACAGGAGTTTGCATGGGTCTTGCAGCACCGCGTTTGCCAGGAGTCCGAAGCCCACGCGCACGTCTTCGACCATGCGATGATGATGGAGCTCTTGGGGAAACGAGGTCGAGAGCGGGGTTTGAGAAGGCGACCATCCCTCACATAGAGGTGCTGTCGGGGTTTGCTTTGCAAAGTTGGTTGGAGATCACTTGCCTGACGACACCTGTGGCCCAGTGGGATACGGCTTATGGCTGCGAGGACGGAACGATAGGTCTTCCAAAGAATATCCTACCGTCTTAATACCATACCATTAAGAGGTAGACCCCCTTTCATCAACGATGTGAGGCACCTTGGGCCAATCCTGGAGCTCACATGTGCTTGCTGCCTTGAAAAGCTTGTGCAGCTGCAGTCATGCATGAAAATTGTCATGCGCTTGCGTGGGGCTCTTCGCTTATATTGCCGTTCCAGTGCTGCTGGTGGGACGAAGGATGCTTTGCGCAGGGCAAAAGAGGCAAGCCCCCTCCAACCAACTGGGACCATGGCCAATAATGTTTTTCGTCACGTCCTCAGATACCCGCGCGGTAATGCTTTCTTCGATCAGAAGATATTCTTTGGGACTCGATATCTCGCCAACGTTGTGCAAGTTTTCGAGAGAGCTACCATCTCGGGCACCAGCTTATAGTTACCGGTACCAATTGGCCAGCACCCCACTCCTGCGTCGGTCGAATCATTTTTCGAGGTGTACAATACGTTGTGATCACTCCGCAGCGCTGAGAGTTCTGTGCCGCAGTGCCACAGGAAAGGTGGGCTAATTGCGGGCCATGTGAGGGCCTGACTCTGTGTTTAAATGCTGCCACTGGGCCCTTCAAGTTTGAGTAGATAATTCATGCAGAAATGAGAGAATTATGTTCCGTGATTTTTAACCGTGAAACCCGATATCAAAATGAGCTCACAAGGCCTCGCCTCAAAGGCTGACCCGGAAGAGGCTATTGACGCAAGCTCTCACGACTGGGAAGATGTCAAGAGGAGACAAGACGAGATCAGCAGGAGACGAGACGAGATCAAGACGAGATTAGACACTATTTCTCTGGAATACAGCCGAATACTAAAGGAAATAGACGACTTGATCATGAAGTCAGACGCTATTCAGCTTGGACAGGAGCGATTACGTCAGGAAGCAGACGACTTATACGAAGAATTACACGATATATTTGAATTGAGCCCAACAGACCCGGACGAAGATGTCGGCACGAATACGGCCGATAGGGAAGACGATGTCAGAAGAAGACTGGACGCTATTTGTCTCGAGAATAGCCGATTGACACAGGAAGACGACGAAGTCACAAAAAGATCAGACGTTATATTCCTCGAGAAGAGGCGATTGGACCAAGAAGAAGCCGACTTGAACCAGGAGGAAGCTGTCTTGGACCAGGAAGACGCCGAATTGGACCATAAATGGAGAAGTATCATGGCATGGAGCCCCGTGGACCAGGACCAGGACGAAGACGTCGACTCGAGCACGGATGAAGATGATGTCGACACCAGCACGGACGAGGAAGATTCCACAGGGGAATTAGACGACGATATGTTTCTTTCATTGAGCCAAATGGCATCTAGTCTGTGTTCTATCTGTTGCAGTCTTGCCCGGGGACGGTCCGTGCATCGTGACACCTCGTACCATCCGTCCCTGTCTTCATTGAAAAAGTCCATTGACGCCGGCTGCCGTCTCTGCGTGGACGTGGCAGAGTCTTTGGAGAAATTTTGCAAAGAGTCTAAACCTCCGGCAATCAAAAAAGAGTTCTGGTCCATCAAATACTCGATATATGGGAGCGACAGCCATTTGAGCCTTTACTTTTCCCTCTGCCAGTGCGAACTCGGCCATCCGGTCGGTGCTCGCTGTGAGCATGCTCAGAGGTTGACAAGCATGGTATTCTATCCTGCCCGCAAATTGGGTCTCGGACCAGAGTTTCTAGGTGTGTGAAATGATCAGCATTGCTGTTTATCGATAACTTCAGCTAACTAACACGTCTGCACCAGATCCCACACTCAGGACATCCAGCGCAAAGTCGGCAGCAAGCTTGAGTGTGGTCCGATCATGGTACCAACAGTGTTTGAATCATGCAACATGTCGGAACTGGAGGCAAGAAACAAGAGTTCTTCCAACCCGGGTGCTTCAAATTATCAGGCCTGACAGTCAGTCACCGGACCTTTCAGCCAGAATTTTCGAAACAAAATCTTTGCCGACTAGCACTCCATACGCCACACTGAGTCACTGCTGGGGAAAAGGTGTAATATTCAAGTTGCTGAAAAGTAACTTCGAAGATCTCAGGGTAGCAATACCCATCGGACAATTGCCAAAGGTGTTTCAAGACGCAATTCACATCTCGTTTGAGATCGGTATCAGCTACTTATGGATCGACTCCCTCTGCATTGTCCAGGACTCGAAGGATGATTGGACGTACGAGGCGAAGAGAATGGGAGATGTTTATTTGCATGGCGCTTTCAACATCTCAGCGACTGGCTACGAAGATGGTCTTTCAGGGCTATTTTCCGAGCGCAAAGCGTTGCCGCTTGTACATATTCCGTTGAGCGTGGATTTTGTTCAGGTCAATAAGGAGCTGAGAAAGAAAACCGCCTTCAGAGGTATCTACATCAGGCTAGACAGAAAAGAGTTCAAAGAGCAAGTCCCGGATTCGCCACTGTTTGAGCGGGCTTGGGTAGCCCAGGAGCGAGTTTTATCAGCCGCCATCATCCATTACACACGGGAAAAGGTTTGGTGGGAATGTAACCAAGAGATTTTCAGCGAAGCATTCACAAAAGGTCCGTACCTGAAAGAACTTAATATTTGGCAGCCTTTGAAGGGCAGCGGACGAGATCGGATACGCTCGTTGAGCACGCAAAGCAAGCGGGAAGACATCTATTTGTTTTGGAATACCTTTCTCGACGGCTACGCTCACTCCGCGATGACGTTCAACCGGGACCGTTTTCCAGCAGTGGCTGGCATAGCGCGAATTCTGGGCGAACTCATCGATGATGACTTTATCGCTGGGTTTTGGTCAGGAGATCTTGTCCGGTCGCTTGTCATGACCCGTTTACCCATGCGGGCAAGTATTCAGGATGAGCAGCTTGCGCCGTCGTGGTCTTGGGCATCTTCGACGGCTGGAATTGATCTCAATGGCGTCCTTGAGATAAAGCAGTCCCGAGTCAAGCCTCTAGACGGTGTTCGCATTCTCAGAGTCTTGTCTGACATTCCAGGATTCAAATCTGACCTGCAATCGACGTCTTTTGAGAAGTCTGGTGTGCGTGGGCTCGCAATCAGGGGAGCGCTGAGGAGATTACCGGACAACCTTGAAACGGGGCCGGAATGGATGAGGTATGCTTTCAAAACGTATGATAACAAGGCTCCATGCGAATTTCGAGGCGTGGACAATATTCCTGAAGATCAGAAGTGGCGTTTGAAAGACCCCACTCACATCTTACTTCTTGCCAAGGTGGATGACGATTGGGGTGGTATTCATGTGCAAGGCCTGCTCGTGCAAATCGCAGAGGTGGGTGAACCAAATACGTTTCACAGGTCTGGTGAAGTATATCTCTCGTTTCAGAGTGGAGAGAAGTGGGATGAGATCTTAGAGATCTTGGGGCTAAGGGAGAAGCATAAAGAGCATGAGGCGAGTTTGGGCGCCACAGAACGAGGTCTGCAAGACCTTGTCCTTATTTAGAGAGCAGCAGTTGAACTATGCGTGTCGTATGATCTTGTAATTTCCAACCCGGAAGCAAACCATGAATGCACCAAAAATGAGGATCATGTGACTGGGCGGCTATGCGAAGAGGCTGCCTGTGAGAGAATGAAACACATCACTGCCAGTGCCGGTGAGGTATCCACTCCAGGTCAAATTGGCTGAAGTCTTAGGAGACGGCGTTGACATGCAGATGCAAGTTTCTTTGTGAAGGATGTCATCTCTCATCCCCTAGAATCAATCAGATCCATTTCATGGATTCTGACTTGAGTGACAGAAGCTGCAACATCACAATATTCTTCAAGACTACACTTGGAATTCCACTCTGAAACACAATCTCTTCCAGATCTTCATAAATTTACCATTGAATTAAGGAAAAAAGTCAAGGTCAAGACAATTTAATGCTCAAATGACTGCAAGGAAGTTCACATCCTTGATTACAACAAGTACGACTCTGCGGCTAGTTACCTAGGTACCCTCCCGATGAGTTATTCAGTCCGGCAATATCTTGGTGAAGGGACAGAGAGAAAACAATAAAATGTGACAAAATATCCTCAATCCTCGCCATTGATACGATACATTAGAGTACCATGTCCCAGGGCGTCATATCCTCCGGAGTTGGGACTATAATCACCACCGCCACCCTCAACGTTCCCAGTCAGATTCCTGTTAACGAAATCGCGGTACTCTAATGACCAAGAGGCGTCAAGACTTTTGATCTCAGCGTAGTGGGAATATAGAGCTTCGTAACCAGGCCTGACGTCGAAGCGTGCCTTTTCGGCGACAACTTCCAGCACGCCCTCCCAGCTACGGTAGGGTGTATATGGAACGGTGTGATTCGTGTTGTACTTAGCGACGTACTCGGCACTGCAAATGATTAGCTATGAGACAGGTGTTATGGCAAATACTTCATGAAAGCACTTACGCGTTCAAGATCTGATGTCCGTAGACCGAATAGAGATCTACTCCTTGATTCCAACCCTGTTGGCCAATGACCCCCAATAGAGAGATGCAAAGAAGGGAGTGGCCCTGGTCCCGCCCTGACTCTTGCATCTGCATGAGAGTCTTCCCCGTGCCATCTTCTGTAAAGTTAGCAATAGAGAAATACGGCAGAGCCCCGTTGGCGACAACCTCGGGCTGTCCAGGCAAGCCATCTTTGAAGTAGTTCACGGCGTAGTCATACATGGTCCTGTTGTCATTGAAGATACCAATGGCCATCAACGAAGCAATGTTACACAGGTCCCAATTCGCGTAGTAAAAGTCTTGCTTGTCGTTATGGCGGTTGAGGAAGTCTGTGCTGTAGACCGCGAAGATGTTGTTCAAGGTCGCACCGAAAGCTTCTTGGTTCGTCCTGGGCCAGCCAGCATACCCCCGTAGGATCTCAGCCGCGTTGGCGAACTGGTATCCATAGAGTCCTGCAGCCAGGTATTTGTCCTCATTCCCGTTGATGTCGACTAGTGTAGAGCCCCAACCATCGAGGATCTCGGCTGCGTGGTCGGCATAGGATGCATTGCCCCCGATCATCCATCGGAGAGCGAGCTGGTACGCGGAATGGGCGTCGCGGTATGCATATCCGTAATTCTCTGATAACCCATCGGTTTTGCCCCGAACAATGACTTCCTGAGGCGTGGGCACCCAAGTGGTCTGGGCTAGCTTCGTTGACTCCAGGTGCTGCCAGGCCCTGTACCAGGGTTGTTCCTTGGCCTTCACATGGTCACGGATTCTTCTGAAGTCCTTGCTGGTGTGTAATGCCCCTGGGTGAATAAAAGGCCCGTAATCTCGGTCTCGCAGCTCGGTTCTGTCAGTCGGCGAGCCTGTGGTGATGGGACTCCATGACAGGAGAGCGACCATGAGTAAGCTCTTCAGCTCCATTATGAATACTTAGTCGTATACAGGAAGATATGTGAGTGGAATCAAATTGATAACATGAGCTCATCCCAAATACCTGGAATAAACCAGTGCATGACTCTTTCAATATATAGTTATTCGACCAGAAGATGTATTCATTACTGCCTCAGAGAGCCTGTTTGGATGCTCATTACGACCAAAGATGGCGTTGAACATAAGTATCATCATGTTCAAGGTGGACTCACTGCAACCCACTCCATGCTTCGTCCCCACAAACGCGCGGGGTTGAAACCAAGGTACGGCCCGGTCCCCCAAAACGTGGTTCCTTGTGAGACCGATCATCCCGGGAGAAATCCCGAGACTTCTTCCGAAAGCCCGTTCAGGTGTTTGGTCAACTAATCAGCCACGTCTGTGGGTTCCCATTCGTGCGGCAAGCTCATTTCCATGGCTCTGAGGAATAAATACGCCAGCGCCGCGTAAACAAGGAGGTAGATTAAGACATCATATCTTTTTCAGATTCTGGTCATATTTTGTTTCTTTGCTTCTCTATTGCAAGTCCTGGTAAATAATCATTCAAACTTGTGTGACATATTACAACACCTTTCAGATCTGGCTATTTGATATTTCAGAGGGTTCCCAATACTCTAGACGCAATAACTTGATTGTTATGACACCACTTGCTACAAAGAGAACAAGCTCATGTGCTGGGATGCCATGCCTTCGGTCCATGGCGCGAAACTATTCGGATTGTGCGATAGGTCTGCCCATGATGCTCCATCCTCCATTCCCTCGATATCCACACCTGCACTGTTGTAATTGTGGATTGATTGCACGAAGCCTAGGAGGATTAGCCAACAGACGGGTTAGGTTGAGGACAAATTTATGGTGTTGCAAATCCAGAAACTTAATCTTACCTTGAAAATCCAGCGGAGGGGGTGAGGGACCCGACATTGTGCTCTCCACCGAAAATGGCTCAGTCTGTCGAAGAACATATCTCGAAGCCTCGGCAGCTCTTCGAGCTTCAGTTGAATTAGCGCTCAAGCGCACCCAAATTTCCAGCGACTTTTGGAGACGATGGCGGATGCGGTCCTGTAACGCAGACTCTGCATCCTCCACGCTGTGTCGCTGCCGTGGTTCTGAATGCTGCTCATGATTTTGGACGCGAGTCTGAAGATAGAGACAAAGGACGCTTGTAGCCAGAAGAAATTCCTGTGTCACGGCGGTAGAGACCCGCCAGCGGATCTGATACATTCGGCCATCAGGACGGGTTTCTTCGTCGATGAGGTGCTGAAATTCCAGTATTTTCAAGGCAGCAGTCAAACATGTTGATCGCGAGTAGGCGTATTGCTGCCGTTCACTGAAAGATGAGACCAGGAACCTTTTGTGCAGGATCACCCGTAGCCTCTGGATACACATGTCAAGCCATATCATTTGAATGAGAACTAATGGCGTCGCTGTAAGTGAAGATGAAAGGCCCTCCCACTTCATGCTGGAAGGCAGGGAATCCATAGCCTCATTTATCTGCTGGTCGAGGAGCAGAACCTCATTGTAAAGATACGTCCGCGGCTCCGTAATCAGATCTGAAATCCGGATACCGACAGAGAGAATTCGAAGTTTTGCAATGGTGTACAGGATAGGTGTTACCTCTGTTTGCGGTCGGGAGGGTGGCAATTCTGCGGTCGATTCATCAAAGTCTGAATCGGTGAGATTTCGTGGCTCGGCTGTGCTGGCCTGGCTGACCAGCCTGGGCAGACCTAATTGTGCCGAAATACTGAAATCAATCTGAACAACCATTGACCACACCCGCCGTCGCATCTCACCTGCAAATGGTGTGATAGTCTTGGGGAAATGGCCAGGATCGCGGTGGTAGCCCATGTGCATGGCAACTTGAACGATTGTGCCCACCAACATCCAGATACCCACCTCGACTTCTTTGAGAGGGAAGACCTCGGACAGGAAGTACAGGATCAGTGTCTCTAGCACGTACGGTCCCCCTTCCGTGTAGTGGCCAAGGATGAGGCACTCGACCAATTTGGTTCGGAATGTGGCTATCGCCAGTTCGTTGTCCTGACTTGGGGACATGAAGAGAGGCATGGGGGTATTGGAGGCAAGAACTAGTTGTTGGAATTGGCTAGACAGACACATAATGGCGAATAGCTGGCCAAGCCACATGATGCTGACTGAGGCTGCCTGAGGGTCCTGCCAGAAAATTTCATACTGTGCTTGAGTTCAGCATCAAACTCCAAATGTCGCTGAATAAACGGGGGGGGGGGGGCATACCTCGCGTACAAACTTGCCTCGATGAACAATGCCTTCCATGATCTCTGGTCAGCCAGACGTTGGAAGCCTTTGCATGATTCGATGCCCACAGGTTGGATAGAGTTTTGAACAGAGGCTTACCTGTCGCCATGTCCAGGTCGTTGAAGTAGCGAGACACGAGTCTGTCGACAACGGGACGGGGCGGCACGGCTTGCAGGATCGAGGCAAAGCTGGTTTGAATTCTGCCTCCGTAGAAAAGTGCGAGGCGAGGAAGGGGTCGAGTGTCGAGATCAAACACAGTCGGAGTGGCATGCTGCTGAGGCATAGGGACGGGGCTGGGATCGTCAAACGCGACGTGCTCTCTTAGCTGAGTGATACTGTCGAGGATCGCTAGCCAATGCGTGTTACTGGCGTATCCTGGGCCTGATTCGCGCATGTGAATTGTGCCATAGTCAGAGGGAGAGGGCAACACTTGACGCTGATCGTGGGCGTCGCGTGGCTGCGTCCTGCCAGTGGCTTGCCTTGGGGTGGTAGGAGATTCGACTTCAACCTGGACATCTACGTCGACATCGACACCGGCATCGACCCCGGTTCCAACATGGTCTCTTCTGTCGCCCGGCGTATCCAAAGCAATATCAGAGTGCGAGGCTGAATTATCTGGAGTTGCAGTAGGCTGCTTCTGACGCTGCATGAGACCCAAAACGAGGCTTTCGAGGTGATCGATGCGATCTTGCACGTGTGCGCGAGGACGGCCCAGCGTAGTGCGCTGGGGATAGGTGCACAAGGATGACAACCCTCGACTGGAACAATTTTCGCAGGGAATTTGTCTATCACATCGCACTCTATGCGAGTGGTTGTAAGGTGTATGGTTAGCTAGGCATAGTATGTACTGTAATGAGGAAGAGGAGGACGGTGCTTACTTGCGCTTCCGGCATGCGTTGCAGCTCAGTTGGAGCTTCTCCCTGCCAGTTACATCCCGCTGGTCTTGCGGCGATTGCTTATCTCCAGTCCTTCCAGCATGCATATCCAGGCCTGGAGTAGCCATTACCAGTCTCGATATTTGTGCAGCCAGGTGTAAGGTCAGCGAGCTGGCCAGTAGTTGTGGGTAGATTGTCAGGCGCTGGGCACGGGAACGCAACCGCCGTGTGCCATGACACCAACAGGGCCATTTATTTATATGTAGACTAGAGAAAGGCAGGTACTTGCGGTAGGCACCGATGTGAGTGCAAAGAGTACCGTAATTACCTCGGGACCGTTGCCAAGGAGCAGGGGTCCTCGTAGGTACTTTCGAGATGCCAGACTGCAACCGCACGTTGAAGTTCAGTATGAATTCTGTGTGAGGCCCCTTCGCACAAACAAGCCCCCCCTCCACCACCTCAAGCATCTACATGGAAACTGCAAGGAAAGTATTCCTCTTGAGATCTAAGATCAGTTCGGACGTCCGCGGTCGATGCATATAAGTTCTGGGGTCCAGCAGGCCGGCGCAGTCGATTGATGGACACCTTCGGACGTTAAAGCGCCGAATCTCCGCGCAACCTTCTCGTGTCCGTCCAACTTCACTGCTGGTCTAAGGCCACGCAGCCCGAGGCCGAGCAACCAAATGATGCATTGTCTACCTTTTTGGGTACTCGCCAGTATATTGGCGGCTTAGTGACGGAGACGATTTCCCGAGTTTGAATTGTCAGCAGACGAAAATAGCCACGATGGGTGTGCTTGAGGCCGGGCCACTCCCGGGACTGATGAATGTTGCGGCCGAAGCGCGAAATACGATTTCTTTCTCTTCGTATACTCATTTACAGAAATAAAAGCATTACTTTCTTTTGTAATTTCGCATCCTTGGTAATACTGATTTCTTGCTTGAACAGAGCCTAATCTTTTGGTCTTGCCGTCTTTCTTGTCCCGTGTTGACAATGTCACATACAATTTCAAACGGCACGATTGGTCACATGCAGAGTAAAGTTCTGGATCCAGTTGCTGTTACGTCTCACACCGAAAAGCAGCATATTTTCAATTGGGATGGCCTCGATGACCCAAAGAATCCTCGCAATTGGAAACCGGCCAAAAAGCTGATACATGTTTGTCTCGTCAGCGCGTTCACTCTCTACGCGTGAGCCCTCCTTCAATCACTGGACTTCAGGATCTGCAAATCTTCGAAAACTCTCTTTACTCACTGTTTCAACTAGGAACCTGGCTTCCGTCATGTTTGCTCCAGGTGCAGATGCCCTCTGCGCCGAGTTTGGCATTACCAACAGTACCATCGCCGCCCTGACTGTCACCATCTACGTGCTAGGCTTTGCCCTGGGGCCCTTGTTCATTAGCCCATTGTCCGAGATCTACGGACGGCTGATAGTCTACCATGTGGGAAATGTGGTCTATCTCGGCTTTACCGTTGGGTGTGCGCTGAGCACCAACACCGCCATGTTCATGGTGTTTCGCTTTCTGTGCGGCGTTGCCGCTGCATCTCCGATGTCTATTGGCGGGGGTACCATCGCAGACCTATACAGACAAGAAGAACGCGGAAAGGCCATAACGTTGTTTGGACTTGGCCCGCTTCTCGGACCGGTATGGCTTTCTCTCCTGCCTTTCGCCGCTTTCACAGAATCTTGTGCTGACTTGGACTGAGTGCATCGGTCCTGTTATTGGAGGATTTGTGACTGAATATATTGGATGGCGTTGGACATTCTGGATAATTCTCGTATTTGTGAGCCCGCTCAAGGCCCATCCTTTGTGTCTTTTCTTCTGTGGTGTTTTTGGCTAACAAGTTGCTCCTCAGGCCGGCATCGTCTCCGCAGTTGCATTGGTTTTCATGCGTGAAACGTATGAGCCTATTCTACTCGAGCGCAAGGCAGCTCATTCAAACAAGTCGACTGAAGACAATAACGGTCACTTCCGCACAGCTGCGCTTGACCCGAACGATACTCCTGGCAAGGCTCTCCTACGCGCATTCATCCGCCCGACCAAGATGCTCGTCTTGTCGCCAGTTGTTCTCATGATGTCGCTTTACTCGGCCTTCATGTTTGGACTGATCTATCTGCTGTTCACCACCTTCGCCGCCGTGTTCGAGGAAACATACGGATTCAGCGCCGGAATCGCGGGCCTCGCATACCTTGGCCTTGGGCTGGGCATGATTATCGGCATTGTTCTCTTTGGTAAGCTCAGCGACAAGCTGGTCGCATCATCGCGAGGTGGAACCACTGGCCGGCCAGAGCTGCGCCTAATCTTGATGATTTGGGCAACTCCAGTTATTCCAGTCGGCTTCTTTTGGTATGGCTGGAGCGCATATTCCCGAACGCACTGGATTGTGCCTATATTGGGTACCTTCTTCATTGGGACCGGCGCGTTCGTCCTCATGATGTCTACACAGATCTACCTCGTGGATGCGTTCGGGACCAAGGCGGCTGCTTCAGCTCTCGCTGCGAACACGGTGCTGCGCAGTCTTGCGGGCACCTTCTTACCCTTTGCTGGTGCGCCTCTATATGCGAGGCTAGACCTAGGCTGGGGAAATAGCTTGTTGGCGTTCCTTGCATTGGCGTTTTTGCCTGTTCCAGTCTTCTTTTACAAGTTCGGTGAGCGCCTGAGAAAACGCTTTCCAGTGGATTACTGAGGTGCATATTCTACTAGGCCTGCCGACTCTCGGGCATACGGGAATTTCTTTTTGTGATTGATTGTTAGTTGATGGCTCTATAACTATACCTCTAAGCTACTTGCTAGGAGATCAGCATGGAATTACAATCGTCGATGGAAGCGTCCGCTGTCTGTGGTTCTTTTTCAATCTTCATTCAAGACACTTGAGTGTCTTGATACCGTATCACCGCTCATCTAGATTCTAAATACTTTAATATTCGTGACACACACAGCTGAAGACAAGAAATTTGCTCTGCACATTTGAATGCCTAAAGATGCGATCATGCAACCAGCAATGGCCTACTCGTTACGTGCTATCAATGATGTTTTGACAGTGTCCTATGTATATCCGTAGCTTTACCAACAGCCCTCGTGTCTTTTCCTGTCTACTCTCACATTGGACCAGCTGCTTGACTGTGGCACGATCCTTTCTCCACCTGGTGATATCCGGTAGGACTTCAGTATATCCTTGGCGTCGGCGCTGGCAATACCACGGCATCACTTGGAACCTCCAAGGCAGCCCATTTCTCGCGATAGTCAGGAATAGCGTGTTCTCGCCCCCAGTCCCAAAGCGCGTCGAAATTGCGACACGTTCTTTCTGGAGACTTCCAATCCGCAATCGGGATCTGATATGTCTCTCGCCAGTTGTGCGTGATGATCCCAGAACTACTTTGGCACAGGAGACTTTCAAGAATCATGTGCAGGCAGTGGTTCTTGTGCGCCATGAACTCGGGCGGCGGCCCCGACTTGCCATGCTGAGCCGCGTAGTAGTGGCCATAATTCATCTGCTTCCGAACCTCGTCGAGGCAGTGGATGAGATGAAATACTTGGACCTGCGCAAAGTACTGGTCGGTGCCTAGCCCCCAGCTCTCCGGGACTTTGGCCAACAGTCTGATATCTAGGTTGAGCTGCAGAGCTTGCGAGTGGCTTATGGTCGTCATTTCGAGTGTCTCAAGAGATATTTTGTTCCACGCTGCATCGACTTCGGGAGCCGGCTCCTTGATGTAGATGGAAGAAGCTTCTTCAGTGGAGAAATGGGATCGATTTTTTGATTGCGAAAGTGGAAGATCCGGGAATACTATGCCTTCTCTTCATCAGTTTCTAGAGTCCAGTTCGAATTGTCAAGGTCGAAGCTCACCATCTGAATGGCTGTGGTGACATTGAGTGCCTCCGTCTTTCAATGTCAGGAAGGCTAGCACCGTTAACACCAACACATTGATGGCAATGATAACAGCGAAAAGTCCACGTGGAACATGACGATTGATGGGCCTTGGTGAAGACGAATAATCGGTTTGCAAAAGAGCTTCCTTCGCTTCAAGGTCATTGTGGTCCACAGAAGGCCGTGTTGCAGATTTGGATACAAGAAATCTCTCCATGTTTCTCAACTCAGGAATTGATGATGAGACAGTGATACATCAAGATCAAGACAATGGGTAACGCAGAGCTCCGCGGTGCTGGGTATCGAGCTCGTCCACACAGCCCCTGGGGGGGGGGGGGGCTCGTCGTGGGCGTGGGAACTATCAAACGAAGACTTTTCTCAAGGCACTGGGGCAGACTGAGCAAGCTGAGGACTCGTATTGGGGGTACGGTGTTGAAGTTCCCATCCTTGGTCACTTTGGATCCTAAACTTCCTTCGCTTCAATTTAGTCAAGCGGCACAAAAGTCCCTGGAGGTAGGTTGGGAGATCCTTTGGTCGAGCTGGTAGCAATCTGAAGCAATGTACACAGTGCATATCAAAAAGCCTAATTATCTGCAGTACTATTGGCTTTACCCGCAGCCCAGAGTCTTGATGACGACTAGTCTTACCGGAGCGATAGTAAAGAAGGAGTCGAAGTCGGCGCCTGTCTAAGGGCGGCACAGCATTTAGCGATGGTTACATCTTACACCAACAGTCGCGACATTCTAGTACTTATTCGGCAAGTTGATTTGATGGCTGCATGCAACGTGGCGAGTGCTGCTAGTCAATGTCAGCCTTCAGCCCCCGTATCAGATTGATTAGTGGTGCCGAAGAGCTTCGGACAGGCTTATTCTGGAAGAAATAGTTCGAGACACATTTTCATGCATTGTAAGAAACAGAAGTGACAAATCTTTTTACTAGTATTTATTGGGATATTATTTTGTCCAATCCTGTGTCATATTTTGCTGATAAGAAAGCTCAGACGAGGGCTGATCACCCGGGTAATAAGCTGCGATGCTGGCTGAAAAATAGCGCTCGACGCATCAAGCGAAAAATGATTACTGAGATCGTCCCTTGAATCAAAGATACGTATCTACTATGATCAATAGGAGTCATGATTGCATGATGATTTCAAGACATGGACGCAAGGGCAAGCGCACGCTTGTAAAACAGTGTTCGCATTGGCCAGAAGTCTCCTTCACGCACTCTACCCCAAAAGCTTCCTCACTTCCTTCGGAACTTCGTCAACAGCCATCTTATTCTCTAGCGCGCGTCCGAGTAGGTCAGTCATCTCCTCTTCTTCTTCCTTTGCCATGGCCTGGTCTCTCGGATGTGCCCCAATGATCCGGGACCGATTGAAGTCCATCACGAATACTTCTTGCGCTGCTGAGCCTTTCGTTCTGCGAAGGAAGATATTACCAAAGCCTATTCGTGGCCATGAAGCATGATCGACAAAATCTCCGTGCACCACTTTGCGCGCATGTAGCTCGCTTATGATGCGTCGTATCTGCGCTGCTAGCTCATCGTTAAGTCTATCCACTGTGAGAGGCGTGAATTCGGGCATATATTCCAGGAGAAGAGCCCGGCGCTGCTTTGTTCCAGACTTCGCCTCAGCGCAGGGGCTCGGACAGATCCACCCTTCACCAGTCTGGAGTGGTTCTACAGTTTCAGGTAATCGTAGGCGTCCAAAGCAGAAGGGCCACGATGATGGCTGCGCGTCGTAGGATGATAGGACGGCCCAGGCGCCTTCCGGGTCAGCCGTGGCGGTCGGCCGCTGCAGCTCCGTATATGCTGCAACCTCTCTCTGAAAGAGCCTCTCGTGGAACTCGTTCGGTGGGAACTGGGGTGGTCAGCCTATGCGAGCACACCCCTCTCGCAAGATCTTACCGTTTTCATAACACATGTGGTTGACTGGTCGGCCAGGGCTTTGATAGACTGTTTCATTCGCCTCCGCCTACAGTTGATGAGGTAGACATTCGAACGTTTCCCCTCACCATCTTGTATGACTTTCAGTACCCTCAGTTCCAAGAATTCGTCCAGGTGATGGATGATGTCCACTTCCACGATTTTGCTTTTTCGAGGCATTTGGAGAGATCGCTGTTGGCCTTGGGACCGTGTTGATGATTTTTGACGTGACGTCCTGGTGTCCATTTGTACGTGAAAGCCGTGTGACAAATGTGACCTTGGGAGTTTTGGGGGGGGGGGGGGTGGTGCTTCGGAAATTGAGAATTCGGTCTAACCTGTTCAGTACTCCGTCTCGGGACGGGGCTAGCACAGCGATAACTTTTGGCCAGTTCCAACCCAGCAAAATCCTTTCTGTTTTGACACCAGGGGCGGTACCTAGCTCGTATCCAATATAGTGAGGCATTCTCGGATCATTGCAAGCTTGTAGCCCATGTAGGAAGGTGGTAATGAATAGCAGCGCCCTGAGGAATCCAAATGCAGCACTATCTCATTTTTGAGAGTACTTTTGTAGTCCCTACTGACAGCCCCCTAGCGCAATTCTCGCCGCCGTTTAGCATCCACGAACACGCCGACCCTTATGATTTGTTCCTTTCCCTAGTTGCGAGCGAGTGTCCCAACCAAACAGCCATATCCAAACACTGCATGAGAAATTTGACAGAAGGCATTACATCCGATTGAAGAACGGGCATGGGACATCACTGGCTTCAAGCCCTTGCTCTCGGCTCAACAGATTCACCTCTGCTTTCTGCTCTGCATCATCTCTGCTCAAGTAGCAATGTTTCGCGATAAAGTAATTCCTCTATGTAAAGAATCTTTAAAATTGACTTCTACTGTCCACCCAAGACTGAATATCACCGAAGTCTCTGCATGTCTTCCAGGTGGAAAAGTCCGGCATAGGGTCTTTGCGACCGTCTTTCATGTAGTAGATGATGCCTCCAATATCTCCCGCACACATGAGGACCTGCCTCAAAATGTCCACACAATGGTCTTGGTATCAAAATATCGCGTTAGTTATATTGATCTTTGTACACGTCGTAGAAGCAAAAGATAGTGATGACTCACCGAAATGCGCGTCCAGGTCTGCGTCTGAGAAGGATGCAATCATTGGATCGTCCCGGTAGTGAGAAATGCGGGCAACCTTTCTGATCATATTCTGCAGGCAGGGCTTAGCGGTTGAGGTCCACTGACGACAGGGCGATGAAGAGCGAGAATAATAAATAACGCAGAAACCTACTAGGCAATGAAGTTGATGGTAAACTTCTAGTGATGCCATGTAAGTTCCCCTCGAATGAGTGGTAAATCGTGAGGCATTCTCCCTCGACTTATTCATTCTGTCCAGTGCATTTCCATTGACACTGAAAACATGACCTAGATGGAGTTACTGAGGAAGAACCTTGGGAAGAATGACCCTGGAGTTATGGCCATACCATTTGAGATACTGTCCCACGCATGGTCAAGCTCCTCACTAGGTGGGCCTTTGAACACAGATTTGGCGCCAAAGTCTCCTTGAATTTGTGTTTTATGAAAGCGTATTGTGGCGAGCGAGTCTAATGCTACAGTCAACACTGGATGTTCTGGATGAGGCAGGAGCACTGCGTTCATTGTTGTGACTAACTCACCATCAAAAGGGACTTCAGCTGGAAGGGTGCTTTCTGTATGCCTGTCCGTGCAGACTTGCGGAATGCCTGAGAGCAGGAAGAAGACTATCATTACTGAGAAAGCCGAAGCAGTTATGAGCAGCCAGCGGTCTTTGAGGATAGAGAGAAGGTTCGGCATTTTGCGCTGATGCATCTGGTCGTCGTAAAACCCTCGAGCAACGTCAAGCTCTTCAACATGCATGGTGGATTGTGCAGTGCAGCAGGTTGATACCCCTTCTTGCTTTTGGTTTTCGCCTCCTTGTTTTTCTCTGTTCGAACACATGGTCTGTCAAACCCAGCAGTCGCAGACCGAAGAAGGGAGTGCGGTGCCTCTGGGTGAGGTCAAGTGCGATGATTCGCGCCTGTTTATTTCTGGTTAGACTCATGAAATAAGTGCTGTACACATTAATATCACGACCCCAAGTACTTTTGAGCCTTGCGTAATCTTTTCAACGATTTGCACTGTGCTCTTCTTTCGTTCAGCGGTTGCTCGGTCTTGTCATCCTGACACCCTTGCATATGAGCTGAACCAGCACTACAGCAGCTCTAGAAAACGTTAGAATCGTTTACGCGGAAGCCGGACTGCATCATCGTGTATTATCAGATGGTGTTAACCCTGGAGAAATCTGGTATGAGGATTTCACTCCGTCCAATTCCTTCAGTGGCGCGGCCGGGGCCAATCCGCTGCCTTTGCTTCGTGGAAAATTAATCAATCCGATGATATCCGTCCCCGGGGAGTCGGATGTCAAAGAATTGGCTTAGGGTAGGAAGCTGCGTCGTTGTGGCGTTGTGACGGTGGTGTTCACGTCGGGTACCACTAAGACGCAGGGTCACAAGCTGCGGCACAGGCTGACTAGTTAGTATGAAACAGAATTACTAGTTGCGGCGCAAATGGAGGCTACTAGACAGCATTTTTAGGCTCATTTGGAATCATATGATTGAAGGGTGTTGGTTGATCTTCATCCGCAGTATTAGTGCCATGAAGTGGGGCCTACCTAAGCAGCCCACCCTTGACTGATTGATTTGGATCTTAGACCCAGAAGATTGTGTTCCCAGTCAGACTATCATAGTGCATTTCTAGATTTCGAATCATCATTGGTTGTTGTTCACGATGCTTTATGAGTGTTGATTCCCAACATTGATTAGACTGTTCCATTCGAAATCCTTCGCCGAATCGGTATGCTCGTATAGATTATCGACCAATGTCAGTGTTTCCCCGCTATACGTGCGTGAGCAACACTCTCATCTGCAAAAAGAAGGATTTTCGAACTTAGCCACTAGTCGATGAACAAGGGATTTCGAAGTACACTGGCACGTTGGCTCTGCAACTTGCCGGCTCACGTCATGTCTGGCTAGCGACGCCCTCTTGTGGAAGAGGCGAAATTCTACTCGTCGTATTCCCTACGCACCAGGAGCGCACGAGCAGAAATTTCATGCTTTCATGGCTCCCTCCCATCTCAAACGCAATCAAGTCGAAGGTCACACCTTGTTGAACAAAACTCAGAATCATGTATCCCACCTACAACTTCTGTCATCCATCTTTACCCAAGCCTGAACTCGAATTCCTTTTTCGGTGCCCTCTTTTGACCGTATCACACTCAATATGGCGCATTTCGAGAAACGCTACGAAAGACTCTCACGGGACGACGACTCATGCGCGGATGATCAATTAGAAGAAGTCCATCTGCCCGAGTCTCTTGGCCGCAGGAGAAGTGACCATTACAAGATTTTCAAAAGTCTTTTCATCTTGCTCGGACTTGTTCTTTTATGTGTCGTTTGTTTTTTATTCGGACGATCATGGCCCCAATGCAACAACGTTGGTCACACTGAGACCGCCTGGAGTCAGTCGGCATCAAAGCCCAATCTCGCTTGTGCATATTCTAACTCCATGCAGTTGACCTCAAGAAAGCTATCAAATACGAACAGCGTGACTTCAATCCAAGGTTTGAGGGAGAAAAGTCGCCTTATATGGGAGACCCGAGCCCTGTGGTTGACAAGCTGTGGTACGATTTGTCAGGAAGTGAGTTCTCCCATCTGCTATCATTCTCACTCATGGTCAAGAATGTACTTACAATAGATAAGTGCCAAATTTCGCGGTAGACTACGACACGCTTTCACGGATCAATCGTACTCAAGGCGCAGTGCAATATCCGAAAAGCAAGTTGTACCAAGTCGGACTCGAAGCGTACCATCAGTTGCATTGCTTGGTAAGTTGTTCTGGAGCCGCGGAAGATGTTGGTCGCCTCATGCTAAGGAGAAATAGAACTATCTTCGAATGTACACATTTGAGGACCACTATGCTCTCATCGACCCTGACATGATCTTCGAATCTGAGAAAGAGCGAAAAGAACACAAGAATCATTGTGTTGAGGTGTTGAGGCAGAGTTTAATGTGCCAGCCTGATCTTAACATCTACACTTACCATTGGGTAAAGACATTGGACGCGCCGTACGGAAATTTGTTTACTCCTCATACCTGTGTGGATTGGGCGGCTTTCAGTGAGTGGACAAATAGAATGATCATGAGAGAATCTGCTGGGCTGAAGCCAGAAGATGCTGAGCTGTTGCCATGACTCTCTATCATTTAGGATGGCACGCTATGTGGCAATGATAGTGGGAGACAAGCCCCAGAAAGGTCAAAGATTAATAACTGCTCCATTGTGTGATCGTACATCTGTAGAAAACAAAAATTCTGGCCCATGCATAAACTTAACATTTGAACTGTCTGGCAACAAACTCTTCACACATGAAACCCATTGGATCGTGAAGTACAAACAAGAGCCATTCGCCCTGAGATGCTCTTATCGGCCCTGGACCACTTGCAGTACTATATCAAACTCAAACCAAGTTGTATCAAACATTGGATTGGGGGACATTAGCAGAACCAAAATAAATGGTAGTCTCTATCCACATAGGATGTGTCGTGTCTAAGCGGTGTCAAGATGTTTAGCCCGAATTGGAAGGGAGACCGGGTTGTTCCCCCCCATGCAAAAGGACAAAGTGATGAGAATCCTTCACGTTCAAGGAAGCAGGCGATGTTGCGTTGGACTCATGTGAAGACTGGCTTGAAACACTTGCTTAAATCTCATCCAGGCTTCTGAAATGCATTCCATCCCCGAGAAATCCGCCACATCCACCACGCTAGTGCCCAACAAATGTGTGGTCAGACAGTTCAATTACAGATCACGCAACCGTGAAGTCAAGTGAACCAGCTACAAGTGCTCTGCCTCAAGCACTAAGGCTGATCCTTTGAATCCCTGGCATGCCATATTTGTGCCAACCAGGTCTCCCCGGCAGACAATGTAGAATACGATGCAACCAACACTTGAGCGAATGCATGCTGTCATGTGGCGGGCTGAGAATTCGTGCAATGGCCCAGCGCACCTCACTTATTTGGCCCCAGTACGATCATGACCTATCATGGATCTGCAAAGCAAGAATTTTTATCCAGGCCACGGAGGCACAGTTTGAGATGGGCAACGGACGACAATGAGGTATAAATAAGAACGCCATGGCTCCATCCATCAAATTCCTGTCTTCTGTCTTCATCTCGCCTTGCTTCTACCACTATCCTCAAACTCGACAGAAACGACCCAGAAATACTTTCTTGAGCCAAAATGAAGACTCCAGTCATCATGCTTGCGGCCATTATGGCTTGCTCTGTTGCTGCCTCGCCAGTCGCGCCGGTGGCGCGCGACGCGGATGTAAGACGATCTAGAATTTACAGAAAAAATATTGCAAGGCTTTTGGACTGGTCTTTTAACAAACACATGTAGCTATCCACTCGAGAGAACGACGTTGATGGATATGCTGGCCGCTCAGGCTGGTTCTACGTCAAAAACGTGGACAAGAATGCGGACACCAAATTGAAGGAGCGTGCCAATGATGTTGATGGGTATGCTGGGCGCTCCGGCTGGTTCTACGTTAAAGATGTGGACGAGAATGTGGACGCTAAATTGAAGGAGCGTGCGAACGACGTTGATGGATATGCTGGGCGTTCCGGCTGGTTCTACGTCAAGAATGTGGACGAGAATGCGGACGCCAAGTTGAAGGAGCGTGCCAATGATGTTGATGGGTATGCTGGGCGCTCCGGCTGGTTCTATGTCAAGAATGTGGAGGAAGATGCCTAGTCATGTCACTTTACCTTGATCAAAATAACTTCGAACTTGCGAAGCATTGTGGGACTTCTGGGACGCCGACAAGGGTACAAAGGCGCAACAATTTTGTACGTAGGAATACGGAGAAATTGAATCATTCGTGCCGACAATTGAACCTAGACTGAAATAAATTTATTGCTGGGAGAAAACATCCTTTCAATGCAGCGGCTGTGGATCACGGAACTCTTCATGCCTCGATATCTGGAATTTGCTAGCCTCGCGTGGTTAGGGGGTGTGCCAAGACTGTTCAACCCGCTCCTTTTTCCAAGAGCACCAACAACTTTGCTTGGATCAGTGCAAATCCACCGAGAAGGCTCGCGAGTGTCTCCTATGAGGGCGTATATCTATAGCAGATGTCCGGTACTTTTGTCAATGTGCTGCTTATCAGAGGATTTTGGAACTTGATCCTTGCATTCATGTGTTGGTCCGAAGGATTTTTAAGCTTGTCTCACACAAGTACGTGTTGGTCTATAGTGCTTACAAGGTTATGTTGACCGCACTTGTATTGCTTAAAGGCACGCTATCACACATTCGTATTTGTTTCTCTAGTTTGGTAGGGGCCGGGTCTCCGAAGGAGGGCCCTTGTCTTTTCCGAGCACTCTTCACATATATCTTCTTTCGATTTTGGGGGTCTTCTCGGTTCCCACTACCTTCAAGTAGACCAGCGAATGCCTTCGATCTCAGTATTTCGTCTCCAATCTCTTTCTTTCATGGACGCATCCCATTGTCTTCTACCAAAGCAAGCGAACAACTCCCAGACTTGTGACCGACACTCACCACTATCGACAAATGGAGAGATACAGCACCGAGTCCGCTTCGCGAAGTGATGAGCCCTTCCTCCAAGATGATATGAAAGTCCCACGCGCGTACTCTGGCAGGGTGACCCAGACAAGAATCTGGCAATGGGCGCAGCGTGCTGTTATTCTCCTTCTATGTATTATTTGTGTGGTCCAGACCGTCCTTTTACGACAATCGCAACCAAGGGATCGTCACCAAGTCTATTGTGAGTATACTTCCGGCATGGACTTTTCCGGTCAGTGAAGCTTCGAATCAGCTGCTAATACTCATAAAGCTCCTGCGCAGCACGTTGTTCAGTATGAAGACGTCGTCTTTACCAGTGGCTTCGGCCTGGAAAGATCTGAATACATTGGCACTCCCACTCCCGAGCGAGACGCGCTTTGGGATTCGCTCTATAGCTGTCAGTGGAACACAAATCATCAGGAGAAGGGTGGAGATCCTCGTGAAGTACTAACCGAGAGCCGGTCTACAGTTGGTGTCAGTCGCATTCCCCGAGACTCGGCCTCAAGGCTCGTGAACAAGACAGTCCCCATCCCCAATGACCCCGGATACTACGTCGTTGAGCTGAATGTATTTCACCAACTGCACTGCCTGGTAAGTCAGAGTGTGTGAATTCCCAATAGGAATACAAGGACTCTGACTCAAAACTTCTAGAACATGATCCGGAAACGTCTCTATTCCACAGAAGACTTCGCCCCCGATCATCAGCTCATGGGAATCGAACACCTCGAGCATTGCTACGACGACATCCGCCAAAGTCTGATGTGTAACGCAGACATCACGCCCCTTCCCTGGACCTGGGTGGAGGAGGAGCAAGCATCTAAAGAGGTCGCTAGAGTCGCACATACGTGTCGGGACTACGCCGCGATCAAGCAATGGGCGATTGAGAATCGCATCAAGCATTTTGATACTTCCGTTTACGTACCGGATGACCTCCGTGCCTAGCTCTGCATTATTTGAGGCACACCTCGCTGTTTTTTCCGGTACTCATCGTCGTCGGAGCCATCCACGTCATCTTTGTGTGCTTTGGTTGGCAAGCAACAAGCCTGAGAGCAAAGTGGGAAACAGATTTCGTATTGTAGAGAAACTTGAAGTTCAACATCAGGATGAAGATCAATTTGTTATTTAAACAATCAAACCAATATACCTTGCACAATTCAAGATCGTGTCCGTAGAGCGTGAAAGTTCCGACGGACGACAAGATCCGAAATAGCATAGAGCGACTGGCCGGGGCCGTGAAACATTGAGATGGGACAGAGGCTAAGTTGAGGGACCCATAGACGGAAGCTCTAGTACCGGAGCAAGCACAGGTACATGGAATTACGCCTCATCATACTGCAGACCAAATTCTACGATCTTGGAGGAGCATCGCTGGTTGTCTTGTCATTGGAGCCAAGTGGCTAGCATTCCTGTCCAGTCGCAACGTGACTGATTGATAGCCAGCCTGAGGTATAGTTCGGGCGTGAAAGACCAGTAGTTTCGTCGCGACCGACTCGAAATTTGACGAAAGCAATCCCACATTAAGGTAGTCTCGGTGGCAGAGCCTAGTCATCCCCGGGACCAAGGGCAGGAGGGATTGAAGCTCGGTGTCTGATAAACTGTACAGAGAAATCGTTGGCAACACCGTCGCCCCTCCCCCGATCGAACCAACTCGATGGACTATCTTCGAGCCAAGGATATGCATGCCCATCCCACAGACATATCAGAGTACCAAAGGACAATCGGCATACCGTTGCGCACCGAGACATAATTAACCATGGTGGTGAAAGAAAAGTTGGTTGTGGTCACGGTTTTCGTGTCTAGGGGTCAAAGCTTTGCCGTATAGTTGGAGACGCAACGTCGCCGGCGACGCAAATTACGCCGCCGTGTGTACGATAATATGAACTTGTGCCTTGTGCCGATGGAATCCTTGGGACTGCAGATGTCGGACCAGATGTATGGGCCACACATTGCACATATTTTACATACTCGGAGAATTCAAAGCTTCATTGTAGCAGAATTTTCTAAGTACTTTGCTAAAAGATCAAAATCAACTACCGCGTTCCTACACAATGTGTATAATTATTCTAGCCATATAGTCCTTCCATCTCTACCCAATTCTCGCCCTCAATCTTCAGTATTGACACAGTCTCTGAAGACACACTCTCTGGCCAACCGCTATTGTCCCAGCTAACGATTCCTAAGCGATGCCAATACGACACTCCCTTGCGCCGTCTTCGAATGACAATTAGTCCATAGGTGGTCTTTAAGCCTCTCGCGATCGGGTGATCCTGAGTTCCTAAAGCAAGGACTAGTAGTTCCTGTCCATGAAACCTCTCGATAAGCTTGGTAGCCAGCTCGTCATGGCGGCCCCTCGGGATCTCGAACCCCAAGAGCGGGAAGTTAGGCATGTAAGGAATAATCCATTCGGTAGCCTCCTTCTCTCGTTGGATATCAAGGGCAATCTCCTGGACTTCCCTGACTTCCGTTTCTTCTAGCTCGTCCCCACACTCCGCCTTGTCGTTGATCTCTTTCCACGCCGCACCCATTTTCGCCAAAGTACAACCCTTCCCGATAAAGTGACACCACGTGATGGGCTTGTGGAAAGTATTCCTGACTGACGAGTATACTCTCTGGATTATAGGAGACTCTCGGAGGCCTGGACTAATATCGGTCGAATTGGAGAAGTGGTAAAGTGTGTGCTGCTGATGTCTAGCGTGCTGCGCAGGCGCGTGCGGTCCACGAGTCGCAAATAAGAAATCCGAGGCCCTTTGGGAGAGGGAAGGGGTCTCTATAGAAGAACTAAGTCTCCAGGCTTGGCCGGGTTTGGGTGCCGAGGTGGAGATATTCAGATGGCTAAGGACCGGATATGCCTCCAGTATCTTCTGGCTAAGCTCCATTTCCAGTTCCGAAAGTCGAGGTCGCCGGCGGCGTGTGATCAGACTGCCATCAGTGTTCCTTTTTGGGTCACTTTCACCAAGCTTGAAGCCAAACACCTGCATGATTCCGTATACACGGTCCAGCTTGTCGTATACCTCTCTAAATGAGGCTGCCTTGAAGAGAAGAAGCGGGTTCGATTCCGCTACTTCCAGCATACCAGTTCGGCTGATTAGTTCCAATAGAAGTTTGATCTGCTCCCGAGGCGCACAGTCGAGACTCAGCCCCTGGTGGCACGTCTTCGAGATGATTTGCATCGCCAGGGTGATTGTCTTGAACCGCTCAAAATCCCCAATGATAGTCTTGAATGTCGGAATTGGGCGGCCGTCTTGGGATAGTATGCAGGAATATGGGCGTAAATAAGCCTCTTGCAGGGTCCAGAGCGAGGTAAACCATGGTTCGCTTGTGAGGATGTAGCGGACATTCTCAAACGTCCTTGCCAGCCACGCGTCTAGCCACTCTTGCAGAATCGCAACGTCGTCAGAGTCCCCATCCAATTCTAAGTCGTGTGCACTGTCTGATGCCTCGATAAGCTCTCCAAATAGCTGTAGCAGACGCTCGAATGAGCTATTGGCGAGCCAGATGCAGGCAGACTCCGCGTGCTGGAAAATAACAGCTTGCCTTCCAACCTCCAGCATTTTGGGTCCATCGTTCTTCTGATCAATGCACGCCACGTCGAGCCAGAGAAATTTGACAGGTCCTCGGGCGCCCCGCGCCTCCTCGTAACCATCACAGGCGTGCATAATGGCGCTTCGAAATTGGTTTACGGAGAAGTGCCTCTCAGGATCAATGCGCGGAAGTGCATCTTCCCACGGAACAGATTGGATGTCGATGGCCTTCACGTCCGGTCTCTTGCCCTCTGATAGCTTGAACCTGCCCCAAGTGTACGATAGGACATTATACCTGGGCTCTTTCTCCCCGTCATAAATGTTGCCGGGCTGCCACTCGCATGAACGCAGGATCCTGCCGTAGTCGTCGACTCTCAGCAGCCTCCGGGGCCATCGACCGAAGGGAGTGTCACTGTTGGCTATGTCGGAGTCAGGGGCAGCTTGGCCAGCAAAGCCTCCGCCATCTTGACTGGATGTTCTCATCGAAAGCTGTGCCTCCAGCTCAATATTGCCCAAAGACGTCGATCATGCAGAATGTAAAAGCGTTCTGACAGTCAATCAAGTTCAAAGGTCTGGTTTTGTCTGGAATGAGTGGTCCAATCTACGGGTAGGAAATGTTAGGACTTTCCGTGCACGTCAGCAGCAGGAGATCAGGGGCCTCCTGTTTTCATGTTGGGTGTTGTGATACCTGGGCAGGCACCCATCCTTCGTGGGGCTGAGCATCCCTCGACACCGGAATCCTAGTGGAGGGCTGGTGCTGGGGGCTGGTGGGGTTGGGCCTGCAGGGTGGCCTGCGGGCTCCAAATCAACAAGGCCCACTACTAGACCTCACAGCCGAGAGGTTACAGACTGAGGCCAATGAGAATTTGAATGAGACCCCAAATTGCATTGAAGATATGTCTTATAAGCCGTTGGCGACTGTTGTCTGAATATGCATGGCATATCAGAGATGGAAGTTCCTGACAACGAGGGGCTGTCCATCGGTGGATCTCTTCCCTGTGAACTCCTTGGAGCAGGCTATTTGGAGAGCACATCACCAAAAGTAGAGATCATCGTGTTGATTTGAAATTTTAACATGCTTTTGGAATCAAATCTTCTCGCACATATTGCTCTTGCGTTAAATACTGAGCTGGACGTACAACTCACAAGCCAAGCATTGAGGTATGGAATAAAAGGCATCATTGATGTTGAAAAGAGGGTAATATTAATAGTAGCTTTCTTTTTGGAAAGGTGCTGATACTGGTTGTGTTCCAAATCGACATAATCTGACGAAAAGGAGGTAACATGACCATCATATGCAGATACAGTATATTAGAATAGTGACACAAGAAATTGGATTGCGATATGCCGCGGAAGGGTTTGATCAAATAATATTCCGGCCTGATTATGATTGTAGACTGCGTGTGTGGACAGCCAGGGTCCACTTCTCTACCTACATACGATATAATACTGCTTCAAGTACAACCTGCAATCCATGGATTCCGGGGACTCAATCCATTTGCGAAAAGTCTTGTCATTCCCATCTTAACAAGTGTATCTCTTCATCAAAAGACTCGACACAATGGCCGATTGCACGCCTATCGGTTACATTCAACATCCACAATCTAGGCGTGAACGTCGACCGACACATGCACCCCGTGGGCTGGTGCAGCAACATTCCTGGCACTGCAATCAGTTTCATGGAATCATTCTGTTCGCAGATCACTGTCGCCCGCCAGTCTCACAATACAGACACCCTCGCCAATCTGTTTTTATTTCCCACCGCACGTTGGCCGGAGTCAAACATGTGAGTGTGTGTATGTAGGTGAAGTGGGCGCCATTCACTGTTGCCTGCGCGGTCATCCACAACGAGATTCAGACCCCATGGGCAAGCTCAAACACGTAACGGCAAAGCCTTAAGAATTAACAAACATTGTGAGGGGAGGTTTTTTGCTTCTTCAAATTTCGTCGCTCTTGGAACAACAAGTACAGTTCAGTGAATAGGTCCAGATAATGAGTTTCCCGGGTAATTGAAGCTGGACAACCCAGGAGCGGACCGATAGGCAAGATAGTTCGCTTCTATCACAAGGCCGATTTCATGTTTATGTGTATGTTGCCTAGTTATAATCAACCCTAACTGTTCCTCTCTAGATAACACGATTTTTGCTTGAAGAAACAGTCTCATGGCCGGGCTCTCCAATTGACGCAACCAAGAGCTCTGTGGAAAGCTTCAGTGCTGGACGGTATCAAACTGAAATTATTACAGAGATAATCGCTTTTGTCGAAATTACTATCGATTTTCGAACAGTTTTCTGATCATTTGTCTTATGGACACTTTTTGCGGAGTAATATTCCCCCGTAAGACGCTGCCGGTAACAAATTGATACTGACATGATTCCGGCATACCACTCGCCGAAGCTCTAGGGCCCTTGCATCCTGCATCGGGCGCTTACCTACCCCTCACTGCCAGTGTGAACGTCTACACTTCAACAAATCCAGTTCCCATCCTTGCCAAGATGGCGACTCCGTTCAGCCTGCCAGAAGACATCGCCTCTGTTGACGACTATTTCAAGGCCCGTGAATCATTCGTCAATGCCGAGCGAGCCCTGGGCTATGAAAGCAAGGTGAACAGTTCGGACCTCGAGGTTCGAGCTCAAGAAATTGTTCAAACACTCAAGAAGTGGGAAGAGAACAACCACCATGGTGTGCGCACTGACGGCTCCGGCTGCGAAGCCGGTCACCGCTTTCTCCATGGTCTGGATGCCATTGAGAACAGCAAACTCTTCAAGGTTGCACAGAAGGCGCCAAAGGGTTCCCTCCTTCATTGTCACTTTGACTGCATCCTGCCGCCGCGATCTCTCCTGGATGATGCGAAGAAGCAGGACAGACTGCACATCAAAACTGACTGTCCATTAACCACGGCGGGATTTTTTGCATGTGCTTTACCCCAATTCAGGGTATTGCCTCAAGCTATTGAGTTAAGTAAAACAACGAATGTTTTCAGCAAGACATACGTTGTTGGGTCGTGGATGAAGTATTCTGAATTTCTACGCCTGTTCCCTGGTGGCTTGCAGAGGGCAGAAGCATGGCTTAGCAATCAGATGGTGCTTACATCTGACGATGCATATCATCCTCACCAGACCGTGGACGGGTAGGTCACACACCTATTATACTCTGAGTTGCTTCGTGACTTAACTCCCAATAGGATTTGGAGGGAATTTACGCGAAGTGTGAATGTGTTGCGGTCATTGCTTTGCTACGAGACCGCATACAAAAGCCACTTCAGAAGAATACTTTGGAGGTTTGCTGAGGATGGCATTTCCTACGCGGAGATTCGGCTCGCCATGAACCATCTGTTCACTGTACAAAGTGATGATGGAACCCGCGAGTACGGGCACGGGGAGATAATTCAAATGCTGGCGAATGTTCTCAATGAAGAGACCCCGAAGATACAAGCGTCAGGGCTTACCTTCTACGGCGTGAAGATCATCTACGCGGTATTGCGATCGGCCGCTAAAGAAGCTATGAATTGGTGTATGGACACTTGCATCGAGCTGAAGCAACAGTTTCCAGATTTCGTTTGTGGTGGGTTACCTCTAGTCCCCCTCTCTTGCATGTCTTTTAACAACCACGTGATAGCCTTCGATCTGCAAGGCCAGGAAGACTCCGGACAACCACTCACACATTGGATCCCCGAGCTCCTTGATATGCGAGCCAAGATCAGGACACTAGGCATTGATCTGCCGTTCATCTTCCACGCAGGCGAGACACTTGACCATGGGGGCGATACAGATTCGAATCTCTTCGATGCCATTCTTCTGGGAACCAAGCGCATTGGACACGGCTTCAGCCTCATCAAGCACCCTTTGCTGATGCAGCTGTGCAAGGAGAAGAACATCGCGATTGAGACCTGCCCAATATCGAATGAGGTTCTGGGACTCTGCCCGACAACTAAGACGCATCATCTCCCTATCCTGTTGTCGAATTGTGTGCCATGCACTATTAACAGCGACGATCCTGGATCCTGGGGGTTCGTCTTCCTACCAAATTTTGCCATTTAGTGAAGGGAGACCAGAAGCTGACAAGTAAACAGGGCAAGTGTTCTGTCGCATGACTTTTACCAGGCATTGATGGGGACTAACAATTTGTCCCTGCTTGGCCTACGTGTCATTGCCGAGTGGAGTATTGAGCATAGCTGCATGAGCTCTGCTATGCGCGAGAGAGCAGAAAAGGACTTTGAGGAGGCCTGGATCCAATTCTGTCAATGGATCATTGATAATTATGGCCAGTAATGAAAGAGCGGCTCAGGCCTGACATCAGTATGGGAGCAACGCTTGCAAGGGGTTTCTGGCGAGGATGGAGTTTGGTGGCCAACACGGATCAAGTTGGATCGGTTCAGGTATTCAACATGGAGCAGTGACTACAAGTGCTTCTATTCAACACTTGGAAGTATTTTATAGTGCAATAGAGACAGGAAATCGCCATCTTGAACGTTGAAATCCATGGCTTTTGGCAAGTTGAAGCTCTCTTGCTGCAAACTCCACTTGGGCATTAGATGCTACGTAGGCTCGGAGCCCCTGCCTATGGCGTGATGTGATAGTAAAAGAATTCGTGCCGTCCTTGAATCAATATCTTTTTCAGTACTGGAGTGACCTTATTCAATAATTGCGCTCTTCTCTAGACGTATGGGCATCAAGTTCTTGGCGTAGAAGGCAAGATTCGGATTTGAGCAACAGTCAAAATGTTGTGAATTTCCATGTCACCACCTTGGACGCTGATCCGGCTTTGCCTCCGACGTCTCGAGATAATTGGTATTTCCTTTGATACCCAAGCCATGTGCGGTGTATTAGTAACTAGATTCAAGTCTTCGACTAGACTCTTTGGACCAAGCAGTGGGCTCTCCCCTCGCTCACCGATTCTTTGAAGAGAAGTTTCTGATGGCTGAGATGGAAACTGCCATTATTCTCTGATTGTTAGTTAAATGACTAGATTCGCAAGCCAGCGGATCCAATGCGGACCCAGACTGTTGCTGGTAGGCATTTCCGAACGTAACTCCGGGTTGGATTTCAAGCCCCGACGAAGACTCCACTTTTTGACCAATGACCGGCAGACTAATGCCAGTTGCACAAGTCGTAGGGAAAAAAGGCCCTACGGCACATGCAAAGCACTCCATAGAGAAACACCCTGGTTGTCCTCTCCTGGCTCATCAGCCTCTCTCGACAACCTCCGAAACTCAAACCAAGTCGGTTCTCTGATCGTTTTTTTCCAGGTCACTCTCATTGCCAAACCAACTAGACATCACAGCCATCATGTCGATCTCCAAGCCGGAAAAGCAAGCCAAAAGTGAAGCCCTGATTCACGACCAGACAAACCTGCTCCCCCGAAAACAACTCCTTATTGTCTTTTCCACAATGGCGTCGGCATTTCTGGTGGCCTATGCGGACCAAAACGGCATCGCGGTGGCCCTGCCAACCATGGCTCAGGACCTGAACGCGGCGGACACAATCGCATGGGCCGGTACGTCATCGATGATCGCGAATACTCTGTTTCAGGTCCTTTACGGCCGCCTTTCGGACATATTCGGGCGGAAGGTTATCTACCTCTCGGCGGTCGCCTTGCTCGCGATAGGAGACATTCTCTGCGCAACAGCGGTCAACGCCTCGATGCTCTACGTCGCCCGTGGCCTCGCCGGCGTTGCGATAGGAGGAGTAAACTCGTTGACGATGATGATCGTCTCGGACATTGTTTCATTGCAAGAACGTGGACGCTACCAGGGTATCTTGGGAAGCTGTATCGGCCTTGGGAACCTCATCGGTCCTTTCTTGTCGGCCGGATTCACCCAGAGCTCCAAGACCAGCTGGAGGGCATTTTTCTTCCTGATTGCTCCCCTCATGGTTTGCTCGGGAATTGCCTCCTTCTTCCTGCTCCCGGCGACGCCTATGCCAAAAGGCCAAACTCTTCAGAAAGCTCGCCTTGTTGACTGGTGGGGACTCCTTACCGGCACGATAGCCATTGTCCTTCTCCTCATACCTGTTTCAGGGGGAGGATCATACTTTGCGTGGAACTCAACATTTGTGATCTCGACTCTGTCTGTTGCAGGAGTTGCAATAGTGGCTTTCCTTTTGGTCGAGTGGAAGGTTTCCAACTTGCCGATGGTGCCCATGAAAATGTTCAAGACACCAGCCGTGGCCGTGATACTGCTGCAGAACTTCCTCTTTGGCTACGTCTACTATGCGGAGCTTTACTACCTGCCGTTATATTTTCAGAATGTACGTCGGGTATCGCCTGTGGCGTCAGCTGCATTGTTGACCCCGCTGGTGGTGGCCCAGACGACCTTTTCTGTTAGCTCAGGGTTCTACATTTCGAAATTCTCCAGGTACGGAGAGATCATATGGTGTGGCTTCTCATTCTGGACGCTGTGAGTATTCCGGGAAGTTCAAAATGTGGGAAGAATGACTGACATTAAGGACTTCTGTCTAGTGGATCGGGTCTTCTCTGTATCCTCGGCCGAGATACTCACCTCGCCGTACCGGTCATTGCGCAAATTATCATTGGCGTTGGCGTGGGGAACGTGTTCCAACCATGCCTCATAGCAATTCAAGCACATTCACCAAAATCGCTTCGCGCTGTGGTGATCTCGAACCGCAACTTCCTCCGCGCTCTGGGCGGAGCCGTTGGTCTTGCCTGCTCGAGCCAGTTACTACAATCGTCTTTGCGCAGAGCTCTACCTTTGGAGCTGAGACCTCTGGTGGCTTCTTCATACAGGCTTCCTGATCTCGGAACTCTCTCACCCACGCAAGCGTCACAGGTGGAAGCAGCGTATGCTCAGGCCAGCCATGATGTGTTCATCTCCATGGTGCCGATCATGGGTCTTTGTTTGGTTATCTGCGTGTTCATCAAGGACCGCGGTCTGTCGAGAAAGGAGCCAGAGCCAGCTGCTAAAGATCCTGAAACAGCTCCACCACAGGCGCAGGCGCAGGCGCAGGCGCAGGCACAGGTTTCCGGTCAAGACATGAGCCCCAGTGAGACAGGCAGCGGTGGGACAGACACTGAAAAGGGTGGAGATAACCTGACAGCTCGTAAAGCTTGATCAATGATTAGGTTATAGGGGCCATGAAATTGGTCAGACATCGCAAACTGCCAAGTGTCTGTTTGACAGGCGCAGATTGCGTTTTTAGAGTTGGAAAGAAGGGATGGCCGGAGCAATTGTAATATGGGCACATGGGAATTCTCTGAATGGCTCTAATGTAGACTTACTCGCAGAGAAAAGTGTCTGTTTGCACAGAGAAAGGGCTTAGACACGTTATAACAGATAGATAATAATATTGCAACAGCTCCTGCCTCAAAGCCTTTCCGGCCGAAGTGGAGGCAAATACAACGCTTGAGGCCCATAGACTTGATTGAAGTTGTAGAAGCAGTTTTATTTAAAGAAGAAACAACCAGAAGAAGATGATGCAGATTCCTTGTGATCCCATTGCCATTCTGTGGATTCCGAAAATTTCTAAATACACAGGCTGCCATGCCAGTAGTGAGTTATCGAATCAGATGACTGAAGCTAATCCACACACCAAAATATGGGCTTAAAACAGGCGAATCTTCCGAGATCCTTCAAATTTTTTTTATTTAAATCAATCCTCCCTTGCGTGATTGACGTGAGATTTCGTGCCTATTCTAGCGAACATTCAAGCAGTGATGGTCAGCAAACAGCACGTGGAGATCTACCAAGAAAATCCATCAAGACCTAGATGACAAAAAAGCCCCTGCAACAGATCACCACCTTATCAGCCAGGATTGTAATTGGACTGCTAATGAGGCTAAGTATTTTGCGGACCCCATGTCATTATTGAGGCGTTGCTCATGCCTCATCATATGCGCGGCTACGAAACAATTGCCTGACGCCTAGTCACCTTTCATCGGCCGCAAGGCTGACGTGAAGCTCCTTTGAAATTCCACCTGAACGTACTGTGGGCTTCCAATTGGATTGTGAATGGCATCAGGACGTGTGATAGGACTGCCTCATGACCGAGGCAAAGCTCATTAGTGTGCATCAACCAACACGATATCATCTTCTTCGTTCGTAGAAAAATATAAAAGGGGGCTTGTTGGTGCTACGAGGAAAATTCAAATTCCCATACCTCTTTATCAGTTCCCCGATCATTCAGTCCTACATCTATTGAAGCAATCAGATCTGCACCACACGACATAATGGAGTCCACCCAGCAGAAGCACAAGCTTATCAACCCTCTCACCCGTTATGAAGACTTTGTGTTTGAGTTTCCGCCCAACACCTACCCGAAGCAAGTCCTCCAGACCAGCTTCAAGCACCCGCCTGACTGTGGTGAGAAGAGCTACGTCGCCAGCGGGCGCCTCAAGGGCAGGCACGCCCTCGTCACAGGCGGCGACTCAGGAATAGGACGGGCAGTAGTTAGTAAGCAGCTTGAAGATAGTTCTTTCACCTGTCCCACGATGATCATCTCTGCCGTATTGGTGGCTCTCTCACTACTGTTCGGTACTTTACTATGTCTGCTGTGATGGCTGATTTCCACTATTACAGTCGCAATCGCCCGGGAGGGAGCCAAAGTCGCCATCAATTACCTTCCCGAAGAGGAGCCCGATGCGCGAGCCTTGGCCGAGTTTCTGAAGAAGGACCCATGTGTCGAGCACGAGCTGATTCGAATCCCTGGGGACCTCAGGAGCGCTAAATTCTGTCACGAGCTCGTCCACACGGCCCATAAGAAGTTGGGATCTCTGGATCTGATTGTCAGCAATGCTGGGTAAGTTTGAATCCGTTTGGCGAAAGCGTCCTGCCTCCTTCTCTTCCCCAGCTGGTACTGAAGGCAATGGAATGATAATAGCACCGTCGGCCCAACTGAAACCATGGCTGAAATGTCTCCGGAACTCTGGGATGATATCATGAAGGTCAACCTCTACGCAAACTTCCATATCATCCAGGCGGCAGCCCCGCTCTTGCCCCCTGGATCATCTATTGTCGTCACCGACTCTATCGCGGGTCTGGTCTCGCTCGAGGGCCGCGTTGCCTATTCTGCCTCCAAGGGGGCGGTGCGAAGCATGATAAGCGGCGTGGCGGCCGAGCTCATCAAGAAGGGTATCCGTGTCAACGGTGTTGCGCCGGGGTATACGTACACACCGATCCTGGTTTACGCCGGCGTGACCGTCGAGGACCTCAACAAGCTGATCCCCGCGGCGGAGCCGATTGGAAGGGTGCAGCAGCCGGCCGAGATCGCGCCCGTGTATGTGACGCTGGCCGATGACCAGCTCTCGTACGGGACCGGGAGCATTTACGGCTCCCACGGGGCTTTCCTGGGTGCCTATTAGATGGCATTATGAGAGTGGCTTTATTCTCCACCTAGTTTTGGACTCAAATAATTCCCTAGTTAATTCATTTTGTTGGCTTTATTGCTCAATCTCTGCTACTTTTTGAGCCACTGTGTGTTTTGGGCCAATGGACACGCCTCTCAACTATATGCGGTGAAGCACACGGTGGGTATAGCTGAATTGCACCCAAAAGGAGTCTAACAACGCAACTGAATGGACTGATGTTTGAGAACATGTTCTCTTATTGAAAATATAGCTCCACCATCTCCAAAGGCATGGGAGAACACCGGCACGAAGGAAACAGCGCCCAACGCGGCAGACCTCGAGGGCAGGTCGCTCGTCGGCAGGTGCTGATGGAATGGGACCAAGGTATTGGCACTGAATTTCAGAAGCGGGAGAGTGAGAGCAAAAAGGAAATTTATGTCGCATATTGTGCCGGAGTGGGTAGCTGCCTAGATATCGGTTGGTTGCTAGCTATTAATTAGCTGCATCGACGGCCTCCCCCATCTGCCCGCCAACCCCTGCCCGTCTGGATCATCTCAACTCGTTTCCCAGATGTCTTTGGAGAAAGAATTTCTCATCTCTCACCTCGACTCTCGTGACAGGTTCGTAGTGTGGCGAGCATCGTCCAAAGTCCTTCGGCGGCGCGGTCATATCGTGCGATTCGGATGCCATCCCCCCACGATGGTGAGGTTGAACCCGTACACTAGGGACAGCTTTGCGCCGCGAGGAGTGTCCAGAAATGCATTGAAAATACTCAAAAATATGAAGGCCGCGCTGGATGTTCCTCCTCCATCCCCATCGCAACGCCGTGCTGAATAGGTCAGTGAAGACTACGAGGTATGTCACAGCCCTCCCCCCCTAGCCCCCCTTCCCTCCGCAGGAAAGCCAAAACAGTAGTAAGCAGATAGTCTGTTCTTATCTTCCGTCCCGTTGTGGCCGGAAGAGGGACGTATGGTGTCCCAATGAAGTAGAAACATATGTCTTGAACACCATCTAGATGAACACGTTCCCCCGCTATGCAAAAGATAGGTAAGATATCGTTAGATGTATTCGAAGCGAAGAAAACGGAAAAGAAACTCCTGGCTCGCGCATCATCTCGATTATTGTCATGCATATGCTTTTGAATATGTCAAGCTTCGGTCATGGCTTCGTCGCTCGTAAAAAGGGATCGGCTCGTCATGTAATCGCTGTGCTTCGTTCGAGTGCCACGTGATTATTGGTGCGGGCGAGCTCCCGAAAATAGCAAGCCTCGTCAGTAATACGGGGCTCCTCCGTAGTAACCCGGCGGGGGCTGAGGGCGTCCGTACGATGCTGAATGCCGCTGCTCTCTTCCCGGCGGTCCGGGTGTTCGCCGGTCGCCCCGTGGCGGGGCTGCCAGTGGCGGCGGCGTCCTCCTGACGTACTCCATGCTTGGCCCTGACGCCACGGTTGGTGCCATTCCTCCTGACCTCCGGCTCACCTTCCGGCTCCCGTTGAGGGCTGAGAGCGGAGGGTCCCGGACGGCCTGGTCGTCATCGGGTGGGAGTGTTAATTCGACTGGGCTCGATTGTCAGTTCCACTACAAGCGCCCATTCGACTTTCATTCAAACAGGGGTGATCATACCGAGGCTGTAGAAGTATTCTAGTACCTCAGGGTAACGTTGCACTGAGGCCTGCCAGTCCTCGTCGATGCCATGCTTCAGGGCTGCCTGCGCCGCCGCGATTTCGGTGGGATGTGGCGGTGCGTGGTAGAAGTGATACGCGTGGTTGGTGATCCGGTCCAGGTGAGCAGTGTGAGCTTGTTTTCGTCGATCGGTGAGCAAGCGGAAGTACTCGAGGATGTAATCCTGTGCGTGTGACCTGACCCATGTGCTATTTGAGAAAGTTTGTGTCAGCCTAACCTATTCTACCACACCGTCCGTCAAATCTGGACTATGTTCTTGTAAATATCCTAGCTCCGTCTTACCGGATGTCATTATAAATGGACTGCATCATACGGGCCTCGGCCTGCCGGATGGCTGTTTCGAGGCCCTTTGCCTCACAGTCACATGCAGCTGTTGCTGGAGCATGACATATTGCGCAATCTGGGTCCATTTTCACCGCCGGCAGCGGTGGCCCAGGAGGAGGATAGTATTCCCTGACATGGTACATGATTTAGTCGAAACACTCGTACGAGGGACTGAGGTCAGAGTTGGACAAAGGCGATTGGTACTGCGGTGGAGCGCGACGACACCAGGCAAGACAACAATAGGACGAGGCTCTCATCGATCAGGGACGCTGCTATCATATCATACAATGGCGGTGGAGTGAAGCTTGGGGATAGATAACGTAACAACCAAACCCTGTAACCATGTTCTCTCATTGTCATACCCTGGCAAGGGAAATGGACAGGAGAGCTCGGCAAGGTGAAAGAGTGAAAACCAGAACAGATAGAACAATAGAGTCTGGGAGTGTGGGGAAGGGGTTGAAAAAGAGGTCGGGATGGGACGAGCGTACGTCGACACACGGCGGACCGGGCCATACAAGAAACCACTGACCTTCCACAAGGACACAAGGAGGGAACAAACCCACGGCAGTAGGTAGGGCAAGCAGAGGAGCAGCCGAATCAACTGGGAGTCAATGCAGGCTGGCTGCAAGTCGTGCAGCGGCAGCAGATGACAGACACAGAGGCACAGGAGGACAGCAACGTGGAGCTACCGGTGTGTTGGGCCGGCTGTGTGGAGAAGAAGTCGGTGCATGTGTGCACGACGCGTCCGGTGCGATGGTGGAGGGCCACTGGAAAGCGGTCGTTACGTGCAATGGGTGATGAGTGGTCGAGTTGAAGAGTATGGGGAGAACGGGGCAGTCCCTCTTTGGCTGGCTCGATCAAGCAGCGGTAGTGTGGTAACCGAGTGAGAGACCCGAGGGTACGCCGTAGACGGAGCACCAACTTGCAGGACGTGGAGGAGAACTGGCCGCTTTTCCCGGAAGCAACCACAGCAGAGCAGCAACGGCAACAACAACGACAACCGTGAGCTGAAATCAGATCTAAACAAGTGGCCGTGAAAAAGACGTGAGGTGATGTGAGGCGAGGTGTGCAACAGTAAAGACAGAAGTGGGTTATGGCAGGGGCGGGCTAGCAGGTTGGGTCTCGTGAGGAGAGACGCAGACGCTTGGGCTTGGGTTTCTCTGGGGGGTTCGGCTCGGGAGGTCCAGGCTCGCCCACATTAGTCTGAGAACCGTATGTCGTGGCTCGAATGCGGGCTACAGAATTTTGCGACTCTCATGCAGCATCCAGGTCGTGACATGCATATGTCCAATGAGACAAAATCCCCGTTGAGGGCTTTAGGCTTTCGGGCGGGCCCCAATGTCACCTTTTCCTCACACCGGGAACCCAAGTTGCATCTTCCAATCCGCCCGCCTCCCCCGGAGCGATCAGAAGGGCAGAAATGCCATTGACATTACGCCCAGCCACGCAGCAAGCCTGGCGATGCTGAGGTGGAAGAGGTGGGCGGTTCGGGCGGACGAGGAGGCGAGAGTCGCTGACTGATCATGTGTGTGAGGAATCATTAATCATTAATCACTCCGAGACCCGGGGATAGGGAGACTTTGGGGGGGGGAGGGGACTCCTGGGGTTCATCTGAACCCCTGACTAGACACACAGCCAGACCCTTCAAAGCTCGGCACCGGCCGTTCAGAACGGACGGTCGTCCGAAGTCAAATCATTAGGGCTCTTTGTGCGGCTCGTCCTGACCAGCCTGATTTCCCCGCCGGCAGCCATCATCAAACACACCGCCAGAAGGAAGTCTCACGGTGGTACAGGCTGCGGCCGCATGACGGGCTACTGCCTTTCCGTGCTTTCTTCCTCGCCTGGCTCGCTGCTGTGCATAAGCATAGCTCGTGTCCCCACTGGAGTGCCTGCGTGCGGAGCAAACGGAGGGCTTCAGAGCGAAAGAGTGTGCTCGTGCTTGTAAGAGCCGCATTAAAGGAATGGCTGGGCTGGTTGGGCGGGCCTGCTGTTGGCTGCGGATGCGAGTCCCAAACTGGGAAGCGCCGCGGGCCAGAAGCCTCCCTGGGCGGATCTGCACTGGTGCTTCCGCACAACAGACGGCAGGCAAGTAGTTCGCAAGCTTTGGTGATAATTCTGCTGTTGGATATCCATCACCCGATAACAGCATGGTTGTCTACCAAGGAATCGTCGTTGCGTTGATGGTTCCTGATCGTGCGCATGCAGGAAATAGTTTGGACATTCAACTTGAGAAATGAAGAGGGCCGATCCAGGAAGAAGTGCTCGCACCCGGAGGTGACGGACCCCGGGCGTATCCCTAGTATCTCCTTATCTTATCGCCATCTCCAGAAATTCTTTTTTGATGACCTCACCCTCGTAGTGAACTGCGACCTTGAGACTGATGCAACTAGCCAATTAATCTTTCACACTGGCCATGACCTGAACTTGAGATGGCTCCACGATGCTCAGGCGGATCACCGCATTTTCTGCCCTTCCTTTACCCTGCATTGTTCCTGAGTAGGGCCTCAAGAGCGCCACGTCTGGCCGCCGCAGCAGTCCAAGTCCGACACCACATTGCCGAGCCCTCGTCTGCCGAGCCAACCACCTCTAGGCTTGACCCCCGGGCTGACGACTATTATGTGACGAACTTTGCAGACAAGGCAAAGCTCAATATCTACGCTGGTGCTGGCGGTGGCGGTTGTATCAGCTTTGCCCGCGAGGCCTACCTGCCTGATGGTCCGCCCAACGGTGGCGACGGGGGCCACGGCGGCAACGTCTATATCCAGGCAGTCCACGGCGAGACATCTCTGCATAAACTAGCCCGGAGACGGTTCATCAGAGCGACAAGAGGGACGAACGGGCAGGGGAGCAACAAGGCAGGCAAGCGCGGCGAGGATGTCATCATCACCGTACCCGTGGGCACGGTTGTACGCGAGCTCAGCCGAGAGGACCCCGAGGGCGAAGAGGAGCACCGCCGACGATTATACAAAAGAAAGAAAGCTCTCCCGAAACCGGGAGATGACAGCACTCAAGGCCGAAAGGACGGGCTACCCGAAGAGCCAGAGTATGATAATCCGGAGCTTGACAAGTGGATCTTGTACCCGGGTATATCGTCGTCCGAGAAGAAGAAGATATTCGTCCCCGACCTCCCTACCAGGGACAAACTCTTTGCCCAACCTCCGCCCCCGATCAAATTGGACCTGTCAAAGCCCATGGCACGGCCCGTCCTCCTGGCAGCCGGCGCAATCGGTGGGCTCGGGAACCCACACTTTGCCTCTCGCGAAAGGCCCCGGCCGCTGTTTGCCACGAAGGGCGACAAGGCTATTTCCATGCAGATAGAATTGGAGCTGAAACTCCTCGCGGACGTCGGACTGGTCGGCCTCCCAAACGCTGGGAAAAGCACCCTGGTGCGGGCCTTGACCAACAGCCGCGCGAGGGTCGGCGCCTGGGCGTTCACAACGCTGCAGCCAAACATCGGCACCGTAGTGCTGGATAACAACCGCGGCAGGCCACTCGTCAAGAGCTACCACCACCAGGATGTGCAAGACAGCTGGGATGGCGACACTGAGGTGGTGCAGAGGACGAAGTTCACCATCGCCGACATCCCGGGCCTGATTGAGGGTGCGCATCTGGACAAAGGCCTAGGCATCGCATTCTTGCGGCATGTGGAGAGGGCCGGCGTACTGGCGTTCGTGATCGACCTGAGCGCGGGGGATGCAGTCAAGGCACTAAAGGCACTGTGGAAAGAGGTCGGACTGTACGCCCAGATGCGCGAGGAAGAAGAGCAAGACAGGGAACGGGAGGCGAGGATCGAACAAGGTCTTAGCCCTGAGGCTGAAGAGGAGGAAGCATCAGCGTTTGCGCAGAACTGGCCTATCCACTCGGAGTATCCTAATGCCCCGGCGAAGCAGACTGGCCTGAACATTGCGGCCAAGCCTTGGTTCGTGATCGCGACCAAGGGCGACTTGCCGGACACCCAGGAGAACTTCAAGGAGTTGCGGGAGTACCTGACGAGGGTTACCGGCGGCGATGAGCCCCATCCTAGTGGCATTGATGGCGCTTGGGTCAAGGACTGTGCGGCGATTCCGGTTAGTGCACTCAAGGGGCAGGGTGTGGACAGGATCATGCACTGGACTGTTGGGCTGTTGGATGGGTGAGAAATCAACTGCTTTAACGATGCATAAATGTATTATAACACGTGAGAGAATACACCAATGCCATGTACAATGCACTGGTTTTCCAATCCTTCGCATGTGGATTGTTTGACCAGCATGATATCCAGTAGAAGAAATGTCTATATTCACTTGTTGTAAACATCATAATTCAGTCTTGTATCCCACCAGAGCTCATGGTGTGTGAGCTAGAGGGAGCGTGCCGCTATCAACGCCCCACCCCCACACTCGAGCAAGCTCTAGCCCAAAGACATTAATCGCATTTTCAAAATTTCTTGTCGCAAACTTCTCGCCCAGACTCGACCGTCACAGCTTCTCACACAGCCAATTGCAGAAGCAAATCCTGACAAAATGGCAAGAGGCAAGGTAATTTTAAGTCAAAATACTGTTTAAATCGCTAGATCATGGTTTGCTAACTTTTGCAGGGTCGCGGAGGCAGAGGTGGCGGAAGAGGTGGTGGCCGCGGCGGTCGTGGTGGTGGCGGCAAGCGTGATGGCCGTGAGAACCGATACCGCCCCGAGATCACCAAAGCACACGAGAGAATGGAGAACTACTACAATGAGCTCCTCGAACTTCCGGAGGAGGAGAAGGCGACCTTCTGGGATGCACTCCGTCGGGAGCTGCCCAACAGCTTCAGATTCTGCGGCTCCAAAGGGTAAACTTCCATTGCGTCGCCAGTTTCGAGAGCTAAAGAGGCTGACAACCACCCTGCAGGCACGCGATCACCGTCAAGCGACTCCTCGAGAAACGATACATCCCCGAGATCGTCGAGATGACCAACTACGATGGCATGCCCGTTGAGGCTCCCAAACCCGTGCCTTGGTACCCCGATAACCTGGCGTGGTGGATGACGACCCCCAAGAACGTCATCCGCCGCTACCCACCTTTCGCAAAATTCCAGAAGTTCCTCGTGTCGGAGACTAGTGTCGGAAACATCAGTCGCCAGGAGGTGGTCAGCATGATCCCTCCCCTGCTCTTGGACGTCAAGCCTGGCCACGTCGTCCTGGACTTGTGCGCCGCGCCCGGAAGCAAGGCTGCCCAGCTCCTGGAGATGCTCCACCAGGGAGAAGAGGGCCGCATCCTCAAGGCCCTGCAGATACACGCGAACGAGGATGGTCGCGAGGTCCCTGCGTACCCTGGCCTGGATACAGTCGACATGGAAGTGGATCCCAAAGATGACGGCCGTGCCACTGGCCTCCTGGTCGCGAACGATATGGACTACAAGCGAAGTCACCTTCTGATTCACCAGCTGAAGCGACTCTCTTCGCCCAACATGATCGTGACCAACCACGATGCGACACTATTCCCCTCGCTGCAGCTTCCATCGGAGAACCCTGGACAGTCCCAGTATCTCAAGTTCGATCGCATCCTGGCTGATGTGCCCTGCTCTGGAGATGGCACGCTCCGCAAGAATGTCAACCTCTGGAAGGACTGGATCCCTGGGAACGCCTTGGGCCTGCATCAGACCCAGGTGAGGATTCTTGTCCGTGCCCTACAGTTGCTCAAGCCTGGAGGCAGAGTCGTCTACTCGACATGCAGCATGAACCCTGTTGAGAACGAGTCCGTCGTCGCCGCGGCTATTGAGCGCTGCGGCCAAGAGAATGTCGAGATTCTGGATTGCAGCAACGAGCTCCCTGGCCTCCAGCGCGTACCCGGAATGACAAAGTGGAAGGTGATGGACAAAGCCGGCCGCATATGGAACGACTGGAGCGAGGTCGAGGAGTGGGTCGAGAAAGAGAGCAAGGACGGCCTCATTCCTGGCAAGCTGGTGCCAACCATGTTCCCACGGAAGCAGGACAGCGACACCTCCGCCATCCCATTGGAGAAGTGCATCAGAGTGTATGCTCACCAGCAGGACACCGGAGGGTTCTTCATTACCGCATTGCACAAGAAGAAGGAGTTCAAGGCCAAGCCCGAAAATTGGATGTCACTCGCAGGCAAGGCATCTACACCTGCTGTTGCCCAAGAGAGCAAGCCACAACCAGAAGATGGCGCGGCAACGGCAGCGGCTCTTGTCAAGGCTGAGGAAGAGGGAACGATTGAAGCCAAGGCCGAGTCGCCTGCGAAACCTGCAGACACAAAAATGGAGGACGACGTGGACATCAAGACGGAGGGACAGGCAGCGCCCAGCGCTGGGGCAAGCAGCCCCTTGAAACGATCTCGTGAAGACGAGGGCGACGCGCAGCCCGAGGCTAAGCGTCAACAGACAGACGCTGCACAAGCACAGTCGGAGGTCCCACCTACGAGCTACTACGACGGCGAGAAGGAGCAAGAACCTCCCGTGGAGCACAAAGATACAGCCGAGCAGCAGAAGCAGGAGAATGGGGATGCCACCGAGCAGAAGCCGCAAACCACGTCTGACGGCTACGGTGACAAGGCTGCCAAGAAAGACGGCAAGCAACCTTATGAGGAGCCGTTCAAGTTCCTCTCGCCAGAAAACCCTGTCATCCAGAGCGTGACAGAGTTCTACAAGATCTCACCCCGCTTCCCGACGGACCGTTACATGGTGCGCAACGCAATGGGCGAGCCTGCCAAGACTGTCTACTACACCAGCGCCCTTGTCCGGGATGTCCTGTCCGCCAACGAGGGCCGCTCAGTAAAGTTCGTCCACGGCGGTGTCAAGATGTTCATGAAGCAGGACGCCCCCTCGGCCGAGGTCTGCAGGTGGCGCATCCAGAGCGAGGGCATCCCCATCCTGCAGGGCTACGTCGGACAGGAGCGCGTGGTTGTTCTGCACAACAAGGAGACCCTCCGCCGGCTGCTGATCGAGATGTTCCCGCGGATCAGCGAGGGCGAGTGGCAGAAGCTGAACGAGATCGGCGAGCGGGTGCGCGACCTCGGCATGGGCTGCCTCGTGCTCCGGATCGAGCCGGACGGCTCCGACGAGGACTTCAGCGAGAGGATGGTGCTCCCCCTGTGGAAGAGCTTCCACTCCCTCAACCTCATGCTGCCCAAGGAGGACCGCAGCGCCATGCTGCTGAGGATATACAACGACACCACGCCGCTGGTCAACAGCATCCTCAAGCGGGATCAAAAAGCAGCTGAGGAGAAAGCCGAGGGCGAGAAGGGTGCCGACACGGAGCCTGAGGCCGCTGTTGAGGCGGCGGCCGAGGGTGAAGCAGCTGCTGACGCCGAGGCGGCCGGCGATGATAGCGGCGCTCCCGTGGATCCCATGGACGAGGACACTCCAGCAGCAGCGCCGGCGCCGGCGGCCTAGTCAGCCCGCCTGCCCTACAGCTTCTGCGGTTGGTAACCCCTTCAGCACCGCGTAGTACACCTGAGGTGTTGTAAAATTTGTTTCGAAGGTTGGCGTTTTTGGCTTAACGAGACGTAGAAAAGTTTGAGAGAAAATCAAGGCCAAATTCCGCCCTGCACGAGGCAAGCTGGTTCGTGTGAAACTCGAACCCAGGAGCCGCTGGATGTCGCACATGACTTCCAGCGCGACGGAGCTTGCACTGATGACTGACTGCCGTGACCTGTGTGCTCTGATATGCGAAGTAAGTCCATGTTCACGTAGACAATTCGATCCACAGAACCTGCCGTAGATGTCGTGCGGGAATATTGTTTGCAGAGGACAGCTCGCCCATGCGCATACTTTCCGATGGGCAAGATAAATCACCGACGGAGGTTAAAGAGGCCCAGCCTTCAATTTATTGCTTCAAGAATCGATCGATCCTGGAAGGACATCGAACCAGCTTTACCGGCCATGGTCCAGGCAGCTTCCTCGCGCCATGAAAGCACAGGATACAATGAGGTTAATTTGGCTGGGCGTCATCGAGACGCAGATCCAATGGTCAAGTGGCGGGTGTCGAGACCAAATAAAGCTTTCCACCAAAGCAGAACCTAGACGATCAAGAGATTTTGCACCAGTATGCTCTGAACGCGGGGTTTTTTGGTGGTTTTTTTTTCAGTAGTCCTGTATTAGCATCTCATCATTGACAAACTTGCTGCGGCTTCGATCTGGGACTTTTCCTGACAAGGTGGCGAGGAATCATGTGCTATCAGACGCTTATTTGGACCTATCCACCTACTGGTCTAGATCTTCGCACACATTCTGGCTGGTCAACCGGCTCGATTTGGTAAGAGGGAATGGCCAGTACCAATTACAGTGAACTCTTCCAGTAACCCACCCCTGTGGCGACGTTCTCCCCAGCGGGCTATTGCAACGGCGACCGTCCAGAATGTGTTGAAGTCATACAGCCTCAGCCCTTGGAGGGCAAAGGAAATGTGCAGAAATATCACAGAAAGGAGGCACGCATCCATGCCAGGAGAGAGACGCTCCCGATGTGTATTAGTAACGAAATACTCTTCCGCGATCCCGTTATGCAACTCGCTTGCTGCTTTCCCGACATCTCGCAACCGTTTTTTTTTCGAGTCTTACATAGCTAGCTAGCGGCCGAACCGCCCTCACGGACTGTCCAGCCGGCAATTCTGGCCACTGTTTTCGAACTAGGCCTCACGTATCCGTGTGTGCCATCTGAATGTTGTGTGGGGAGGAGCCCGCTTATGCAGCGGCGACGGCCTCCTCCTCCTTATCCTCAATGGAAGTGGCTTCGACCTCCTTGGTGACATCCTCGACCTTGTCTTCGGGCTTCTCTCCGTCGGAGGCCACGCCGTTTCCGTTAGGCGTGGCTGCGCCAGAAGAGGACTTCTTGCCACCCTTCTCGTTGGCCTCCTCCGCCTCGATCTTCTCGATCTCCTTCTTGGCCTTGTCGATGTTCTAGGGAAGAAATGTCAGCAAAACAGCACACTTTTCAACTTGACCAAGCAAAGCTGGGTATATTGCTGGGTGAATCTTACCTTCTGGGTCTGAGCCGCCTGGTCGGCCTTCCAGCTGTCGAGCTTGGCCTTGACCTTCTCGACAACGCCTGGAACCTCTTCGGCACTCATTGGGGGGTCGATGCCCATGTAGGAGCAGTCTTCGACGACAGAGGGCGGGCAGTTGAAAATAGACTTGGTGGCGGTGGCGTTGTTCTTCTTGCCCTTCTTGCCCTTCTTCTGGGCGGGGAAGAGGTCCTCGTCGCGGTCCTTCTTGCTCAGGATCTTGACACCCTTGAGGTCAGAATCGTCGACCTTGCGCTCAGCCTGAGCCTGCAAGTTGGTACTGGGCTGCAGTGGGGCCTTCTCGGCGACGAATGAGGGGTCGAAGTATTGGAGCAGGCTGTTGGCGCGTCGGATCTCGTCCAGGAACGCCGGGTCGCTGGCCTCGGCGAGCATCCTCTGGGCGCGCTCCAGCTTGCGCTCCTTGTCCCTGCGCTCCCTCTCAGCCCTCGATCGCTCCCAGGCCTTCTGCTTCTGCTCGTTCTCGAACTCCCGGAAAGCTTTCCTCTGTTGGTGGTACTCGTTCTCCATCGTCTTCATCGCTGTCCACTTCTCCTGCTGCTGGGCATTCAGCTTGTCCTTCTCCTCATACAAGGATGACAGGCCCTTCTTGGCCTCAACCTGCTCGGCATGGATGGCGTTCAGCTCGGACTGCACCTTGTCGAATTGCTCGCTGAGCGCCTTGGCTTCTGGGCTGCTCATGGTGTCCTTGATCTCCTTGATCTTGGCCTTTAGTTCGTCAATCTTCTCCTGCTGTGCGTCGGCCGTCTTGAAATGTTTGTAACCCCGGTTGATCGCGTTGATCTGTTCTGTGGTTTTTCTATCTTCCAGGAGGCTGAGCGTTCCAGAGGCGATCTTGGCTTCGAAGTCCGCCTTAAGTCTGTCCGCAGCTTCTCGGCTGGGAATAACCGTCATCACACTGTCATTGTTCTTGTATTTAATCAATTCCTTGGTGGCCGCGAGCTCCTTATCCCTGGACTTGATTTGATCATTGAGACGCTTGATTTCGTCTTGCTTCGAGGTCCGGGAGTTCTTCCCGTCGCCCTGTTTCGCGATGATTTCCTTCTTCAGGGCCTCAAGCTCGTTCTTGCGTCTGGCGGTGGGGCTGTCCGAGTTCTTCTTCGGCGAAGCAAGGTCGATCTTCGCCTTGACGGCAGCCTGCGGGAGGTTAGTTGCATGACGAGTTCCGGGTCCCGTGCCGGCCGGACCTTTCGGAGTGGGCTCGAGCGATGGGACGGCGGAGGTAAGGCAGGCATTGGGATTGAAGGAATCGAGAGATGACATACGAATTGGGCCATAAGCTGGGTGTGCTCCTTCTTGATCTTGGCGAGGTTCTCCTTGAAGAGTGCCTCGTCTGGTTTGGTGGGCCTGGTCGGCGCCAGAGCAGGCGCCGGAGCAGGGGCAACAGCAGTGTCAGCCATGATTGAATCGACCGGGAGACGGAACCAAAGGCAAGAGACCGAGCAGAAAGGTCCTGTACCGGGAGGAGATACAGGCTATTGAATGACGACGATCAGTCCTGGGGGAGAAGACCGGTGTTGAGGGGTGGTGTGGTGAGCTGAGTGGGTTTAAATGGACACAGTTTTGTGAGCTTCACTATTCCCCCGATAAGTTGGAGACTTTTTTTCCCAGCAGGGTCTTCCTACAGTAGCGATTGGCAAAGATGGGCCGTCCACAGGGTCACTTTTGTGGGGAGACGGGCTCCCCAGTCTAGTCTTGATCCCTGCCTGCCGCAGAGCTGGCCCGAGTGTCCGTGCATTGAGTAGGTAGACTAGTCTACTCCGTAGGCAAAGCTCATTGACAGCTGAAGTGACTGGATTTTTTCTGTCTGCTCGCCAGGCCGTGAAACCTGAGGTCACTGAGGGTGCATTCTATCCACGACACCCACTTCCATTCCCTTCCATTCCTTCTTTCGCCAATCTTGCTCCTCCCTCAACCCCCTTTCAACCTCCGATTTCCGTCCTTTGTGATTTCCACACCGCTGGTCTCACCCGAAACACAACACTGCCGCCTGAAAATGGATGAGGATGGAAGCAGCAACCGGGAGGCCAACCTCAAGGAGGCCGTCCGTTTCTGGCGGGCATGGAAGACGGTTCACCAGATGTGCAAGGACCGGGTATGCACAACACAATACCTTCCTTTCCTTCAGACCTGTTGCGCGCTATCACGCGATCACGATCGACGTTGGATGCGCCTGTGGCTGTGGATGAAGCATCGTCGCGACAGTCGAACTGGGATGCTAACGGGCCCTGCGCGCACAGGGATATGAGCTCACCGACGAGGAAGTCAACCCCTCCCTCGACAGGTTCAAGGACGAATACCTCACCCACGATGGCAGCGTGAAGTGAGCCAGCCGCCCCTGCTCGTCGAGCGCCCCAAAGAAAGCGACAAGAGAATGCTAACCAGGCGCCCCCGCGCACCCTGCAGCCGCGCGCGTCTTCAGTTCTCCGCCCGCCCAAGCGAGGAGATGATCAGGAAGTCCACAGCACCGCCCACGCAGTCGAACCCGAATCCCGAGGCCGAGTGCGGCGAGATCTACGTCGAGTTCATGGCCGAGAACAACATGGGCATCAAGGACATCAAGAAGTTCGTCCAGACCGTGTCCGCGGGCAACTTCCGCGCCGGTATTATGATTACCGTCGGCGCGCTGTCCCCCTCGGCGCGCAAGGCCGTCGGCGCCACCTCCGCCTACACCCAGATCGAGTGCTTCCTGCTCGAGGACCTGCTCATCAACATCACCCACCACGACCTCGTCCCCACCCACGTCGTCCTCAGCAAGGTCGAGAAGGCCGCGCTGCTGAAGAGGTACCGCCTGAAGGAGACCCAGCTGCCGCGTATCCTGCTCAAGGACCCCATCGCGCGGTACTACGGGCTGAGGAGGGGCCAGGTCGTGAAGATCATCCGGTCCAGTGAGACGGCAGGTCGGTACGCCAGTTACCGACTTTGCGTCTGAGCAGGCACATGGCGGTGCTCTCCATCGCGGGAGGACAGATTGGACAGAACATATGCGTGGGGAAATGCAAGCAGCAGCGGTGTTCATTCGTGGAGGGGACGGTAGGCCAGCACCGCGCGCATGGCCTACGGGGGCTAAAGGGCGTTTCTTCTCAACGCGGAAAGGAAAGGGCATCTCAAAAGGCGTTGAGGGAGTTCTCAGTCCTGTGATTTATTGCACGCAACTTACATGCCGTGGCAGGTAGGTAGCGTCGAGACCGACAGGTCACACATAGACCATATTGATATAAGTGATGATACCACCAGGCGTTGGCAACTCCCTTGGTGATGGAAGGTTCGGTGGCTGTGGCACACGTGCGTCCACACATTCCGTCTTCGCCTAACAGCTCTGGGGGAAAAGAACACGAACTACACCAATCCAGTAGCGCCCCGCGACGCTGGCTGCTTCAAGAGGAGCTTGGTGTAGTATTCGAAGGTCTTGTCATGTTGCGAAAGAGAGGGTTCACGCTACTGGTATGGTGTATCATGTGCACAATGCTTTACACATGTTTGCATTGCCATACTATCCGTCAGACTGTACTATTTCAAGCCTCAAACAGGGGTAGCTGTCAACACCTGCCCCATCCAGATTGAGACGACATCTTAGCGGGCCCTTTTACGTACTGTGGTATATGCAAAACGCAAACAAACTCCCTGTACCTCCTACCTGGGAGTGGTCTTGAGCTGCACGAACTATGTACACGATATGTACACGAAGAATGCCATTGTGGCACCTCCATATCCACACATGCCTGGTCTTTAAGTGCAATCCGCACGGACAGATCTCATCAACTAAGCCACATTACGTTCTAAGCCATATGGCCATCTAAAGAGGACAGAGGGCTCCAGGGTAACCTTGCACGAACGAGACCCCGTGAATACCGTCATCTGTCACCAGCATAGATCATCGCCTCGCGTAACCCAACCACGGCCACCCGAACCTCGGGCCGGAGACGGATAGGAAGGTGAGCGGGGTGAGCGGCCGAACAGACGCTCCCCCAAGCGAGGGAAACCAATCACCAACCCCGGGCTCATCTTTTCTGACGGTGCATATGGGATGACAGGATGATGCCGTGCGGGGGAACGGGGAAGTTCGGAGTTGGGAAGGGTGGAGGGGGATGGAGGCAGGGAGGGTAGGACGCCCTGAAGGTCACAGAGTCTGTGCGTTGATGATCGACGTTCGGGATGTTTGTTTGGGAGGGCGGGCGATCAACAGGCGCGACTTGCGGTTGCAAGGACAGCTGACCATGGTGACAACTGCACTCTAGTTTGACAGGCGTGAGCTTTCAATTAGCGGGGATCGGTATTATCAAAATCGGGGGCTGGAGCGCTGGTATTTGCCCACGAGGTCAGGGACTACTTCAAGCACAGCGGACCAAGCCTACGGGAGAGGGGCAGCATTGCCCTGTCGCATAGATCTGTTCGGTAGTTGTATTTTGCAATCGCCATCTAATCAAATAGGTATCGTGTCGCATCGTATCATCACCAGACAGACAGATAAAAGTAAAAGAGACACAAAGAAGAAAGAAAACGCCCCAGCTCCAGGCAGAAAATCAGCATACACTCCCTCCCTTCCTTCCTGTTGGAAAGCTTTGGTACCCCGGGTATCCAATCCCACCAACCATTTAGCCAATGCGTGGCGCACACAGGTTTGTGTGGCCTGGGTATAATAAATATCAAACAATGAAGGAAAAGTTACATTATCCGCTTCTCTGCCTGTGTCTGGACCCCACTCGATGTAGCGCATCCGTGGTCCGTGTATGTTGTGATCGCATTTGGACCGCCTCGTGCGCTGGGTCGATGGGTTCGGTCTGTATGGGGTTCCGTTGCGGGATTGGTGCCGAGCTGTGTGAGAATGGCAGCCCGCTCATGGATATGTCCTCTAAAATTTTGGTCCTGTAGATGCGACATGATGCGATGCGACCTGATGGAACAATATTGGTATCGTCTCGTGACTCCCGGTGTTGGTTATGCAGAGGTCGATTTGACCTCCCCAGATTCGGTCAGGGGTGTGTGACTGGTTTATGTGTGCTCTGTCGGCCCTGGTGGATATGGATCGGTGCTACATCCAGTTATCATTTCAGGAGCCCGCCAACATCATTCAAATGGTCCGAGTCGCCGGGCCTGCTTTCGTTTTCGTACGGCGGCGGGTCAATCGGGCGCATCGTCGTGCGGGGGGAAACTGCCGGTGACAAATCTTGGAGCTCGGTTCCGGAAGATATGGATTCTTCTCTGTCCTTGCCCCTGGAGTCCGAATCCTGTCCTTTGCTAGACTTGAAAGGCAGGAGGCCCCCGATGTCTTGCAGCAGTGCCTGCGAGCCCCTGCGAAACCCACTCGCGCTCGCAGGCAACGCAATAGCCGGTGGTGAGTTTGGTTTATATGGAGATAGAGGATCTCGGCTGGACATTGTGCTCTGCCTCCGCACCGTGCTAGGGCTGGAGGGGCTGTCGTCGTCGAGCAATCCGCCGACGTCGAAGAATGAGACACGCCGTGGCCCGCTACTGCTCGGTGCATCGGAGAGCTGGTCCGATGGCGCCAATTGGCTACCTCGCCTGGCATCCGTGGATCGTTCAGGGAAGTTCCAGTTCTGCAAGTTGAAGGCCTTGTGCGGGGCCACAGGCCCTGCGGGCGTGGGCTTTCCTGCCTCCAGGTCGGTCTCGAGACCTCTCAGCTCGTGCTGGACACCAAAGCCGACGTCCCTGACGAGGTCGACATCGCTACCCCAGGCACGACCCGCGATAGCCGGTCTCCTGGACCTGTTTGCGCTGTCCGTGCCGTGATAGGACTCGCCGGCCACAGAGTCGTATCTAAACTTGCGTTTCTTGACGCCCCTGTCTCTCACAAAGGAACCCAGGACCAGCGCATTGGCCACTCCAGTCGCGATGAGGAGCTCGACGGATGCCAGGAGCGAGCGCATCTGTTGACTGCCATGGGCTTCGATGACATGCGTGACCCGGAAGAACGTTACCGCAACGACACCCAAGCTAAGACTGAAGAGCAGAACAAGCTGGACCTTGCGCTTCACGCTCATGGAGCTGTTGATGATGATCGGCACCGGGAAGAGTACCAGCAGCAAATCCGTGAGGATGTTGCACACCCCGGTGGTGAGTAGGTTGACGTATCCCTGGCGGCAGTGGCCCCCGGGGTCGGGCAGTACCTGCCAGTAGTGGTTGAAGGGTCGGCACTCGGCCAAGTCGCTAATGACGATGGCGATAAAAGTGAGCCCGAGCATGCAACGGATGGCGAGGACGCCAACCGAGTAGGAGCGGGACCAGGTGAGACCAGTAAGGCGCTTAAAAAACTCTAGGATGGTATTCTTCAGAACCCAAAGCCTGCACAGACGAGCACGTGTTAGCACTAGCACTCTTCGCCGCGTGGCCGTTTTTTCTCCACAGGTCTGTGGCACGATTAGTGAGACTTACGTCGCGCTGTAAAAGATCCGGCTCGCGAGGACCAGGCCGCTCCCGATGGTCCTCCGCCGGATCTCGTCGGGGGTGAGCGAAACGTTGGAAAAGTCGTTGTTATTGGTGCCGTAGATTAGGACGACGTGCACGCAGCCCATGCGCGCGTACATGGGGAGCAGGGCGTAGAAGGCCATCTTGTCCTCGGCGAAGAGCATTTCGGATCGGATGAAGCGGCCGGTGACGCGCAGCAGGATAATAACCGTGGCGAAGAGGGTCGCCCACCAACACACCAGCACTGTGGGCTTCTCATCATGCCAGGAAAGGGGCTCAGGAGCCTGTGAGTACAGCGACATCTTGCGGTGGCGCTCGTTTCGAGGGTGAGATGGCGAGGCTTGCCACGCCCGTCAACCTCCGCAGAGGGACGAGCGGGGGGTCGGGATTCGCTTCGGCTGTGGACCAGTTCTTGGTGTGATTCTGGCGAAAATGGGCGGTTCGAATATTGACATGAGACGGGAAAATGCGGCTGTCGTTGTTGAGTGCAGCTCTGCAACAAGGGCCTTTGTCAGGGCAGTTTTGACAAGGTCATTCACCAGGACTCGGGGTCGGTTGGTGTTGTGGGAAACGCTGGTGCTATGACGTGGGACCTGTCCTGGTCCGTCTGTACCGGGATGACGGGCAACGACCAGAATTATTGTGGGTATGACGACTGCAGGCAACCTGCTGCAGATGCGGTATTCTTCTCCTCGGCCGGTTCCTTGAAAGGTCTGGAAACATTGGATGCGATCTACAACAGCGAAAACATGTAGAAGCCGGTAGGCCGAATCGTATGCTGCGGGTCAATGAGTAAGGCGGAGTCACTCAGAAAGTCGAGAGTGAGGTCAAGAGTTGTTCGGATAAGTCCAAGCCCCGGAAAACCCAATTTCGAGTCCTTGCGTATCAGCACGAGAAAGTCCCTTGAGGAGACAACGGAGACTTCGAGGGATCCGCTGACAGTTAATTGTTGCGTCCTGAGACGTGCTTATCAGAAAATGTGAGAGGTGAGAATGAAGGGATTGAGGAGGGCGGAAGGAGCAGCGCGCAGATCGAGTAGATAGGAAGTAGAGCACGCACGGATCGAAGGGAAAGGAACGGCCTGGTCAGGTCAAAAGGGGTCCAGGGCAGGGCAGGACAGGGCCAGGGCCAGGTCCAGGTCGACCTCAGGGCCTGGTCCTGGTCCGGGGCAATGGCGACATGGGGGGGACTTGTGTTATCCCGGGAAAGGCAGACTAATAATACCACACACCTGCAAGTTCATCCAACGTTGGGACGTATGCAGGCTGCGGACGACTACTAACAAGGTCTCCCCAGGGTGTGAGTGTCTGCTGCGCGTGGGTGGTCTTGTCTTCTACCCACTCCCACTGTCACTGCCGCTCTCACAATCGCTGTCGTGCACAGTCCGTACCGTGATGGGCCCACGCGGTAAGAAATGGGCATAATCAGGACATACCATGGTAATAAATGCAGCAGGTGGTAAGGCTAGGTGGGGTGTCATCAGCTGCGTCGGGTTTCTTCTTTTGTCTCTCGTCTCTGACCTCTTGTCTCTGATTGACCCTGCGTGCATCTCACCTCAAGGTGGGATTGGACCGACTACGCAGTGCCAACACTGCCAATCATGGCTGCACTGCTAGATTGTCGCCCTCTGGTCACCCCAAACGCGGTGAGATCCGCTCGCCATCTCTCGCCTATTGTGCATGTACCTAGGTAGCAAGTGTGCATGTAGTTTAGGTACACACAGAGCCTCTCTGCATGGCAAATTGCTGGCCAGGGTCACTCGCTGCCCAGGTCGCCTAATGTTTCACCGTCATGGACAGACAGGTTACTGTGTATCCGTAATGAGGACCGAGCCATACTCAAGCGGGCAATTGTGAATGCGTATGGAATATATTAGGCTGCTCGCCGAGTGTCAGCGCTCCGGCCAAGTGTTCTTGGACATCAGATCTCGGACGAACAGCCACGAGATGACACACAGACAGTTGGACACGCTCGGGTGTTGAAGGATTTGCTTGGCAGGTCTGCCGATAATGTGACCGCATCATGATTGATAGGCGTGAGGCGTAGGCGTGCGTGTCGTTGTCAGATGCTGTTATCTCTTTGGATCCACCAGGCTCGCCTGAACTTGTGGGGAAAAGGGCCCCGGATGTCGGGCAGATGCAGATAAGTAGCAGAAGCCCAGATATCTAGATACTCTGTACGAGCGCCTGAATCGAAAGCGACCAAGTGCCAATCTCGCGATGCACGGCACAGGCGGCGCTGCCGAGTGCTGGGCCGCTGGGCTCGATGACCGATGACTGAGTGGACAAGGGCCTGGCTGATTCATTTGCACCTTCCCAGGTTAATTGCCTTACCAAGTGCTCGGTAACTTCCAACAGCCGCGGTGGGCCATTGCAGCGAGTTCCCTCGATACGGCACGCAGGCCCCACCCAGCAAAAACCTAATTCCCCAACCTGCAGCATGCGCCTTCCCTCCCTCGCGTAGGCTATGTATCTACGTAGCTACTGTAATGACGATGTACTTCATACCCACGGCTGTACCTGCACCCGCACCTGCGCCTGCGCCTGCGCCTGCACCTGCACTTGGATAAGCATTCAACCCACGTCGCCGTCGACAGGACAGGATGGTCCCAATCTCATCGGACCGTAAGGAAAATTCCGCTCCTGCTCCATCAGGCGTCGTCAAAGGCTGTGGATCGCCACTCCAGCTTACGCGCACGGCTTGGTAGGCTATCGCCTGCTGCTGTGTGATGATAAGCAAGACGCCGGCCAGGCGGGGAGGATCGAGCCTGCATTGGCGATAGGGACACCGAGACGAGACAGACCAGACCAGACCGACCAGACGAGACCAACCAACCACACAACCAACCAACCGGCCCCTCCCAGCCACACACCACCACCACCAGCAAACATCACCACAAATGCCCAGGTACCTCGTGGCTCCGTTGACTGACCGCCTGTTGGGCTAGCTTCTTCTGCGACCAGTCCGCCACAGCTTAGCGGGCCCGGCCCTGCCAACGGTCGTGATGGTCGACCAGAAAACCAGTCTGCCAAACCGCCTGGGTATATAAATCAATCAATCTCTACTACGGTGTGATGCGCCGTGGTGTGGTCTACTTTCCCGGCTGGATGGGTCGCCTGTGCCCAAGTTGCCACCAGATCAGGGGCAATCCCAGCACGTCATTGCGCCTCGTGATGGACTCGACTCGGCTCGATTGAATTACCAGCTCCTGTTCAGCTCACGGCAGTCCCCAGAGCCTCCCGAACCAGTGAGATACGAAATAACAACTGTTGACGTCTGTTTCGTCCTCGCCAGACTCTCGTACGATCTCAGGCTCGCCGAGGTCTCTTCTATTGTCATTCAGCTCCGCCCGATTTTCACATGCTCGACAGGAGCATTGAGTCGCTCACACAGGGCAAGCCACCTTATTTCCATTGGCCCCGATCAGGCCTGCTCCGATGTGTGTGAACCGCCGCCAAGCTGCACGTCTATCTACCACACTTCGGGGACCATCTCAAAGGAGCAAGCACCATTTCAGACTGATTGCCCGCTGTCTTGCTTGCGACACATCGCCCGCTACGGCTCGGATTTGGGTCACTAACTTAGGCATACATCGCTCAGTAATCACGCCTCGCGGAGGGGCATGGTCCAGGACTTGATGTGTCTAATCCCTAATGCCGCCCGAGCCGTCACTTGCACATCACCTTCAACAAGGACTCTGCTTGCACCAGCGGGCGCCGCAAGGTCTAGACCAGGCCACAACCCGGGGAAACGTGCTCTGCTCTCCTTACCCAGCCCATTTGGCCGGTGCTGCACTCTTCATATTGGCGATACATTGGCCGGCTCCAGGCCGAATGGTATTCTGCGCAACCATGGGGCATGCGAACTGTTTCAAGGGCGATTGCGAATCGTACAACCCGGCGCTCTACCTGCAGCACTCACGCACCTGGATCGAAGACCAGCGCTGCCAACTGTGCATCCCCCACACGGCCGCCTGAGAGACCTTCCTCTTGTGGCGTCCCACTGCGATGGGATACCTGCATTCGCAGCCTCAGAGATCTGCCTTATCAATGTGACCCCCATTCTTTGCCATCTGACTTTCGCTAGGAGGGCCTCTGGTAGGAAACCCCCCCGGCCCTTTTCCGTCCACCTGCAGGCGGCTAGCGGTCAGCAGCACAAACGCCATCGCCCCCGTTGCCGTTGCTTCGGCCGTCGCACTTGGCTCTATATCTCAGCGCGCCGCTCATCCCTCGACCGCCAACGGGCATGCGGCTAGATCCTTTTCAGGTTCGCCCTCCTCCCACCAGCGGCTCAACTAACGGGGGTTTCCCGGGCACGCGTCCTTCCGCATCGCCCACCGGCAAACCACTAAGCTATCACTGCCAGCTCCACATGACCGGCAGCATCTTGCGGATCGGGACTTGGATCCTCGACCTACTTGAACTTGCCGCGACTACATACAAGGCGAGAACCACAGCAATCACAACAGATGCACATTCTTCAAGCTTTCGACCCGGCTGACTGCCAAATCTTTGTTAGCCAAGGTAGCCCTGGCCGGATACAGCCGCCCCCTCCGACCGTCACCGTGAGCCTATCGGCCCAGAGAATGCGCGATATAGTCGTCATGTTGCTGCCTACCTACCCTGCCATCGCCACGTTCTGCTAAGTATTGTGAGGTCGTTCAAGGACTAGCCCGCTGTCGAATGCCATATCTCTAGAGCGCTAAATCCATACCAACAGCGTCGTATACCAAGACCACGCGGTCGTATTTTCGGGCTTTCGTAATCCCTTATTACCCTCAGACCCAACTGATTTGCGCCGTAGTGGTAAAGCGGGGGGCCCTCTGCTAGCATCGCGCCTAAGGAAGTATGCGGAATCTAAGATGACCTTGACTTTTCTTTTTCCCCTCTCCTTCTTCTTCGTATCGTCCGACTGCCTGCGTGCGCTCAGGTCGCCTCGGGGGCCGAACATCGAGCAGGTCCCATTGATCATTACCGTAAGGCAGCTCTTGTAATACCCCTTGCGTCGGATGGCGCGCATGTGACCCTATATCGCGCGAAGAACGCCGGGCTTATCAGGCCGGTGTGTGCGCGGTGTAACCATCGGATTCCACCCACAACACGCGCACACTGGCCCGCGCGTAAATCAGTCCTTTTGTACACTTGTGCTGAGAAGCAGGCAGGGCAGGCTGTCGGTGTCTTTCTTGTCACACGGGCCAATGCTACCTGGCCTGCCTGTCTGCGTGCTTGCGTCTGTGTCCATATGCTTGGCGTGCATCGCAGGTAGGAGCCGAGCGGCTGCACGGCAGGGGTCCACGGCTGGTGGTTCGATAATGGGTGTGATTTCAAGCTGCACAAATATGTATTGAGTAGTAGTTCCGAGCTTGGTGGTAGATTTCTCTATATAATTGCATTAATTCATAAGTTTAGATGATGGTATTTGACCGCCGGTAGTTGTAAGGAGGCCGGTATATGAAGGAAGGCGTGAACGGCTTGGAACTGCAGAGCACAGACAATCTTTGTTTCCAAACATTGCTTCTAGAATGGCAGGCTGGGTATATCTAGATGACATCGCGATCTATAACCTTGTCGTCTACATGACGCGTCGAGGGCAAGCAAAACCCACAATGCTAACCACAGATATGCTCAGAAATTCGTCTCGATCAGCCGCGCCACCAGGTCACTATCCTCAGGAAGCTCGGGATAGTCCAGGTTGATCACCCCCAGCCTCCTGGTCCCGCCCCTGCCAGCCCCCTCGTCCAGCTCGCGGAGGTAGTCCCTCGTCCTGACGTTGACGCCCTCGATCCACCTGCCAAAGAAGTGCAGGTTGCTGTGGGCCCCGACGGCGATCCACTTGGCCTCTGCGACCTCGCCGTGCTCGACCGGCTCCCCGACGGCGGAGCAGAAGTTGATGAACCACGTCTTCTCGGGGTCGGGCGGCGGGGAGCCCCCGTCCTCGTCCCCTCCCGCGCCGGCGTCGTCCGCCAGCGTGCCCACCGCCAGCTCCATCATCCTCCGCACGTGGCCCATCTTGGACGCCACCAGCTCCTCGAGCCCGCTGCGCCGCGAGTACCTCCACTTGTCCTGCAGGCGCACCCTCACGCCGCTGGGCGTGACGATGGTGAAGTCCGGGTTGTCCTGCTCCCACTCCTCGAGGTCGAGGCCCATCCTCTCGGTGGGCGCGACGTCCGGGTCGCCGTAGTACCGCCGCAGGAGCACGGCCCTGCCGCGGACGTCCCCGAGCCTGGCCGTCGTGGGGTCCGTGTACCACCTGCGCGACCCGTCCTCGTACGCGGGCGTGCCGTCTATGGCCTCCCTGACGGCGTCGTAGAAGGGTTTTGGGTTGGCCTTTTGGCCCTTGGACCTGTCGTCGTTGTTGATGGACACCAGGACCGTCTCGGAGGCCCTCTTCCCTCCCCTCGGCCCGATGAACTCCCACACCTCGCCCATGACGCTCTCGAACGACAGGCCCTTGGGCATGTTGATGGGCACCCCGCCGTGGTAGCAGTACAGCCTGCCGTCGTCGTGCCTCCGCAGCCGCAGGTCCAGGAACCGTATGCCCATGGCCAGCTGCTGCGAGACGCTCAGGTACTGCGTCCTCACAAAGGGCACGTTGCTCCTCGCGCAGCTGTCGTGCGTCCCCGGGATGGTGAGGCCGCTCAGCCAGCACCCGCCGTCGACCGCCCCCATCCACGTCGTGAGGTCGTACCCCAGCACGGGCTTGCTGAACCACCGCAGGTCCCCCTTCCACTTGCCCGAGAAGACGCAGTGCACCCGCCCGTTGACGACGGCCATCTGCGGCGCGAACCGCGCCCTCACGGACCCGCCGCCCACGCGCTCGGGCTGCCCCCACGCCTTCCCGTCGGCGTGCGCCGTCACGTACACGGCGCCGCCCTGCCCGGCCTCCAGGAACCCCAGGTACGCGTGCCCGCCGTACGAGGCCGCGCTCACCCCGCGCGTCGCCCGGCCCTCGGACACGTCGTCCGTGGGGTCCCACGCCCACCCGGACTCGCTGTAGCCGTACCTGTAGCCGAGGATGTCGCCGCCGCCACTGCTGGGGTCCGCGGCGGCCTCGCAGAGCACGTGCAGCGCCCCGTTCAGCACGAACATGGCCGGCTTGCCCTGGAACCGGCCGCCGCAGATGCCCCCCGTGGGCGACCAGGCCTGGGAGTCGGCGTCCCACTGGGTGAAGGACAGCCGCTGGTCCGGGCGGATAAAGGCCAGGAACAGCTTGTTGTGGAAGGCGGCGAGTGCTGGGCCCCTGCTGTCCTTTGCGGCGGCGCAGCCTTCGGGTAGGGGCCCTTGGTGGACGAACCCTTCGTCGTCCGTGTCTTTGATGTAGTGGGCCATGGCGCCGGTGTCCGCCGAGACGATTATGGCGTGTAGGACGCCGTTGAGGTTTGCTATCATGGGGATCCCGTTCTTTCCGTTGCCCTCATGGTAAGGGAACTTCTCCGGGCGCCCGAACGTCTCGCCGTTGCCGTCGGGCACGGTAGAGCTGTACCATACTTGGTCGTCAAAGTCGGTCCAGACCATCCACAGGCTGCCGCGGTGGGTAGCGATGGACGGAGGGACCTTGGAGTGCAGATGCTCGCGTGGGCGATCTGGATGGATGACAAAGCCCTGTTTGGTTGGACCTTGAGGGAGCCATGTTGAGGACGTGGAGTTGTCTGGGTCGTTGTCCTTGTTGCGCTGAATATTGGGGTTGCTGGGATCCTGCAGGTACGGATTAAATGGTGGTCTTGAGTCCAGATCCAGCGTAATATCCCAGGACGGGAGACCGCATGCTGGTGGTGTGGTGGGTGATCTGGTCATTTCGAGAAGTAGTTATCGGAAATGGTATCAGGTTCTCGTGTTTCTTGACACGGTCTGTATGTGGCTGACGCAGGCAATAAATCCTGGAGGTCAGGCGGAGCCCGGTGCGTTGGCGGACCCTTCGGTGTCCTGACCGCTCTTAATGCCCGTAGACATCACCCCAAAGCAAGAAATGCTTGATACGGTCGATGGATAAATTTGAGAAGAAATTCGAGAGTCATTTGCACGGTGATCTGCTAAGCAAAAGCTCTCATGTGGTTGAAGATGCATGGATTGAGCTGGATCACCTCTGGCATTTCCCACCAACGAGGTGGGGCTTGATCAGGCGCTGTTAGAGGCGGTGGCCAAGACGCGATAATTCGAAGGAATAGGAAGTCTGGTCAGCCTCCAATGTTGGGAAGGTTCAAAGCCTTCTTTTCAAACAGCAAATCCCGAAATGAGATTCACGATACCAACACGGCACGCAGTGATCAGGAAGAGAGCAGTGGTTCAGGTGTCCTCGCTGTGATAAATTGACGTCTCCCGAGCGGAATAGGGTCTAACCCTGGACTTTCATGTGGTCCCCGCCGCACAAGTTCCTCAATGGCATCACTCATCCGAGCACAGGAGCCCATCCGACACGGCCTCTTTGAATAAGGTTGATGCTCCCGAAGCTTGGTTATTGTGATCAATTCTGGCTTCCACATAGAACCCCGCCTTCCTCTTGTCGAAACACCATTTCAAGACTCTTCTTGTAGCATTGCGGTGTATTTGGTCTGTACTCATCAACAAGACGTCATGAATCATCAACGGCACTGAGAGCCTTGACTAAATCGTCTGCAGTCTTGAACGTCACTCAGGGACTCATTCATGTGCACTTACAGTACATAAGTATGCACAACAGCACCGCCGCCGCCTCCCAGGATCAATTTGAATGAATGCCAGTCTGACCTCACGAGCCGTACTGAAGACGGTCCCGCCTCTCAAATCATCTGCATCTTCCACAACCCGCCCCAGCAAGGCCAACCAAAGGCTCATAAACATAACCTCCCACCTCACCAAAATGTCATCCCAGTCACCCGCAGCCGCCGCCCCATGGCGCGCCCAGCTCCTGGACCACATCAGCAAGCTCGACTCGCCCGTCTTCACGTTCACCTCCCTGCACCCGGGCCCCGGCTCCTCGCAGCCCGAGCCGAGGGGCCGCACCTGCGTCTTCCGCGGCATGTGGGCGTCCCTCCCGCCCAACGACAAGAACAACGCCGAGCGCAACCCGGACGCCTACGAGTCCGACTGCCTGACGCTGACCACGGACGCGCGCATGGCCAAGGTGCCCGAGCTCTTCGGGTCGGGCGAGACGGGCGACTCCCCCGCCTCTTCCTCCTCGGGCGGCGGCGGGCCCGTCGAGGCCATGTTCTGGGTGCCCCAGACCGGCACGCAGTGGCGCCTGCGCGGGCACGCCTGGGTGCTCTCCCACGCCGACATCGGCGGGGCTGGCGACAGCGCGGCGGCGGGCAGCCCCGGCGCCAGGGCGGCGCGGGCCGCCATCTCGGCGCGGATGCGGCCCACCACCACCACCGGCGGCACCGGCGAGGCTTGGAGCTGGGAGAGGGAGGTCGAGGCCCAATTCGGGAACCTGAGCCCCGGGATGCGGGGCAGCTTCAAGAATCCGCCGCCGGGGACGCCGAGGGCCCAGGAGCCCGGGCCCGGGGAGGGCCTGGGGCAGAAGGTCGGCGACGAGCTGCTCGGGGACGAGGTCGCTAGGCGGAACTTCCGCGTCGTGGTCGTCGTGCCGCACGAGGTTGACACGTGGGACGGCAAGGACCCTGACAACCAGAGGCGGTGGGTCTACACGTTTGTCGGCCCGAACGCGAAGGCCAAGAGCCCTGGTGGCCAGGTCATTGATGGGTGGGAGAAGGTCGAGGTCTGGCCGTGAACTAATGTGCAGAGATAGAGACTGGCACAATTACACTTGGACCATACCGCTGCTGCTGCTCTCCCTGCTTGATATGAAAATATTGGGGCTTATTGATTGCTACAACTCAAGCAAAGATGCATGTGCCGTAGAAGTCTCGAGCTTTGCCCGGGTGTCCGCCATGCGGACACAGCATCAGTATAGTGGACCACCTACCGCTCCCTACCAAACTCCTGTAGAATGACTTGCTGTAGCCTCACCTCTTGCAGTATAGCCTCCTACATGATAATCTCGTGTGGGACAAACTCCTATAGGATAATTAGGTAGAAGGTAAGCAAGCTATAGGGGCTCCATGTTAATGTTTTGTACTTTCTTTTTGCAAATGTGGCTGTTGTTATTGGCTAGCATTTAAAAATTGCGAGATAACTCGCATAGACTTAAATACTACTGCAAATCAAGCTGATATATCCAGACCAAAGACTACAAAAACAAATCCCCCCGACAAGTTACTAGCAGCATGCAAGAGCTGTATATTCCGAATAATTAGTACTCTCTAGACTGCTTATAGGCTCAGAAGGCTACTGTCATGCTGGAAGCAAATTGGAAGACTAAGATAGCTTCTAGAGGAAATAGAACCAAGGTGAACATATTATTAACAACATAGTGAGTGTTTCAGTCCAGATTTCATCTATTTAAGTAGGAGGGAAAAAACCCGTTTGTTCGAGATCTTAATGATGATTAGAAGAAAAAAAGGAAGTGCAAAAAATGAAAAAGGAAGTCTCCGGAAACGTGCGACCCGTGGATGGCTAATACAATTTTGGAGAATATCTGACCTGAGCTATCCAGAGATGCTATAACCTCGAAAAGAAACTATATAATGCTAAAAACAAATTGAAGACTTGGCGCTCCCCTGATCATTTTGATTTATCACTCACAGGTCTCTAATTTTGATTTTAGGGCGGTGTGATGAAGTGAGGATTTTGATAGTCGATCTTGGTAGTAAATCTCTCCTTAGTTATACTTATTCCTAGTCTAGGCCACATTAAAGTTGCTCTTATATGCCCTGTGAATTTCAGAGCTAAAGGCGTTGGGGTTGAGTATGGTATGTAGCCGCCTACTCATCGCATCCTCTAGTGAGTTCTTTTTGAAATATTTCCATGGATGGGATCTGAAATATCGATATTATTCTTTCTTCACGCATGCAGCCACCGCGTCAGTGCTCTCCGGAAAACTCCCTCAAGATGGGCAGCGGTTTTCCCTTCAAGAACACCGGCGTAAATATTTGCTTGGAAGATCCACCTACATACATCAATCGATGAAAATAAATGATAGGTGCGGCCGTTAGAGGCGCTTTCGTTCACGGCTGAGTTGCATATAGACATGCATGAGATCAGGCATTCTGATGGAATCCAGGAAGACACATGTGAGGGCTAAACCACACTACAGAGTGTGGATGCATCTTTTTCAGTTGCTCCCATCCCAGCCTAATGTAAGTGTGTATGAGGTCATTTTATAGCTCAATTCCTCCTATCACTCTATTAACATGACCCATATGCTGGCCACCTAATGTATTGCAGACGGGATAAAGAAACTTTAGACGGAATTACCAGACCCATAGTCACTTATAAAGGAAGCAACTCGTTATTATTTTCCTCGAAGAAATTGGGAAGCTGCACAGGCTGAATCAGATCTCGGGAATGGTTGAATTCGTGGAGAGTATCCAACGATTTCTATTATAATAGCTTTTATATACTAGCTAGATGAATACTTCAAGCCTTTATAACTGCTTAAACAATAGTTCTGTGAAGGAATTTTCTCGGTATCTTATATGTTATCGTGCATATTTGAATCATAGTATTATGGATAAGACGGACCTATTATAAGTACAAAAGTTATAGAAATCCATCCATCCCAATACTATTGAATTGCTCATGTCCGTAACCAGGCTCTTAATGCGGCCACGATTGTGTTTGCTGGTGGAGCCCCAAGTTGGGGAGCATCATACAACCGATTGTGCTGGTGTTCCGCCCATTGTGACAGTAGTCTCTTCTCATAAGGGTCTAGATCCTCTTGCTCAACATCGTATGAATTGGTCCCCGGTGCCGAATGCCCAGGGCGTGAAAGATGTGGGTGTACTCCTTCCGTTCTTGAAACTTTCCAGTTAACATTACCTCCTGCAAGCGTCTCGACGCCGACACACAGTGCCGGCCTCGTGATTGCTTTGTTTGTGTCCAGGAAGCGCAAGGTAGAGTGTATTTTCTCCGCCGTCGAGTCAGTGCTTGGATAAGGACCGTCCTCAAAGCCATCCCGGGTTCTGAACTGGGACAGAGGCCTTCGAAATAGACTGCTTCGATAGAAGGGGTGGTGGAACTTGGCCAAGAGGTGATAATACCATTTGGACGGGTCTGGTACGGCAAGTTTCTCTAAATGATTATTAATGATTAAAATACTGACAACAGAGCTTCGTGATCACGCAGTGACTGAAAGTAAAGATACACTCACCGCCAGTAGTAGTTCTCCATGCTTCTATTGTTGGGTCTCTACCAAACACCAAATCCTCAAGGGACAGGAATCTCCTCAGTTTCACGAAGAACCACACGAGTGCGAATTGTGCCAGAACTCCGTCCTTGTCACCGCCGCCGATATCTGCATGAAAGCCAGCGAACCAACATTGTTCCAGATTGTCCGTGGCTTCCCCCCTCTTCCAAACCAGTGGAGGGAAGTGATAGCGGTGCTCATGAAGTGACAAGGCTTGGAAGGCGTTCTCGATATTCGGCTGCAACGTAGAGTCAACGAACCAGAGCGGACCGCGAGACGTGGGATCACTCAGTCCCATGGTAGAGACTGTGTCCCACAAAGCACAGACTTTGATCGGGACCATATTGCTAGCTTGGATTATCGTAGGTTTCCCGGTCTTCCATTCCGCAAACCTCGTATGTAGAGTTTCGAGCTCCCCCTTGGGTATGATACCATTTTTCATGATGAAGTCTGCTAGGCATCTCATGGCGAATGCGCCTCTGGAAAAGCCGAGCAGTATGATATCGTCACCCACTGCCCAGTTGTGTGAAAGGAACGTATAGGCTTCCAGTATCAAATTATTCAAGCCTTGCATAAAGTTAGTTAAGCAACATGGAAGGTGGACTGCTTTACCTTTTCCCGTGGCGTGGTTTACCCAGTTCCATTGGTTACCCTCGTCAGTCCCGATACCTGGCAGGTAAAGAACAATTTGACGGATGCCATTCTCATCTGACTGTCTAATCGCTCGTGCAAACCGTGAGACATTAGTCAGCGAGCTTTTTGGATTCTGGATATACTCCGAGCATGCTGTACCATCACAGCAAATGATAAGTTTGATCTTTTGAAAAGACGTCTTCGTACTAGTAGGGCCCATTTCACCAGAGAGATGTGAATTGAAATCTGTGCCAAATAAAAGCTAGGAGTTGCGCCAGGCACTTCAATCTATAAGTCTTCATTGGAGCCTGCGGGGGCAGGTGGACTTGCAGTGTGATTCAGCTGAGGCTCCGACCGAAATATCATTGTGATATGAGCGGGTGGCTTCTGTGCTATGCACCTGGGCAGCCAATACCGACAAAGTACTGAAGAAATGACAGATTTTAATGATAACTAGACCGCCTTTGTGCTGGGCTCTGCTGATTTTCCCTTTGGAACCTGAAGCACCTTTGATAACATGCACATGCACTTGGATCAGGGTGGAAAAGCGGTATCATCTCAAGGCTCTGATTTCCAATGGAGTCCTCAAGAACACTCATACGAGTGGTGCCTGCCAATCAAGTACCTTGGTACCCAAATAAGTACTTAAGTAGACAAAGAATGCTTGTGACCCCTTCAGTGCTGCGCCCTGCCTTTGCCCAGCAGGCTTAATTGGGGCAACACGTCATTAAAATGATACAATATCAGCTGGAGGCGGAGCCTGTGACCGAGCTAGGGACTATTAGGTGTGCTCCGCACTGGGAGAAACGCATCTACAAATTTCGCGGATGACCCCCAGAATTCCGAAGATCAACTTGAAAAACATCGTTCATTCCAAGACACTGTACCATCAAGAAAGCTGTCCCTCCTCTCGACAAAATGCCCTCCATGATGTCTGCGTGGCCTTGGCATTCCCAGGCATCGCGCGAAGAGCAGAACGACATTCCTGTTGGTTTAAAGGAGCTTGCGCCAGTAGACGGACAGGCATCAATCAAGTAAGTAACTATCCTCTCTAAATTCGCCTTATCAAAAGATTCTTGCTGATTTTCTGCCTTCAGCGTCGTATTGATACATGATATAACAGGCGGAAGAAACGGCACATGGTCGGGACAAAGTTCTGAAAAGGATGGGTGGTATGCGCTCTTGACCAAGGCGATCCAACAAACGCGAGTATTCACCTTTGGTTACGATTCAAGCACTATGACTGAGCTTTCAGATATGGTGGACCCAGCAACCATCAAAAGCTACGCCGAGGCTTTCCTCAGCAGCCTGGAAAACAGACTTGGTAACCAAAACAGCCCCCCAAGAGAGTCCATCACGGGTGGAAATAATATCGAGACAACGAGCGAAGAATCCCTTCTTCCCCTCGTTATCGTGGCTCATGGCTATGGAGGTCTAATATATGAGCGAGTAAGATTCTCCCCTAAGGTTGATGGAGGAATATCTGACTTTGGCTGATCAACTTTCGCACAGGCACTCGAAATCGAAAGCCTGTCAGGAGGGAACTTTCTCACGGATCACTTTCAGCTTGTATTCCTCTTGGGTACGCCTCATTACGACACTGGTCTCGGTGAATGGGCTATTCTGTGTGCCAAACAGCTCAATATTCGCTGTGCCAATAACGCTCAGTCACAGAAATGGACGAGCAAGCTCAGAGATTCCATCGCATCGATCAGAGAGACTCAAAAAGAAGTTCGTAAGATCCTGGTGAATCAAGACGAAATCCGCCCAAAGATCAGTATCACAGGCTGTTTCGCTTCCTTGCCTGTTCCTGGTTCCAAGCTGGTCAGTCCGCAATTCAGAGTGGGCGGTTGGTGGGGGGGGGGGGGTGTTATGCTTGATTGTTAACCTCGCACAGATGATGTCACCGGATTGGGCTGTGATGCCGGAGTTTACGCCTCTTCCTATCAGTGTTGACCACTTCGGGTTGACACATCTTTGCCGTGCCGAGCATGGCTCTAAGGAGATCGCGGCCGATGTCTCTAAGGCGATCGCAGCTGTTCTCACTTCGTGGAAAACGAGCAATGAAAGACCCAGTATTATAGAGCATACTGACATCGGCGAGCAACATAAACTTGCCACAGGGCCTGCTAATCCTCCCTCGCTAGGAACCCGGAATATGATCGAGGGAAAGCTTAAGCAGGCTGAGGAGCTAGATCAGGGAATTGAGAAGTTGAAAATGCTAGCCGCGGAGATGCGTCAGGAGGCAGAGCAACTCTACCAGAAGCAACATGTAATTGAGGAAGGGCACGGTCAGCACCCTCCAAACATTGTAAGTGACATAGGTCTGTCGAATATTCATCCCGGATCAATATTTAACCTCGCTCTACGAATACCAGGAACCTTCCAAGGATTTTCAACCGAATCACGTCAAGTCCGGTCAAATGCCCATCGAGAAGCGAGAACTCAATTGACTAACAGCTGGCCCGTACTTATCCGAGACAAGAACGGAGGTACAAAACTGGTGGTTCGTTTCTGATCAACTGGGGGTCATATCAATCATTTCATCTATGGAGGGGGGACCTTAAGTTCGTCTTGGGAAACCGCATGGGCTATGCCACGTCAGTCTACGAAGAAGTTTCCAGAGATTCTTTGGGAGAGGTCCTATTCAATCTGAGCTAGCTAATCCACATCCATGGTCAAGACAAGGAAAATCTCCTTGTTCTTTACTTTTGCGGAGGCCTCGAGAGGAACTCAACATACGACTGGCCCCTTATCGAGAACCAGATTCTACGCGCTAAATGTGACATTGTGATATTTCACGACCGCAAGGAAGACACTTCCATAACCGCCCCAGAACACTTTGGGTCCCCACAGATTTAGTATCTGTCGGCTGTATCAAACAATGACTTTCTCAATTTCACTTCGGCTTTGGTATGGGCCATCAGAAGCGCAGTAGAACATCAGCGCGAGGACATCACAATATCAGCGCTCCATGAATGTTTGTCTCGGGGTAAACAGGAGGGCTTTTTGGAGTTAAGCTATACGGTGTTGAGTGAAGGCAGTGTAGGGAGACCCTCTATCCATGAGGACGGTTCTCTTGCTCCTGAACCCAAGCCCCAAGAAGATTCTGGTGTTATGGCGATGCCGAGCCCGACAATGTTCTCTCGCAGACGAATGTTGCAATCTCATCGGCCCATGCCTCCGAATCCAAAGGACAAGGCAAACAAGTTGACAGGACGACACAAACGACGCGTCATGGAATCTATGTGATATTATCGCTCTTCGACGCTTTGGACAACGGCTCCATGGACTCACCAGGCTTGCTGTCAGGTATTGAACTTGTGGAGCAGGCTTCTGAAGGTCAAGCCAGCCCCTTTTCGCAAGGGAGACGGAACCTTTGGCGCTGTTCGCAGGCTAAGGCCCAAAATACCGAGGTCGTCGAGTAATGGTCCAGGGAGCGGCAAGAGTTGAAGCGAGGTAAATTCAGGTGGGCCATAAGCTTTGACATATTCGAAAGGTACGGCGTGATGGGAGATAATTTGAGCAAGTTGGAAACCCCTATTTAAACACAATATATAGACAAAAGCGAACCATCTAGGTCTGGCCATTTCTCATCGCCTGACCAACTTTGGGGTTACCTGTCGTGAAAGACCAAACCCCCAATTAGGCCGCTTTCCGAGCTTCTCGGGCCAGACTTTCATAACTTATAACAACGTCTTCCAAGGATCACTTATAGTCATGCATTCCTCTACGCCGGTATAACTAAGGGGCCCAGAACTTACAGACGGTACTACCCTAGGGTACAGAGTCGATCTATCCGAGGGCAGCGGTACTGCGCTCTAACCCCCCCCCCCCCCCAAAAAAAAAAGAAAGGGGGGACGGGGCAATAGTAGCCTGGTCCGACATTTCTTGCTGTCGGCGCACTCCTGAGCTTCACTTATCTGGTCCATATGCTCGGTGTATGCTCGGTTCTGTCAAAGTAACGGCCCCTTCAATGTCCCTTGTTTACACGGGGCATCCGAGACGGGTACATCCCTCCAGCCATCAACATCCTCAGCAGTATGTTTTGAGCCCCATCAACAGACACACTGCTAGTCTCAGTTCAGTTCACTCCTCACTCCACTCGCCTGCCGTCCGACTTGAAAGACTCTAACACTCTCTTCATGATCTTCTTGCTCGGATATCCGCTTCTGGCTGAAGCACGATTTTAAGACGCTCAGTCCGGGCCCCGGGCGTTCAAATAGACAACACCTCTTACTCCTTTGGGCTTATTGGCAAACCTTACAGAGCGTATGAACTTCTACTACGATGCATATGTACCATGGCAACTAAATCTCAAAACCACGCGGCAGCCAACCAGTCATCGGCTGTTCCCGTTGAAGACTGTACCAGTTCTGCTCAAGGTCGCTCATTTCCATACCATACCTACTTACATAATCCGCAATGCTAGTAGACATATTTCGATCGATGCCGTTGAACGTAATCAAAACAGGCTCTAGGGCCACATCCCGCCCGCTCTTCCCCTACTTCGTATTCCATTTATTTTCGCTTCTTTTAAATCAAATCTCTATGAACTAACCTCCTATAAACTAACCTCCCATAAACTAACCTCCTATAAACTAACCTCCTATAAACTAACCTCTAATATTTTAACCTCTTATATCCTATACTCTTATATCTTAAAACAAATAACACTAACTTTATAAGTTAAGAAAAGTTTAGTTTATATTATGTTAAGGCTTTTACTCTGTGTAAGATTAAGTAGATTAGGTTGAGATAGCTATAGCTAGTAAGATGGACTAAATGTTTAGTACTTAGCCTGGCTCTTAGGCAGGACTTGCCTTAAGAGCAGTAATAAACATATTATGTGTTATGCACCGGTGTGTACTTTAATGTGATTATGATTGCCCTTGAGGATGAAACAAAGCTGAGTTAAAGGGAGGGTTCCAGTTAAAAAATTAGACCCTTGCCATGATCTCTCACCTGCCCAGTTGGCTTGCCCAGGAAGCCTGTAAAATCCAGCAACCTTAGCATGCTTAGATAACATGTCTATCAATAAACTGGAGGGCCCCAAATGGCTGGTTCCCCACATCAAATATGCTGGGCCTGTGACGGAATGGGAGCCTATAAACTACTATGTGTAATTAAGCGCGTGCTTAATTGTTAATGTCTTTTGGCGGAGCGGTATAATTCGCAGTAGTAGTTGAGTCTGCTGTCTCAGGGCCCAAAACCTGTGTGATAATTCACCTGTAGACCCTGCCACACAAATTATACAAATACAATAAACTTCATAATGTATCACTCACCATTATTCTCCAACATTCTCTGGGTAGCTCAGTTGGCAGAGCGATGGACTGTAATTGTCAAAATAGCCATCCACAGGTCGCGTGTTCAAATCACGCCCTGGAGACTCTTTATTTCCTTTTTGATCTAGTAGTTAATTCTAGTCTTTTTAATAAATCTTTTTACTAATGAAAACAGGGACTTACATCCCTTACATTAGAGGTCATATTCCCTATATCCTTAAATTTATATTCACTACAATAATTTCTAAAGTTATTGGAAAACTATCTAGCAGTATGTTAGAGCCATATTGTCACAATATGTCTGGCTCCAAGCTGGTGTCCCATGCCCAGTGCCAGGAGGCTGGAATGCATGCTGGATATTCACTTCAGCTAGATCATTGGCGCCTGTGCTTCGATCTTACATATATGTGAGTTCAACTGAGGGATGTGAAATTCAATGGTTGATCACTCTATAGCCTACAGCAAGTCCTGCACTTAGTTCAGCTTTTTTCTGAAGTCTTTGTTTAATATGTAAAGATGTAATTATTTGCAGGGGCATATTCATCGAGATGAATCAGACTCTTTCTATCGCCGATACTGTGCCAGCTGGGGAAGGGAGCAGTGAAAGAGGTGATGTGAAGAGGTGCTGTGAATAGGGCATCTGTTCGGTGGGTGAAGGCCCTTGGTGTATGTTGTTTACGGTCCCTTCTATTTAAGTTCTTCTTAAATCCTTGGAACCTTGAAACTTCAACCAACCAACCGACTCCCCTACAAACATTAAGCACTGAACTGGATCCTGAGACTGTCTCCCACAAACACCCACCTTCAGTCCAACTCAAGCTTGGCGCATCATTCAAGATGGGAATCCTGACCTCTGCTGCCCGTACTGGGCTGGTGATACTCTCAGCCACCCTCCTTTTCATTTTCACTGTACCTCTCGTCGCGCCCATTCTCGTGCTCACGGCGGGGATATTTTCAATCGTTCCGTATTCCAACATCAACGCACTCATTCTACTACTCACAGTGGCTCTGGCGATATTCTCAACCCTTCCGGATTACATTGTCACCGCACCCGTTCTAGTGCTCACAGCAGCTTACCTCTTCCACGGTCTCCACGCCGAGAAGCCTATGCCCCGGGTGGCTGACAACCAGGACGCCCCCGTCTCGGTCAACTACTTCCCGTCTCGCCAGTGTAACTATGCCTGCGGATTCTGTTTCCACACCAATGCCTCGGACTACATCCTCCCCCTGGACGAGGCCAAGCGTGGACTGCTCCTCCTCAAGGGTAAGAACCACTTTTCCCTGTTTACGGCTCCCCGTTCCCCAAGAACGCAACACTTGGGGATCAGTAGCAGGTAATTAACAGGAATCAGAGGCCGGAATGCGCAAGCTCAACATCGCCGGCGGGGAGCCCTTCCTGCACCCGAAGTTCCTGGGTGAGCTCCTTCGGTACTGCAAGAACGACCTGGGCCTCGAGAGCGTGAGCATCATCAGCAACGGGAACAAGATCCGCGAGACGTGGGTCCGCCAGTACGGCCGGTACCTGGACATCCTGGCCGTCTCGCGCGACTCGTTCTTCCGGGAGACGAACACGGCGATCGGGTGCGGGGAGAACGGCCAAGAAGACGGCGGCCACTTGGAACAGGTGGTCCTCATCGCCGGATGGTGCAGGGAGTACGGCATCATATTCAAACTCAACACTGTCGTCAACATCCACAACTGGAACGAGCGCATGGCTTCGCAGACCGCGGAGCTGGCGCCGTTTCCCTGGAAGGTCTTTCAGTGCCTGATCGTCGAAGGCGAGAATGAGAATGAGACGCGTAAGCACGATATTTCTCCCTTTATGGTTCCCCGTCTTTCATGTTTCGCATGTCATAGAAAGCGTCACTTTGGAACCAGTCCGTAACAGGTGGTTAACACGTAGGTAATTTCGTCAGGGGTGCGTGACGCCAGAGAGTTCCTCATCTCCCAGGAGCAGTGGGAGGTCTTCTGCGACAGGCACAAGCACCTGCCGTGCTTCGTGCCCGACGACAAGCAGACCATGGCCGGGAGCTACCTGTTGCTGGATGAGCGGATGCGCTTCCTCGACAAGGGCGACGGGCCGATGAAGAAGAGCGATTCGCTGCTGGATGTCGGTGTCAAGAAGTCCATGCAGCAGGTCGCGTGGGACAAGGGTGCGTTTGTCAAGAGAGGTGGAATCTATGAGTGGCGGAAGCCGCAGGCAGCGGGCAGTGCTGAAGGAAATTGCAGTGGTTCTGATAAGAAGGAGCTGGAGTGGTAGGTCTAAGGTGACTGGTTGTCAAGTCCTGGTTCGGTCAGTCCGAAGTCTGCGCCATGGTCAAATGAGATTCTGAATCGAGGCAGATTTGAATTCTGGACTGGTGATTGAGGCTTGCCGAGATCGGCGGCGATATCTTCTCATTCGTCCGGTCGGGGAACTAGGGCGCGTGCTTGTCTTCATCCTTGCAGTCAACGTCACCGTCACGATCATGACTGACTTGTCTCGTTTGCCTCGAAAATTTGCAATGGTAAATATAAACCGAGTGACTCCTCTCGGGATGTTCAGAGATTCTTGCTGGGCATATTATACTCCTTCAACCTTCATGATCACGTAATTCACAATGTCACAAACCGAGACGATCTCACTGCGCCAAAGCACACCTTCCAACCTCGGCGAGTTGGAGGTTCAGACCGAGGAACAAGGACGCATTGATACTGAGCAGGCCGGTCAGCGTCGAAATAGCTCCAAGACGAAGAAATTCTGTGTCCTGATCGGCTCCGGCTTGATCCAACTACCAATATGGGGTACCGTCCTCCCACCCCCCCTTCCCAGCCAGAAACACAACTCACATAATTCACACACAGGCTTCGCGATGAGCTACGGCGTCTTCCAGGAGTACTTCACCAGCAACTGGCCGCTGAGCGGCAGCCGCGAGCTCACGGGCGTGATTGGCACGACGTTCAACGGCATAATCTGTAGGCACCATTCTTGTCCTTCTACGGCTCCTCGTTTTCATGTTTTGGAATATCCTAGCATGCATCAGGTTGGGACCCGTAGTAGGTGATTAACACGTATCAGACATCTCCATGCCCTTCCTCTTCGGCCTCTTCACCAGGCGCTGGGCCCGCTGGCGCCAGGCGGCGGCGCTGTGCGGCAGCCTCCTCACGTGCGCGAGCTTCCTGCTGTCATCGCTGAGCACGGCCGCGTGGCACCTGGTCGTGGCGCAGGGGGTCCTGGCGCCGCTGGGGTGCGCGCTCGTCTTCAGCCCCGTGACGCTGTCGCTGGGGGAGTGGTTCAGCAGCCAGGGCGGCAGCGGCGGCGGTGGTGGTAGTGGTGGCAAGAGCAACAGGGCGCTCGCGTACGGGGTCACGCTGTCGTGCAAGAACGTCGTGGGCTCGGCGTGCCCGTTCCTGTTCAGGGCGCTCCTCGACAGGTACGGCTTCCGCGCGGCGGTGCGGGTGTGGGCTGCCGTGGTCGCCGCGACGGGCGTCCCGGCCGTCTTCATGATCCCGACGCACCCGTCCAGCCCCGACGCGCCGCCGCGGTCGCGCAGGATCCCGTGGCACTTCCTCCGGCACAGGACAATCTACATCTACGGGGCGGCGATACTGCTCCAGAGCGCCGGGTACGGCATCCCGCAGACGTACCTGAGCACGTACGCGCACGACGTGGCGGGGCTGTCGCAGGCGTCGGCGACGCTGCTGCTGACCGTGTTCAACCTGCCCGGGATCGCGTCCTCGTCCTTCTTCGGGCTCCTGTGCGACAGCAGGCGGCTCGCCCTGTCCGCGGCGACGGTGACGGCCATACCCGCGGCCGGGTCCGCTCTCGCGGCGTTCCTGTTCTGGGGGCTCGCGTGGCGCGGCAGCATGGCGCTGCTGGTGCTCTTCTCGGCCACGTTTGGCTTCTTCGCCGGCGGGTACTCGGCGACGTGGGGCAGCGTGCTCAACGAGCTCGAGGGCGAGGCCAGGGACGGCAACGAGGCCGTCGACACGGGGATGCTCTACGGCCTGCTCAACGGCGCGAGGGGCGTCGGCTACGTTGGCGGCGGTCTGGTCGGCCTGCCCCTGCTCAAGGCTGGCGGCCAGGCTTCCATAGGGGCGTTTGGCTACGGCACGACGTATGGCCCGCTGATTGTGTTCACGGGGCTCTCATCTGTGCTTGGGGGCTGGGCTGTCCTGTGGAGGTGGCACAAGCTGGTGGCTTTTCTGTAGGTATTTGTGGCGGGATGAGCTCACATTCCTTTGGCTGAGTATTGATGCGTGTTGGGAAGTGGTATTGCCTATGTTGGCGTGTTATTATCACCATCAGTCATATTTTGTGAATCCGAGCCGATGGTTCATTTCAGCGCATGACTGCTTCCATGAGAATCATTGCGGAAGGGGACGGTTCACAAGCAGTTGGACGTGTGAACCGTGCTCTACGGCCCAGCCCTACTGTGTACACCACGCGGCCCTGTGTGCCATGGTTCCCGGATTTCCATACCGGGAAGCAATGCAATGAACCTCTCAGGTAGTGCGGCTATTCTGTACGGAGTTATAAGACAAACCACGTAATAGCTTCCAGGTTTGGCAGCACTAGGGGCCGTGGATCGGTAGTACGGCCTTCGGGCTGGACAAAACACAGACACATGCTCACTGCATGAGAGAGCGTGACGTGGGAAAAGCAACCGTGAGAACCGGGAACAAGGCGCGAGGCGCTCAATTTGTGCTCGTATTTCCCCGAATTCCTGACTGTCAGCCCAGGTCTGGCCGGCCTTGGTTCCCCAATGACACGGCTAAATGTGGAAGAAGGACCGACCTGGGCAAGACTGATTGGGCGGGAGAAGCAAGAAGGACGCAGGGCCCCCTGTCTGCCCAGAAGCTTGTTTGCAAAACATTGGCCCCACCGGGCAGAGCTGGGTGCAACGTCCATCGTCCAACTCTGGGGAAGTGGGCAGGTCATGGGCAGCAAAGTGGATCAAGGTCAAGCGAGGGCCAAGATCAGGAGCATTCGAATGCACACGAGGCAGTCCATCTCGACACTGCACCGTGTACGATCGGACGAGCTCGGCTCCCAGCACTGCACCGTCCACGAACCAATGCAGCTCTAGGAAAACTCTTCCAGGTGGTGCTCTGTCAGTCCTGTTTTAGCCCATGCACGCTTCTGCTGGCATCAGGAGAGGAGCCCCCAACCAACGGCAGGCCGGGGGAGCTCGAGGGATGTTCGGTGCGACCCAGCACGACGCCGCCACTAGTGCAGGAACGACCTGCACGAGCCTGGCGAGGAGGCGCCCGATTGGGACGGCCTGCCTGCGCTTGGGGGCGAGCATTGCACCATTGCACGCAGGGGGCGCACGCCAACAGGCGCCAACGACCCTCGGCAGACGGGACGCAGTGAGAGAGAGGGAATTCCTTCCGTGGCACCACCCAGAAAACAAATCCCACTTGGATATCCAATCAGGGCGATGACACACACACACACACATGCACACGTACACGTACACGAGCTCAGTCATTCTCACACTCTTGCCAAACATCCAGTGCGTGTGTGTGTGTGTGTGTAGACAGTCCGATCGATCGGGGTTCTCTTCACCCCGGCCTGCCATCTATACGGTTACACCCTCCCAGTTCCGTCCCATATATCCAGCCTTTGTCTCCTGTTGTGACCTTTCCCTTTGATATTATTTCTCCTGCTTGCCACCATCTTTGACATTTCTGCTCTCTACTGGCACTGGATCCTCGTCCCATCTGGACAACACATTCGCTCATCATTTTGTCCGTTACTGTAATAGTTCCTGGACTATCCCGATCTCAATACTACCATCACTGCTATTCCTTGCTACTCCTGCTACTGCTTAGCTCCTTCTTCGCATCTCCTTCTACGTCACTCAATTCCACTTGTCATACGCCGCTACTAATAAAAACATCCAGACGCTCTCCCACGCACAGCCAGACACGGACAGGCCTGACTCTCGTTTCTTCAACCTCTGTTCCCCTCAAGCATCACCAAGACTCGTTTTTTGGACCTTGTGAACTAGAGTTTAGCCCCGGTTCCTGCCAGAATAACTTACATCCCTCATTCATCAACCCTCACACTCCTCAAGATGCTCGGCCAATCATCTCTGGTGGCACTCGTCGCCGCCTCTCCTGCCCTGGCCGCATATCAGGGTTTCAACTACGGCTCTACCTTCACATCCGGCGCCGCCAAGGTCCAGAGCGACTTCGAGGCCGAGTTCAAGACCTCCCAGGGATTGATCAGTGCCCCAGGTGTCTTCAACTCCGCACGCCTGTACACCACGGTTGTGAGTCTCCTCCTCCCGTGCGTTGTTTTGTTTGATTTTGTTTTGTTTTGTTTTGTTCACATGTCCGCTGTTTTGTAATGTCTCACTCGGATGCACCGTGCGGCTAACCCCCCATTCCAGCAAGGCGGCACCGCCAACAGCCCCATCCAGGCCATCCCGGCGGCGATCAGCACCAAGACCTCCCTCCTCCTGGGCCTGTGGGCCTCTGCCGGCGACGCCAACTTTGCCAACGAGATCACCGCCCTCAAGTCCGCCATCGCCACCTACGGTTCCCAGCTCAGCGGCCTCGTCGCCGGCATCTCCGTGGGTTCTGAGGATCTCTACCGAATCTCGCCCACCGGCCTCCTCAACAAGGAGAACCCTGGCGTGGGCCCGGATGTCCTCGTCGGCTACATCAAGCAGGTCCGAGATGCCGTCGCTGGCACGCCTCTGTCCGGAGTCCCCATCGGCCACGTCGACACGTGGACCGCTTGGGTCAACGCGTCCAACGATGCCGTGATCTCGTCATCCGACTTCCTCGGTGTTGATGCGTACCCTTATTTCCAGGTACGTTCTACCTACGTCCTCCTTCCCCTGACTGCCACCTCTAAACACTACTAACAAAATCCCCCAAAAGACCACAATGGCCAACTCGATCTCGAACGGCAAGGCCCTCTTCAGCGACGCATTCGGCGCGACCCAGGCCGCGGCCAAGGGAAAGGAGGTCTGGGTGACAGAGACCGGGTGGCCGATCAGCGGGCCCGCGGCCAACGCCGCCGAGGCCAACACGGCCAACGCCGAGAAGTACTGGGACGACGTCGGCTGCAACATGCTGTTCGGCAAGACCAACACCTGGTGGTACACGCTCCAGGACGCGGCGCCCACCACGCCCTCCCCTAGCTTTGGGGTCGTCGGCAGCTCCCTGTCCACCACCCCGCTCTACGACCTCTCGTGCAACGCCTCCTCGTCCTCTCCTTCTTCCTCATCGGCAGCCGCGTCTGGAACCGCGTCGGGCACAGCATCCGGCGGTGGTGCTGCCACGGGTGTTTCCTCGGCCGCCGCCACGGCCAGCGGCGCGGATAGTGGCTCCCCTGGTATTTCCGCGGGCGCCGGTAGCGTCGTGACCGTGGGAGGCACTGGTGCTGGAGGCGCGGGCGGCGCGACTGCGACCCTGCCTGGTACGCCTACGAACCCGACTGGCGCCGGTGGCTCTGGCTCGGGCGGCTCCGGAAGTGGTGGCTCTGGCTCTGGCTCTGGCTCTGGCTCTGGCTCTGGCTCTGGCTCTGGCTCTGGCTCTGGCTCTGGATCGGCTGGCGGGAACGGTACTATCGGCGGTGGCAGCGGCTCCTCCCCGTCTGCTAGCACCACTGCGGTGATCACCAACGCTGCGCCTGCGAACCTGGTCTCCTTCGGCGCTGCATTCGTCGCCCTGCTGGCGGCGTGCATCATCCTCTAAGCGGAACGCTGAGTGGGTGGTTGTCTCATTTCTTGTCCTGGGCGGCGTCATTGAGCTGGGAGGTTTTCACTCCTTGTCGCGCACGAGAAAGGAAAATGACTGATGGTTGACTTTTTCTGTATCCGCATAATCTTCACTAGATGATGGACAAAATAATTTGGTTATGGCCGTTGAGCCTTGAGGGAAAATTACCTAGAAGAGATATGCATTTGTAACGAAAGGGATGGATACGTCAGTGGACGGATGATTGTCTGCTTCGTGTGCGAGGTCGGACGTTTTTGGAAATACGAACTTGTTAACCTCATTCCCGCTTTGAGTGAGAGAGATGGAATAAAAACTCAATATTCTAAACCTTGTGCTCTATGTGTGTTCCGCGTATTGTTTTGTGGCCAATATCTGTCAATGACTTATATCACTTCCATATTCGGTGGGAAACTTCACGCAATATCCGTGAAATGAATCTATGCAACCCGACTGATGCCCTGTCTATACCTTAGACTTTAAACCTCGACGGGGTAAATATATTCAGTATGTTTTAGACGGCGCGTTGGGATTCAACTCAAAAGTCGCCAAAGACGCCCTGCAGCTCCTTGACCTCGCCCGAGTGCTGCACCATGTCGTAGAAGGTCCCCTTTGCTCCGAAGAGGTCCTTGGGTGAGCCCATCCTGTTGGAAGACGTTAACAATATATACTTGATTTGGAGGAAAGAATTCTCGAATCCTGAGAAAAAGACTGTTGCTGAAATTTTGAATTATTGAGGGGGTTGGGGGGTTGCAAAACTCACTCTAGAACCCTCCCGCCGCCCATGACCACAACACGGTCGTAGTCCGCAATGGTCCGCAGCCGGTGCGCGATGGTAACGAGCGTCCTGCCGCCGCCGCCGTCCGACGCAGACGCACCAGGGTGGCCGCCGCCGCCGCCGCCGCCGCCGCCGCCAAAGCTCATCTCGCGCCGCAGCACCGCCTGGATCCCGTGGTCCGTCTCGTAGTCCATGGACGCGGTCGCCTCGTCCAGCAGCATCAGCTTGGACTTGCGCACCAGCGCGCGGCACAGCGACAGCACCTGCCGCTGGCCGTGCGAGAAGTTCTCGCCGCGCGCGTCCACGGTCGTCGAGGGCGAGAGGCCTGCCGCCGAGGACGAGATGGCCTCTGCCGCCGGGGTGGAGAGGCCGCTTAGCAGGGGGGTCTGCTCGGTTGGTGGCGAGGTCGTGCCGGGTGGTATCTTGCCGACTTCTTCGTCGTCTTCTTCTTCCCCATCTTCCCCTCCGTCTGTTGTTGCGCCGCGGGGCTTGAGGCCGTCGCGGTCGCGGAACTTGAAGCTCGCGATGCCGGCGCAGCTGGCCAGGGCGCCCTCGACAACTTCCGGCGCGGCATCGCCCGCCGGGTCGAGGTTGGTGCCCACGGTGCCGTTGAAGAGGACGGCCTCCTGCGGGATGATGGTCAGCGAGCGGCGGAGGCGCCGCCGCGGGACCGTCGTGATGTCCACGCCGTCGTACAGGATCTGCCCGGACACGACGTGCGTGAAGCGCAGCAGCGACAGCACGAGCGTGCTCTTGCCGGACCCCGTGCGCCCCACCACCGCCACGCGCTCGCCCGCCGCGAACTTGAGGCTGATGTCCTTGAGGATGTCCGGCCCGTCCGGGTCGTACCGGATCGTCACGTTGCGGAACTCGATCGCCCCCGTCGCGGGCCACGACGCCGGGGCCTCGAGGGCTGGCTGGTGCTGCTGGGGTGCAGCTGGGGTGATGGCGTCCTCTGTCTTCTCCTCCGGGTCCAGCGACGCGTACTCCCTCACGCGGTGGAAGCTCTGCAGCTCCACCTCGAGCTCGTTGGCGAGGCGGACCAGGTACAGGATCGTCGACGACAGGCCGCTCGCGTTGGTGAGCGAGAACCCCACGAGGCCGGCGGGGATCAGGCCGACCTTTGAGATGGCGATGGCTCCCGCGCAGGCCATGACCAGGGCCGTGACAAAGTCTATGCGCAGGCCGACCCAACGGTTGAGGTTGTAGTTGGTCTCATTGGCGCGGTTGAACGGGCGCAACCTCTCGGCCAACAGGTTTCCGAAGCTCTTCGGCATGCCCTTGCGGGCACGGATGATCTGGATCCCAGCCATGTCGTCGTTGAACTGTGAAAAGACGGGTGACTGGGACGAGGACACCAGCCGCTTCACGACCACTGCCGTCCTTGTGTACATTTCACCTGCCACAAACCCGACCAGGCAGCTGAACAGGCCAGGCACGATGAAAATAGGCATGATGGCCGAGACAGCGCCGAGTCGGAAGACCAGCTCGACCGCAAGCTGGATAGTACCTTGAAGCATACGGTTGAGTTGATTATCGAGCGATGCCATATCTCTCGAGAATCTGTTCACAATTCTGCCAGTAGGTGTATCCTGCGCACACAGTATTAGAAGAGGCGGCAGGCAAAAATGAATAGGAGGAACTGACCTTGAACCATGACAGCGACACATTCATGACGCTGCGGACGAACTCAGCATGCAGTCGTTTCGCCGCCTGCCAGCCACCGTTGGCGTAGATCAGGAATACCACACCGTCCACGATGAGATTTCCCACTGATATAGCCGCGTAAATCCCTAAGTAATACCCAACGTCAACAGCATCTCTACGATCGACTGCGTCGACCCAGACGCTGATCCAAAGGGTCGTGGCTAACAATGAAGCAGTGCCAATAACGGTGGCAAGCAGAGTGACGATAGGATATGCAGGGCCGCCGAAGTAAGTCATGTACTGGAAGAATGACATTCTGCCCGTGGCTCCGGTGGCCTCCATTTCCTTCGTGATGTCGTCCTTCTTTGGCTTCGACGCGGCAGCAGGCTTCGCAGCCTCACCGCCATTGACGCCATTGGTTCCGTTTCCATTCGTAGTTGTCTTCGCCTCCGGGCCGTCGCCCTCGATCGCGTCCTTGGCGACCTGGACCGGCTTGCGGACGATGCCGATGTGCTGCTCCTGGCTGGTGATGGTGCCGTTCTCCAACACCACGTGCAGGTCGGCCTGCTCGGCAATCCACTTCACCTGGGTCACGAGGACGACCGTGCGGCCCTTGAGCAGGTCAGTACAAAAGCACTGTTCCCACACCGAGGCGGTGGTCTTGGAGTCGAGCGAGGAGAAGATGTCGTCCAGGAGGAGCAGCGGCGCCTTCGAGTAGAGGGCCCGGGCCAGGGCAACACGTGCCTTTTGGCCGCCCGACAACGCCGTCCCGTTCTCTCCCACTTCGGTCTCGTCCCGGTCTGGGAGCTCTGAGAGGTCCAGCGGGAGGCAGCACGCCTCGATGACGCGTTTGTAGCGGACCTCCTCGAGGGGGCTGGAGAAGAGGATGTTTTCCTTGATTGACGCGCTCTGGAGCCACGCCGTCTGGGAGCAAAAGGCGACATCGTCAGGCCGTGTCACTGAACCTGATTCTTTGATGGTCTCGCCCAGGATCGACAGCAGCAAGCTCGTCTTTCCGCTTCCAGATGCTCCGAAGATGGTGTTCAAGCCTCCCTCGACGAAGTCTATGGAGACTTCCTTTAGGGTGAAGTCGGCCTTCTTGTTCCGCCTGAATGTGGCCTTCTCGATACGCAGTGGCCCTTCCGGGTAAGTGATCAGTGGAGTTGTGTTGGTGAAGTACCTATTAAGACGGTCGAACGAAATCCAGGCATTGGTGACGTTCTTCGAAAGATAGCCAAACATGCCAATGTTGTTCCTCATCGTAGCAACAAGTGACAGAACCGTGAAAGCAACCTGCGCCGTAAGGGGTTCTTTGAGCACCGAGGTGTACAAAGTAAACATGACAACCAATGAGACCATTGGCATGAACTCTACCGCCTCGCCGAGCAGTGTATAAAGAATGGCGATCCTCCACAGCACCTTTTGTTCCGCGTCTCGAGCGTTGTCAATTATCTTCGCCATTGCATCTTCCCAGGCGAAATACTTGATGGCCCTGATCGAACCAAGATACTCGGAAATCAGGGATATCCGGGCATCCTGCGTTGCCTTGACTTGACGCTGGCTCTTACCCATCAACTGCGCGACGTACGTCGGAATAGGTATCGCAATTACGATCAGGGCAGAGCCGATGAGAGCCGGCCAGCCCAGAATCGCGTAGAGACCTACGAAGGAGAGTAGTATGCCTGTGGGGGCTCCAACCCCTATGAGGACCACGTCTCGGGCCTGCCAGATAGCGTCAATGTCTCCTGACATCAAATTTTGCAGCTGTCCCGCGTGTGTTGTCTTTTTCGCTGTGGCCTGCTGGCCCTCGGCATCATTCAGGACGTCTCCGTCCAACTCCATTGAGGACATGGCGCGGTGGTATAGCTCTTGCGTCATGGCGGCTTTGACACGGACGATCAACCGAGTCGACGTGAAGATGTACTGTTGAAACAGGACGGTCTTGGTCATGGGACCAACGAACAGAAGGATGAGCCAGATGACGGGGCTGAGAACCGCTTTATCAGGGTTGGAAAGGTAGGCCAGGAGCTGATACATGGCGAAGGGTGCCACAAGCTCGATCGCGTAACATGTGCCCGCAAAGAAGGTCATCAGAGGCAGCTCAATGCGCAAGAAGCGTAGGACTGTCCACAAGGTGTCACTGCTCTTCGCGCGGGCTTCTTGGATTTTGGAGAGCAGGTACAGTGGCTCATCGTACCACGGCAGAGGCGGCAGCTCGTCCATGTCAACTGCCCTCCGGCAGCCCTTCCAGATCAGTGGAGTCAGCCACTCAAAGGTCAGGTAGAGATTCCACCAGCTGCATGTCTCCTCTGGCGCGGGGGCGACTTTCTCCGGCGCGTCCAGCAGCTCAAAGATCACAGGAGGCGGCGCCCATTCTCTGGGTGTGGTGATCGCAACGATGTTGGCAGCCGCGAGGGAAACAAGTGCGCCAATGACCATGTCTCCAGGCCGGTACGTTGAGTGCATCTCCAACAAGGGTAGAACCTCGGTGGCTGCCAGCAGCAAAAGAGAGGTTCCGAGGAGGAAGTTGGTCTGGTGCAGAGCGATGTGGCGCCATCGCAGACCGCTGGCGAGCCTGGTGAGGCCAAAGACAAATGCGCCGGCGACGAGTGCGACGTTGTACCATTGCTGTGTGTCACCCCTGACTGCGGCGACGATAATAAATGCCGAGGCGCAGGCCCGGGTGATCTGCGAGCAGAGCTCAAACCCGACCGATATCTGGGACGCCTTGGCGTGGTGGGGGCCAACCTTGATGGCTTTTGAGGCGTGGATGCTGGCCAAAGTCCACAAGAAGGAAATGGCCAGTATCGCAACCTGGACGTAGCCGGAGGTGGCCCAGTCCGCGATGGTTTGGATCCATGGGACATGAGATTGGCTGTCGGGCAGTAGAGTTCACGGGTCAGCAATCGGGAACCGCTGGGTGGCAGCCAAGAACAGGTTAGGGTCCGGGCCGTCGGGAATGTAAAAGTAACATTGCTCGGGAGAAAGCGAGCCGCATACCTTGACGCAGAGAACACGCTCAATTTGTCGATGACTGAGCCGTCACGGCCCAGCTGTATTAATCTGGTGGGTGTCCATCCATACTGGAAGAGAGGGACCTCGGCCATGGTGAGAATGGCGCGGGTGATGGTGCTGATGGAAGAGCGAGAGAAGGAGTAAGAATCCTTGGCCCCGCGCACTTGCAGCCATATAAAGGAACGACTAGAATCCGTGGGTAAGGTATCTTGCAGAGATTGTAGGATGCAGACTGGCAGAGTCACCCAGGCAGCACCACATGCATGTAAGACTGCGGCGGGACCTGCCCTCGGACGAATTCCAGGGGTCCTCTTGAGCGAGCTTCCTGAACGGGAAGAGGAGCACTTGATAGGAGGATGTGGTTGGGGACTTTTGCAGGCTAACGGAGTCTCGCTAAAACGCCGCTAAGGCGGCTCCCAAACCATCTCGAAGGAATAGCGGGGCTGTGACCATATCCACTGAAGCACGACTCACACAGCTTATAAAACTACCGAAAAGAAGTTAGTAACTGCTGGGTTTAGGAAGAAAAATAAATCGAAAGTTACAAACTTATACTTTTATTCATGACGTAATTTTCCACTTGAGATGTATTCTAACAAGTTGCTAGTATTAAGTATAACATTACAATATAATTTGTATATAATCTTTCCAAAATAGGACTAGAATCGGTGTTATAGCAGGGCTACCTTGACAATATCAAGGAAGGCGTGGGTGGAGGCCGGGGAACAGCTCGAAGGCTCTCTGCCTTAACGCAGGCAGCCGCAATTCCAACCTCTGTGCTGCCACAGGACCCGGATGCCACCACCGTTCTGCTTTAGACAGAAGGCAAACATGAGTAACCTAAACACTCCGGATGATCATGCTTCCTGCCAAAATGGTGATCCCCTGAAATAGTGATACAGACTAGCTGCTGGTGGAAGTTAAACTGAGACCCCTTCACCTCGCACAGAGCGACATCCATACGGCGGTTTTCTCCCAGTCCCTCCGCACATGGAAAATATTGAGTTCGATCTCAGCATTACAGCCCTTCCCTAGTGCACATACCTGAACGCCACCACGGCATCGCCACCATGCCCGGCTTTGGAGCCCCTGATATCGGCATGATTGACGACACCCTGCTGCTCCTCCATCTCAAACTTCCTATTCAGCCCCTTCAGGTAGTGCTTGATGTACAACGCCAGAGCAGCGCAGACCAGGCACGACGCGCTCATGACAGCCCCGCCGGCGTAGTACCTGGGCTTCTGGCTGTCGGGGAACATGTACGCCGTGTAGAAGTGCGCCACGCCGGCGCCCATGAAGTTGACAATCGCCAGCGCTGCGGCTCGTTTCGAACGCGGCCGGGGAAGGGAGGCGCTCACCCAGCTCACGCACAGGTTGTACGGTGAGTACGAGCCTGAGGTCATGAGGAACATGGAGAAGTAGCGGCCGCCGGTGGACGGAACGAACATGGCCTGCCCGGGAGTTAGCAAGAAAGAAAATGTGATTAGGGACCTGAGGTGCTTTACCAAAATATTGCCGAGGAGAGCGAATAGCATTGGAACCGCGACGTGATACCCTCGCTCCTGCTTGTGCGAAGCATGAAACGAGACCGCCAGGGATACGAAGAAGGCGAAAAAGTATGGCGGTGACGTGAGCAGTAGGGTCTTGGTGCTGTCATATCCCAGGGTCCCGACTATAGAAGGGAAGAAGTTGTTGAAGGACTGGGCGGTAATAAGGGACATCTGCATAGCGACAAACATGTACAGCTTGCGGTCTTTAAGTGCTTGCTTCAGTCCCCACAAGATCGACTCGGGGTCCTCGTCTACGATTCCGGCGTTCTCTTTCCTGATCCTCCATTCCTGATCACCCGGGTCAATAACCGCCTAAGCGTGAAGAAGCATGGGGTACATAATCTGCGGCCCGGAGACCACTTACCGCGTAAAGTTGCATATCTCTCGAGAGGAAAAGATGTTTGCTCTGGAGGGGATAGTCCGTGAGGAGTGGAAGCAGAATGATTGCTATGCCTACGGTCATGGAACCTTCGATGATGAAGAGCCATTCCTTTTAGAAAGTAATTAGCGGAATGGTTATTCCAGACGTAGACTGTTTGCTAAAACGAACCCACGATGGCCTTCCAGCGACGTTTTCCATCTGCGAAGTGACTGGAAGGCATTGTTAGCTCATTGTTCCTATACTCTGACGAGAATCATAGCCATACTCCCTGCTGCTATCAGTCCAGAGAATGCAGTGGCTAACATATTCCCACCATAAAGGACAGCAATCCTAGGTGGTAGTTCGGCCCGGGTGTACCAGCAACTCAAGAGGAAGAACACCGCCGGCAGAAATGGGGCTTTAGAGTTTCCGTTAATACTGAGGCCTGAAGTACTTGGTTCAAGATGTAGGGTTATGCATACCCTCGACAAGCCCGAGAACGAATCTGACAGAAGCCAGTTGGGCGAAGTTCTTGGTGAAGCCTTGGCTCATTGAGACAATGCCCCACAAGGATGTGGTTATGCAAATGTAGTAGGATCTGAAAATGTGTCAGCACATAACATTTTACTCATATAATTCGTAACCCCCAACACTATAGTGATGTAGGCTTGGTCCTCAGTTGGCCCAACTCACGGTCGAATTTTGCCGATAATCAGATTCGAAGGAACTTGTGTAAGACAGTCTATGGCGAATCAGCGCCTATCGGTGAAGATTACTACGCCGATGGTCAGGAAGAAGCATACATCCAACGTAGAACATTAGTAGACATGTGTTGTATTGATCATTTGTGAGATTCAAGGTGTCCGTCAGACCAACGATCTTGGCACTGGCGATATTGTTTCGATCCCTTTGAGAAAGAGTCAGAATCTGAGTAACACACCACATAGGCTGCTATCATGCTCACAAAATGTTCAGCAGAAACAAGATGAAAACCACTGGTAGAAGCGTGAGGTCTAGCGTCCGCGTAAGCCGCCTGTTGAGCTGTGCCTGCTCAGCTTCACTCAGGTCCGCGATCTCGTCCGGCAGTGGTAAATTGTCTGGAACAAGGTCCTTGGGGTTTTCATAATGCGCAGCATCATCCTTTTGCGGCGAAATTACTTCAGACATGGTGGTTGATTAGATAGGTCCAGTCTCTTAAAAGACAACCCTAGAATAGAGGACAGGTGGATATCCCCTCCCAATTAAATGCGGGAAAGCTTTTGTTATTCTCATTCTCGAGCACATATTATAGCAGTTGTGCAGTCACGGCTTCGGAGAGAAAGGCGAGTCTACCCCAGACGATGCGGGGCCGGCTGATCGTCTCGGGGCCCATAAGACTCAAGCTTAATACATAATAAGGCCATGTTGACCACCTCAGAATGCGGGGCCCCGCAATCTGGACAGCTGCGACATATTGAGGGGAATATACACCCCTGGACCCTGGACCTCTGGAATTGGAATATGGGCTCCGCTTTCCCATAAGCTCGGCAAGAAAGCCGAGCTTGTCAGCTTCAATGAGACCCCTCTCCTGCGGAAGAGCTAAACACGGCGTGGGAATGGATCTGTGTTTCGAAATTGATCCTTATTCTGGTGGGCAGGTGGAGAGGCAGATGTGATAGACTTATGACTCTAGAAGTCCTTGTTTAAGACAGTCCCAAACAACGGGGGGAGGGGCTAAGGGTATATATTCCTGCGGACCGCAAATCTTTAAAATAGTTCATAAAATTTATACTCAAATTAAAACAGAAATTTGAAACAATATTTTCAATGAAAAGAAACATTAAATCTTATCAACAAAGTGAAAAGTCTTATATTAATCAAAATCTATACCTTACCACTTAGGGTAGGCGGGCTGTGGTTTTACAGGGACTGGGGAAGACCCTGAATTCTTGTAGGACCATCAGATGATAGCGCATCATGGGCGGGACAGAAACGAATTGCCGTTTCACCCCCACTGGGCCCCACACCATCCTCGTTGTCTAGCCTGCATAGCGTGCAGTCACAGACAGGCAACTTTATTCTAGAAAGGTGGTGCCTGAAATGTGGGAACACAAAGATTGTTCTGCCTAGCTCGTGTTGCACTACTCGATGAGAGATGAAACTTCTGAGGCAGACATCGACTGTAGGAAGTCAAGGCGCGGCCAGACGAGAGTACCTTGAACACTGCAAGTATCGTTGACTGCGGATGCAAACTTACCCGTTATCTAGGTGAACAATAGTCGATCCTTCGAACACCATGCCTTCCGGGAGACCACATGTCTTATCCATGACAGGGGCGTTGGTCCGACGATGCCATGTGTACGGAGTACATTTCCAGTAGTCTCGTGTCGGCGACGGGATGTGGGACCCGGCGCTCATTGAGACCGGGCGAGACGGCAGGATGCGTGGATGGTAAGCAGTAGCAAGAGATAAGGCAAGGATCCGGATCCTGAGGACTGCACGCAAATCTACCCCCATGACTCAAATGTGGCTGCAACCATATCGAGGTTGATGGAAGGCTCTGCCTTGACATGCAAGCTGCTAGAGCCGTGACTCCGAGTTCCGTGCTAATACGGAGGGAAAAAAAGCCGACCGCACGGCACACTCGGCACAGGCATGCAGGCTGCGGTCCTAAAGCTAAGCTGGGCTGGCCCGGGCTGGCTGGCTGGCATGTCTGACGGCTCTCGAGAGACATCAGCAAAAGCGGCTAGATTATTAGATTGGGGGCAAGGTGTGTTACAAGCACTGATGCGGCTCCGGAAAGGCCAAGGCTGGCTGTGGCTTCGGCTGGTCCACTGCCCTCGGTCCGTTGCAGAATCAACGGGAATGCATGAGGCGAGTGGTTGATGGGGGACTTTGCAGCAGAATGCCGTCTGAGAATGCCGTCTGACCGCAGTTGTGTCTGACGAAGGCTATGTCTCAAGCTGTGGAGGCTGAGGTCAGGTGGTCATTGAAATTGATGCAAAGTCCTAGATTGACCACTCAGTCAAAGCAGTACGCAGTACGGAGTACGTACGGTGATAGGTGATGCTGGGTGGTAGTGGGTACCATCGGCAGAAGGTGCTTCCAATGTTCCGACCTGGGCAGACCCACTACCCAAGTGTGCAAGGTGGTCATAGCTCCTCATGGATTCCCAGGGAAAATTTGGCTCGTGCCAGACAGCACAACAGCAAAACACCAGAACAACAACGTTTTGCTCCTCTGGTCTTCGCTCCCTTCTCACAACCCACACATCACCTTGCCACGCGGCAAGCCTGGTAGAGAAAGAGAGCTCACCTTCGGTGGCCTCACCTCACACGAGACAACCGAGGCCTCTGCAACTGTGGCCGTCTTTTGTTCCCGCACATGAGTCGATGAGGCGCTCTGTCCCTCGCACCCGGCGCCATCCAATCGGCGTTGCGTCCTTCATCATGTGCTGCACCTAGTCGACCAGTCTGAGCTTCATTGTCCACCAAGAAAATGGAGTCTCTGGATGCTACCACCACCGCCGCATCGGCTCTGTCCACCCTTGCCGGTGCCAGTGCCAGTGCCGGTGTCGCGTCCCTCAGTGCCCCCAACCCGGCATTGTCGTCGGTCATGACGCGCGCCAATGATGTCGTCGTCACCCACGGCTCCTTCTCGTGGATAGGCCTCATTGCGAGGCTCATCCTCTGGATCCTGCAGCTGTTGTCCACCATCATCTACTACGCCCTCAAGCTCACCACTATATCCATTCCCACTTTGCTTTTTAATCTTTTTTCCACCAGCCTGACGTTTACCATGAATGCCACGACCATGTACGTTTGATCCCCCGCCGCCCCAACTTCTTCCAGTTATCGCCTGCTAATATCTCTTCCAGAATGATAATAATAGCGTTGATATTTTCCGGGATAAGCTGGGTCGTTCGGTACCGATATCTGAACATGTACTCGCGCCTCCCGCCAGAGCCTCAGAGGAAGGAGCCCGAGGTCGAGCTCTTCCCTGACACACACGAGGACGGCATCAAGTCCGGCCTGTCCAACTATTTGGACGAGTTTTTGAGCGCCATCAAGATCTTTGGGTACCTGGAGAGGCCCGTCTTCCACGAGTTGACTCGTAGCATGCAGACAAGGAAACTGATTGCCGGCGAGACCCTCAACCTGGAAGACGAGCAAGGCTTCTGCTTGGTTGTTGACGGCCTTGTCGAGATCTTTGTCAAGTCTGCTAGAGCAGCCAGAGCCAATAGCGCCGGCAGCGAGGGCTCGTGGGACTCGGCCAGCGATGCCGAAGATGGGGAGATGCACCGCCCCGGGCAGCAGCGATATCAGCTTCTCACCGAGGTGCGGAATGGCGCCCCCATGTCCTCGCTGTTCACAATCATGTCTCTCTTCACCGAAGACGTCAAATTACGGCATGCCGACGACGAAGCACCCATGCCTGATACCGCCGCTTCCCACGACGGCCATTCCAGGTTTCCCTCGGATGTTGGTCTTCAGAAGCCCAACGAGATACCCATATCTTTTCCAACTACCCCAATGTCAGAAGGCCCACCAGATAGTAGTCGGGGCGTTCGGCTTCAGGAGCCCGCCAACCTGCAACCTGGTGCTGGCCCCTTGCCGAGGGTCCCGCCCATGTCCCTTGACGATAGCATTCCTTCCACCCACCATTACCCTCGTCATCATCAGCTCAAGACCAGGCCAGGGATCAAGCGTGTCGGCACCAGCTCGGTTCACCCAGACGTCATTGCCAGGGCATCAGTGGACACAACGATTGCCATCATCCCGGCCAGTGCCTTCCGACGCCTCATCCGCGTGTACCCCAAGGCGACTTCTCACATCGTGCACTTGATCCTTTCTCGTTTCCAGCGGGTCACATTGGCAACGGCCTTCAGCTATCTGGGCCTGGGTGGTGAGGTCTTGCAGACGGAGAAGAACATGATCAAATACACCATCTGTCAGCTCCCGAATCAGTTGCGCGGAGATCCATTAGAGCGCCTCAAAGAGAAGTTCAAACGAGAACGCGAGCGAATTGGAGAGGGAGAGGCTGGGAAAGGCATTGCGCTGCACAACTCCATGGCGGCAAGTCGTCGCCGGACATCCTCGACAGGCCTGCGGAAAGAGGCTGTGTTGCAAGCCATGAAAGGATCCGTGGTCACCTCAACCATATTTCCCCCTCAGCAGCGGAGCTCGATCGATGTGCCCAGCCCGGGTGATCTTTTGGCTAACATACAGCACGCACGAGGTGGAGGGCGCTCATCGCGGCAGCTCTCGGCTCCACGTCACGACTCCGCCCAGCGGTCTGAAGCACAGCGGAAGGAAGGGATGTCCCCTCTGGCAGAGAGGACCTTCAATCCCTTCGCAAGCCAGCGCATCTCTCTCGGGAAGAGAGAGCAAGTTGACGAGGATAATGTGTTCCGAGAATCCATATTGGAATGCATGTTCAAGGCCATCGGTCTGGAATCAAGTGGCACGCCATCTCGAGGGACCGACTCGGTTGAAGCCTCTCCTAGGCTTGTCTCCTTCGATCAGCGGCGCCACAAGGCAATCTTTTCCAACAACGCGTTCGGTTTCATGGATCCATTTGATGCCTCAGTCGATGGGGACACTGAGTCTGTGACCTCTAGTGGCCTGGCCACAAACGCCTCACCCGGTCCCCATGCTCTCGCCCAAGACATGAAGCACGAACTGGAAATTGTCTTCTTCCCGAAAGGATCTGTACTTGTTGAGCAGGGAGAGCGAAACCCTGGCCTGTACTATGTCATTGATGGCTTCCTTGACATGTGCGCTTCCTGTGAGGAAAAGCCCAGGGACATCTTGCACAGCTCGGGCGAAGGGACGACGGAAGTGCCGGATGGATCCTATGCTCATCGCCGCACGGGAACAACAACCTCGGAGTTCTCAGCGCCTGATTTCGGACAGGGAGGATCAGACGCCCGTAAGAAAGGCGCCGTCCGAAAAAGCGTTGCGCTGATCAAGCCCGGGGGACTTGCAGGCTACGTCGGAACCGTGTCTTCGTACCGATCCTTCATTGACGTTGTTGCAAAGACAGATGTCTACGTAGGCTTCCTACCTCGCGCGTCACTGGAACGAATAGTGGACAAGTATCCTATCGTGCTCCTGACGATGGCCAAGAGGCTGACGAGTCTGTTGCCGCGTCTGATCCTGCATATTGACTTCGCCCTGGAATGGCTATCAGTTAATGCCGGCCAGGTCATCTTCCACGGAGGTGACGAAAGTGACGCTATCTACCTCGTGCTAAACGGCCGGCTGCGCCTGGTTGAGGATCGCAAAGATGGCGGAGTCTCTGTGAGGGCCGAGTTCGGCCAAGGCGAGAGCGTCGGGGAGCTTGAGGTGTTGACCGAATCGGCTCGTACTGGAACCCTCCACGCCATCCGAGACACAGAAGTCGTCAAATTTCCGCGCACGCTGTTCAACAGCTTGGCACAAGAACACCCAAGCATCACGATCAAGATCTCCAAGATGATCGCCTCCAAAATGCGCGCTTTCGTTGACGACCCGGTGGTATCAAAGGATGGCTGGAGCCGAACGACAGTCAACAAAAGCTCGTCCACGCTCAACCTGCGGACTGTGGCGGTTTTGCCCGTGACTGCGGGAGTCCCCGTAGTTGATTTCGGGAACCGCCTCATGTCTGCACTTCAGCAAGTCGGAACTCGCAACGGCGCTACAGTCCTGAATCAGTCCGCCATCCTCAATCACCTGGGGAAGCACGCCTTCAGCAGAATGGGAAAGCTGAGGTTATCTCAATACTTGGCAGACCTGGAAGAGAAGTTCGGTCTCGTCGTCTACGTTGCAGGTAAGCTCCTTGAATGTCTTCTTGATATCGGTCATATTCCACTCTGCGTAATGATGAGAAATCCACTGTCCAAAGGCCAGCCAGCCGGTGATGGTCAACATTAACTCTAATTTTTTCCTGAACTCAACACACAAACTTCCTTCATCAACTTTATCCGCACTGAACCTGACATGCGCTGACGTTCATGATGTGACCAGATACAAGCGTCAATTCAGCTTGGACCCAGACTTGCATAACGCAGGCCGACTGCATTCTGCTAGTTGGTCTGGCAGAAGGGTCACCTGAAGTCGGAGAATATGAACGCTTCATGCTGGGCCAGAAATCTACTGCTCAGAAGATTTTGGTCTTGCTGCATGCTGAGAGGTATTCTGTATCGGGTATGACGAGAGCCTGGCTGAAGAACAGAGTGTGGATCAACGGCGGCCACTTCCACGTACAAATGGACATCGGACGCGAGAACCTCCCTCTTCATCCTCGGGCCAAGCGCCTTGGTCTCAATATCAAAGAGCGGGTACAAACACTGCAGGCTGAAATCCAGAAGTATACATCGAGGAAGGTCCGGTACAGCCCCGTGTACGCTCCCGATGCACCATTCAAGGGCGATTTCCACCGCCTGGCAAGACGACTGTGTGGCAGGTCAGTTGGCCTTGTGCTTGGTGGAGGAGGGGCACGAGGGATTGCACACGTTGGCATTATTCGAGCGCTGGAGGAGGCTGGTATTCCCATCGATGTCGTAGGTGGCACGTCTATAGGCTCCTTGGTCGGCGGCCTTTATGCTCGACACGCGGATGTGGTCCCCATTCTTGGGCTGGCAAAGAAGTTTTCCGGTCGCATGGGCAGCAAGTGGAGGTTTGCGTTAGACCTCACCTATCCCTCGGCCTCCTACACCACTGGCCACGAGTTCAATCGCGGCATCTTCAAGATATTCGAGAAGACGCAGATCGAGGACTTCTGGTTGGAGTTCTACTGCAACACGACCAACATCAGCAAGAGTCGAGCCGAGATTCACACCAGTGGGTACGCATGGCGGTACATCCGGGCGTCCATGTCTCTGGCTGGCCTCCTCCCGCCTCTTTGCGACGAGGGCAGTATGCTGCTGGATGGTGGCTACATTGACAACCTGACGGTGTCGCACATGAAGTCACTAGGGGTGGACACCATCTTCGCCGTAGATGTCGGGTCTCTGGACGACAACACACCCCAGTCGTTCGGAGACACGCTGTCGGGCGCCTGGGCGTTCTGGAACAGGTGGAACCCCTTCTCGTCGACGCCGAACCCGCCGACATTGGCCGAGATCCAGGCGCGCCTCGCGTACGTGTCGAGCGTCGACGCCCTCGAGCGGGCGAAGAACCTGCCCGGGTGCATCTACATGCGGCCGCCGATCGACGACTACGGCACGCTCGACTTTGGCAAGTTCGACGAGATCACGCAGCTGGGCTACCGGTACGGGCAAGAGTTCCTGCAGGACCTACGGGAGAAGGGCCTGCTGCCGTTCAAGGAGGAGAGGGAGGCCAAGGAGGCGCTTAGGAGGACGATGGCGCCCCGGAGGGCGAGTATCTAGAACTAGAACTAGAACTAGATGTCAAATGCAAGCTCGGGCTGGGGCTGAAGCTCCAGACACCACCACACATGCCTCCACTCAGCAGAGACGTGAAGCCGTCATGAATGACAACGCAAAGCCAAAACAAGGTGACCGGAAGTCTAGGATTACGAGAACACCTCAACTTGAGAAGAGACGGGTGATTCCTCCACTCTCGGCGTGAGATCATGCCTCTTGTTACAGTGCATCTGGCCATTACTTGTAGGTTCCTGATCCGTTCCGTATGTTCGCCTCCCACTTCGCTATTCCTTGATCTATTCCCAGCTGTAATCGACAGCCTACCAGGAGCTCCGGGCTTGGGTGTTATCTGTACGCCCTGGACACGCATTTCATATACACTTTTCCTGACGGACGACCTGCTCCCACACGATCAAAAGCAAGAGGTGGGAGTCGATTGTCCGTCGCCCTCCCCTGAGCATCGCATAGTGAAAAGTCGTAGATGGCCAAGAATAGAACGGTTGGTACCACGATATTCAGTTTCGCAAACTACTATTCGTTAGCTTATAATCTCAGTATGACCTCGAAGAATTATGCATACTCTCATAGCCGCTGGAAGAGTCAGTCAGGTTAGTACGGATTCGGAACCTTCACATCCTATATTTGGGGCACTTACGACACGGATGATTCCCTGATCCCCACCCAAGAAAGGCGTGAGGCGTTGTCATACCTTCGGCCCTGGCCTGGTCGTGTCGACTCGGGTCCCATTCGTGAGGGTCTTTGTAAATCTGCGGATCCATATGGACATCCTGAGCGGCGTAGACCTAGAGTCAGACCAAAAATTAGCGAGATTCTAAGGCGCGGAGACCCAGCTTTTCACATCTTCCACTCACTGCGAGGCTATCCGGAGGGATGAATGACCCAGTATCTCCGACTGGCACCTTCTTGCCACCGATGTTCTTCCTCACAATTGTTCCCGACATGGTAAACCGCATAGTTTCCTTCATGGCCAGCTCGAGGAGCGGAAATTCTGTTTCCCAGTCTTCAAGCGTGAACCGGTGCAAGATGTCAACAGCGGTCTCATCTGGCTGCAGTCTATGATTCTTGATGGCTGCATCGACTTCTGCCCTCAGTTTCTCCATCCACTTCGGACTCTGAGCCAGGTAGCACAAGTTCCACGCAGCGTTGATGCTTGTGTTGAAGACGCCGGCGAGGATTCCGCCAATAATCGACTACGCATCAACAGGATGTCAGATGGTATTATTTGTCTGTCGCAAGATGGATCAAGACGTACCAAAGTAATTATAGGGTCGCTGATCTTTTGTTCCATCATCAGCTGCATCGCATCTTGCTCCACTCTGCCAGTTTTGCGTCTCTCAGCGACGAAACCTTGAATCAACCAGTGTAGTCTGGAGTATCCCCAAAGTCGTCTGAGTTTGGAGGGCGTGGGTAACAACGGGAACCAGATATCGAAGAGAGAGCTTTCTTCAAGTGGTTTGTATACTTCCCTCGTCTTGACAACCAGGTCCAGGCTATTAGCAATGTCATGCGTTCCTGTCATACGATGTGTGAGTCGATATATGAGAATACCCATCGTGTCAACTGGGTCAATTATGCCCGCAGAACCTATGCCCTGAACACACTCGTCACTATCGTTGACAAGATGATGAAGATTGAGTGTCATCTGGTCGTCATATGTACACTTCTTGTAGACAAGCATAGCAGTACGAGCAACGCTATTTGTTAGTCCGTCTACGTTCAGAAAACTTCCAAACAAGACAAGAAACCTTTGGATGGCTTAGCACCTATCCGAGTACTCACAACCTCAAACCAAGAAACCCAACTTACCCGGCAAGAGAGTCAAGTCCTCTGGAAGTGAGATAGGTAGTCCGTGCTGCATCGCCAGAAATCGCGATTACGTGATTTGACCCATACCAGAAGCTGAACTGCCGGGTTGGGCTTTTATCTCTTCCGAGCTGGAGGTATTCCGCCCTAGACCTCCAGAACTTTGGTGCTTTCCAGCTCAAGTATCCTTTGACAAACTCTGGCGCATCACTAGGTGGGTTTAAGCGGTAGAGAAGTGGTCTTACAGCCATCAAGACCAGGATAGTTGCTATTGCGGCCAGCAGATTGTTTGCCTGGCCTGGAATTGCCGCCAGGCTGCTTGATATTATAGCCATGCTGAGCAGATCTTGCGTTGCTTGAGTCGAGCGGTTTCTGGCGTGCTGGAAAAAGAAGTAGATGAAATTTCTACAAAACCATTGAGCTGACAGCTGAGGGATGGCTGAAATGATAAGCAGGAACCATCAAGACCTATGCCAGTGTGATAATGTCGTATTCTATCGAGGGGTAGAAAAGATCTAATCTGTATGAATTCCGCGAAGGATTAAGTGACCAGCAAAAGCCGATATCCTTTTCCGGAATGTGGACTCGATAGCCCAATGCACATTGGTCCAGCCCATATTTGGCGCATGGGACGCAGGTGCCTTGTCAGCTTGACCATTCCTCTTGCATGTTATGCGGCTTACGGCTGTGTTATCCACCTATCACACCCTTCCACGATGTTGTGTACGAGGCCATTGCTGCCACCGCTAATGTATTGTTCTCTTTGACGCCTGGATAAGGTTAAGCAAAGCTTCTCCATAATGGATTCATACAGTGCCTTTGACCTACTAGTTACTGGTGCGATAGAATTACTGACAAGCCTGGAAAAGGCCCGGCATTGTTAGGATTCCAAGTCCAGTGCTTACATTATGCAATCCAGACATAGACTGGTGCGCATCAAACCGCTTATCTAATGGCCCAGGATAAGTATGCAGTTATATCTCATCATGCCGCAGCAGGATGGTTTGACTACAGTTTGACTACAGAGGTTTATATTCCTCGTACTGAACTACAACGGATCTCTTCAACATTAGTCTTTCTATGGTGATCGTTGCTTTGAGTGTATATGAGGAATCATTCCCTGGGCCCAGATCTGCATCATGTCATTACACCTCCACGCGCGGGTTGATGCAGAAAATACAGTACTGACGCAGGTGGGTTGTACGAGGCAGGTCAGGCGGGCACTCCATGCATTAGCTGACTGGCTGGCTTGTCGAGCCGTCTGGAGACACCCGAGACCAAAGAAAAGCTTGCATTTCGGGTCTCACAGAAATCGAGTGCGTGCATCGTACCTGATCCTTCCCTATATGTGTGTGTGTGTGTGTGTGTGTGTGTGTGTGTGTGTGTGTTTGCACACGTGTTCGCAGCTGGGCAAAGTCGCTGTCAATTCGCGTCAATTCGCCCCAGAAGATGCAGGCCGAGGGCATGTCGTGCTAGCCAGCCTGGTCTGGGCCTTGTCCCGGGGTCCCGGGGTACGTCATTCTCGTTCCCGGGACCCCTGGTTATATGTATGTGGTCAGGAGGCTGGGCGAGATTGGCTAGCCGGGCTGGCTCGCTAGGCGGCTGGCCGGGCCCACGGATGCCTCTGTTCGTGTGTGAGGAACAGTGGGGTTCACCGCCCCCGGGGGGTTTGCTCACCACGCATACACACCTGAGATGGCTAGGCCGTTTCCCCATTACGCTGGTGACATCACTTGTTTGAGACCAACGCAGCTGTAGCTCCCCTGCCTCTCACACCTCTCTCACCCCAACACGCTTCCTTAGCGAGCTAAGACAACGGCTAGAGAGGGAAGCCCCGATCGTTGGTCGACGCTTGTCTCCCTTCGAGACTAGCAAGCAGCGGTGGGTCGGGAATCAGTTTGACAGGGCGGGATTTCTGATCTGTCTGGTCATGGGTAAGGGCCCGGGAATATGGGCATGGGGAGGGGGTGTTCCCCGTGGCGATATAAGCTGCTGTGGCTGCCTCTTCCCGCTGGGGCTTGGGGGCTGCTGGATGATGACCACATTCGAAGCTGGAATCTGATTTGAAACATTTTCTTCACAAGTTCCATTCCCTAAGATCAAAAACTCACAACAGTTCCTCTTCCTCTCCACATTTCTCTTCCCTGCGGTGAGCGATTTTGCTATATTTCGCCACACCACGTCAACGGGTGCATACATACCGGTACATCTCCCCTCACCGAGATTCCACAGCTGCAGCCACAGTAACTCCGCTCACCTGCCCGCTCACCTTGGGGCAAACGCCTTCTATATCTATCTCATCCTCACGAAATCGAAACGGAATAAGAACAGAAGAGTGGACAAAATTGAAGAGCAGGAATCGCAGGGGTGAAGTGAAGAAGAGAAAACCACCCACAAAAAAAAACAGACCTTGAGGGGAAAATGGTCAAGGCAAAGGACTTTCTCCCGCCCGATCCTCGGCCGTCCCGCGCCCATCCCGAGGAGCGCCAGAAGCGCAAGAAGCTAGAGAAGGACTACGGGTACGGATGGGTCCCACCGGTGGTGCTGGGCCTGATAGGGCTGACGCTCGCGTACGACGTCACCCGGGACGTGGAGAAGTACGAGAAGATCAAGGACGAGGGCCAAGGAGAGCGCGACCAGCAAGAGGACGAGGATGATGAGGCGCGGCGGCGGCGGAGGCGGGAGCGGAGACGTGAAGAGCTGCGGTCGAGGTCGGACCGTCGGCACCGGGCCGGGAGCGACGGTGATGGGCGGGGTAGCTGGGACGAGGACGATGGGCCCAGGGGAGGAAGTGACCGCGGCAGGAGAGAGCGGGACGGGGGCCTCAGCAGGGCGGATCGTCTCGAGAAGGGCGAGGGCGGGCCGTGGGACCGCGATCGGGAGTGGGAGAGGGACCAGCGGAGGGGCAGCGTTAATGATCCGGATGACTATTATGACGAGGATAGGCCCCGGCGTCGCGGGAGGGACGTTGATGATGATTATTACGACAATGAACGGGGCAGGAGAGCGATTGAGGAACGGAGGGCTCGGCCAAGGGTGAGGAGGCACTCGAGTAACTGGTGAGGCAGTGGTTCTTATCAGCAGCCAGTATGAAATGACGTCCTTTGTGGAAAACATCTGCCAGATGTCGTGCTAGGTCGTGAACCCATATCAGTACCAAATAACATCTCAATACCGATGCACTGTTCAAGCCTTGAGACTGGGGCTCTGTCCTGACCTAACACTCTCACGAGCAGGTCATGTTATACCGCTGGCTCGCAGCGTCGGTGGCATGTATTATAACATCATGCCAATCCCACTTGTCCCATAAAGCTATTCCCATAGTCATTGAGACAAATGACTCGTAGGGACGAACTCAGTCACAAGACGGATTTGTGGTCCCTTTAATTATTGATTTGCTGCTCTGGGATCTGATTGGGTTGTACCCTTGGCGAGGTGAATCGCACGGAAACTAGTCCGGCTCGGGTGCCCCCATCAATTACTGGTAGTAATGTGATTTACACCGTATTTTACAACTAAACATGAGTATAAGACCACTTGAGTAGAGGCTGGCACTCAAACAAGAAGCTCGTATCATCCCTGCTTCGTGTGTGGCCAACGTAAAGCCTTTCATATCGACTACATAGCACGCATCACCCTGCGTCCCACATGGCTCCTTCTTTCCGTGCAGGCGGCCGTCCTCGCCCATGTATAGTAAGACAACCTCTTCCTCAACCAGGGCGGGTCCACGTTTGGGAAATGTCTCAGCTGGTGCTCCGACAGGAACACGAGCCAGCTGCAGTCGGCAGTTGACTACTGCCGCAAGGAGAGGTATGGCGACTTCCCTTGCTAAAAAGGGGGGGGGGGGTTGGTAGAAAAGACGAGAGTCAACGCTTCGGTGGAGATGACTTTGCAATCTCTAGAAACATCATTGTAATTTCCCCATACAGTTTCGCAGATAGATTAGCACTTCTCCTGATTTTAGGACTTTCACTGTCATATCTTGCATTTTAGGAAGACCATTTCGACGTGGGTTGTAAAATCATCCTGCTGGAGGTCCAAATTCCAAGATGATTTGGTCTTTTATCATGCCATTCAACATATTCGGACTGAAAGCAAATCTTTACAGACAATTGCAGACGTCTCTCATATTATAGCCGTAGACAGGTGATGCGTATACTGAGTAAGTGGTAGACATAAGAAAGACGCAACATGCCTCTGAATTATCACACAGAAAGCGAAAGGCAGACAAGCTGTATTGATATGCCTTGACGGTACTATTGTCACAAAGAAACAGCCTCGTTCCCGGCAATGACCCATTTGGTCGTGCTTGTCCAGTAATGAATGTTGTACCGAAATGGATCACGCTTGCTTCATTATCTAGGTATGCTCAAAATAACCACATTCGACTGTTTTCTTTAAACGGGACATCTAGGTGCAGACGAAAGATCGTGCCACCAGATTCTGGAATCACAATGTTGGTTCCGTGGCAACCCCTCCCCCCCAACCAACTCCCGGAAAAGTGTCTAAAATCTGACCTCATCTATTGCCCCTTGACGACCTTCTCAGCCGTGGCCAGGATCAGCTCATACGCCGCCTTGACGTGCTCCTCCTCAGTCGTGATGTTGCCCGTCATGACCCTGATGGCAAACTTCCCCTCGAGCACCGTGCTCGTCACCCACAGCTTGCCAGACCTGTTGACCTCCTCGTACAGCGCCCTCGTGAGCTCGCTCTTCCTCTCCTCGCTGTCGACCCCCGGCGGCGCCAGCCTGAACACGGTGAGCGCAAAGGCCGGGCCGGTGATGATCTCGAACAGGTCGGGCTTGGCGCGCAGCCAGCCGGCAAACAGCTCGCCCTGCGCGACGCCGCGGCGGATGTAGCGGCGCAGGCCCTCGACGCCGTAGCTGCGCAGGACGAACCACACCTTGAGGGAGCGGAACCGCCTCCCCAGCGGGATCTGCCAGTTGCGGTAGTCGGTGACGAGCCCGCCGTCGCTGTACGTGTTGCGGTAGACGTGCAGCTCCGAGCCGAGCGCCGACTCGAGCCAGGTCCGGTCCGCCACGTACACGCACGACGCGTCGAAGTTGGTCAGCAGCCACTTGTGCATGTTGAAGTTGAACGAGTGGAAGTGCGCCAGGTGGTGCACGCCTACCGACTCCTGCGCCTCGGGCGTCACCAGCGCTGAGCCTGCATATGCGGCGTCGATGTGCACCCAGACCTCGCCCTTCCTCGCGGCCGGTGCTGCTCCGTTGCTATCGCCGTTCGTGGTGGCCACGCCATTGGGATTGGAGACGGGTGCCGCTCTGAACTTGGCCAGGACGTCGGCGATGGCGCCGAAGTCGTCGACGGCGCACGTGTCCGTTGTGCCGAGCGTGGCAGTCATGAAGAAGGGCTCGAGCCCCTTAGCCTTGCAGGCCTCGAGCGTCTCCCTGAGGGCGTCGCCGGTCATGGCGAAGTTGGAGGCGGACGAGGTGGGCACGTCAACGTAGCGCACGCCGAGGATCCTGGCCGCCTTCTTGGTGGAAGAGTGGGCGGCGGCGCTGCCCAGGGCGACGAGCCTGCTGCGCTTGCGCATGTCGAGCTCCTCGAACTCCTCCTCGGGGATGGAGCCGTGCTCGGGCAGGGTGTCGCGCAGGTACTTCTCGCGGGCGGCGACCATCATGGTGAGGACGGCCTCGCTGGCGGAGCCCTGGATGACGCCGCCGCCGCGGGTGGGGCCGGTGGAGTGGTAGACGTCCGGGAGCGCCAGGACCTGGGCGACCCAGTCGAGCACGATGGTCTCGAGCTCGGTGACGGCGGGCGAGCAGATCCAGTTAAAGCAGGCGCCGGTGAAGGCGGCTGAGTACAGCTCGCCCAGCAGCGAGGGGTAGGACGCCGGGCAGGGGAAGAAGGCGAAGAAGTTGGGCGACTGCCAGTGCGTCAGGCCCGGCACGATCTTGCTGTCGATGTCCTTGCGGATCACGTCCCAGGACTCGCCCTCTTGAGGCGGCGACTCGGGCAGCACCTTGCGCAGGTAGCCAGGCTCGACCTGCGAGACGACGCTGTGGTCTGTGATGTTCTCATAGTAGTCGACAACTGTGGGCCTTGTCAGTCGGTCTGTTCATCACTGCAAGCCCGACGCCGCGAGTCGTTGACGTTGTCTTTTAGGTGGGCTCACTTACTGTGGTCAATTGAAGCCTTCGCGGCGTCCTTGAACTGTTTGCTATCCATTCTGACGTTGGCTGTGTGGGGCTAGAATTTCTGTGCCGGTGTGAAGTATATCAGGCCTGGCAACCTTTCCACTCGAGGCAGATGGTGTCTCTTGGCTTTGGGAGGCTGTTGGTGAATTCTGCAGCGGGCGAGATCCGTTGGTCGGAGAACACCGGTGGTCAGAAGTAGGCCGTACCTTTGTTATAGTGCAGGCTCAAGATGTCTGTTAGGTACCCTATCTCTGGTGATTGAGTGCACAAGTGAGTGACTCCCTTGTTCGTGCGCATCAGAGCAAGAAGACGAAGCACCACTCACGACTGCTGCGTTTCCATCCCTTTGCCCTGATGCGGCAGGTAAAGTGAGGACACTAGCGCCGGCACGACGTACGAGATCACAGGGTAGTACATTACAGGTGGCCTAGGACACTGGTTAGAGGCCGGACCGAGTGGGATTGACTCGCTTGAGGCCCACCTCCCGCCGCCCCGGCTTCCGGTGCCGGACCCGTAGTGGGGGAATATCCCACGCGACAGCAGTGAAGTGCCATCGTGCGACTGACATTACAGCGGGCGATTGCACAACCAATACTGAAACAAAACACCAACCTATTCCTACTCTTCAACACATATCGTTAGGTGGCTAGTATTCACTTATTCCTCTCCAAGTAGTGCTACTAGTAGGTACTGAGTGCACGATGTTCGATCTATTTTCTCCTATCCTTCCGATCCCAGACAAAAAGATTTCCCACAGTCCATCAAAAAAACTACAGAAGCTCATTCTCCATGATCTCGTCACATTTCAACTCCCACTGTTCTCCACGTTGATGCCATCCGGATGCCGCTAAGGTAGCCTGCTACTCAAAACTCAGGATACGTCTCAAACAAGTCTGTCGGTAGAAATCCGCTGGGCATAAGCTTGTTTGTCTTTAGCAGTGTTATTCGCAAACATGAGGTCGTGTTCGTCAGGGGCGATCTGCGCTGCCGTGATCGTAGGATCCGTAAGCTCGTATCTTCCAGGTCTCTGGGCATTCGGTGATGCAAATGTTGCCAGGTCGGATCTACGAAAGGATGGCTTGGAATCCTTGCCGGAGCTATCGCCATCAGTGCGTTGAAACCTGAGCCGTAAGGCCTTGATGACAGGCGATTCAGAGACATAGACTCGCACGAAAGTGGCAACGGCCGGCATGGATCCGACGATGATCGCCACGTTGTTTTCTACTATCCTGTGAAAACATCATTCAGCTTCGCACGTCGATGCAGTCGGGATATTCAAACCGCAGTTTAGTGACATTACTCACATTGCCAGGTAAAACGCCGCTTGCTGCCAGGTAGGATCGGATCCGTGAAGTAACTTGACTCTATAAACAAGAGCAACGACACTGGCGACCACGCCCCTGGATCTGGATAAGTACATCGGAAAGAAGGCCGACGATGACGAGACTTACATCAAAGCAGTAGAAAACACCGAAATCAGTTTCACACGTGTTTTCAGAGACATATGTAGTGCTGCAAGAGTTGGCAGCGGGAGAATAAAGATACAGATATCCAGTGCCACTGCCAGAGACCCTAGGGTAATGCCCAGGTAAACCAATTTTCCAAGTTCATCACTCGTGAAGAGGTCTGCCCAGCTCAATCCATCATGAGGGGTCGCGTAGTAAACTGAAAGGGGTATGGTAGGGAAATAGGCCAAGAAGGTGGCGACCAGGCCAATGTAGATAGCGATTCCCATTGATCTCTTCACTGAGAATAACTGTCGATAGAGCAGAAAGATGGAAGACTTTGAGAAGTATGACGCAGGCCCCACAAGCAGGGTTATAGTGAATTGTAGCTGGTAGTTAAGCAGTTAACCTCTAGTGGATATTTCATCCTCCTGCAAGCTCTTGCATACTTTCATAAATGTAGGGGTCATCCAGCAAGCTGGGATGTCCCACACGTGGCGGTTATATTTGGAGACTGCCATCTTGTCAGCCTTTATGGCTGTAATTTATCGAAAATTGGAACCGATTCAGTTACTAGATAAGAAGACTGCCGTGAATGCTATGTCGAAAGTCATCCCGATCACCATGAAGTCTGTTCTCCTTAGCACCATGTCTGGGATCGAAGATGGTCTCCAGTTATTAAACCCACAGTCAGACCAGGATAGCTTCCGCCTGTTGACCATGACTCGAGCAGCTACGAAAGCCAGTGCCAGTATCGTCAGTAAAATGCCAACGACGACCGTGGCCGTCGTGAGAGAGGCCGGGTTGGCGAAGTCTGAGAGCTGCCCATCGGGTGGAATGCCAGCAGGAAGAGCGCAAAGATCTGCGCCTGGAGGTACAAGCAAAGAAGTCATAGTCATCCGCGAACTCGGACGAAAAAGCGCCAAAAGAATATCATAAATTCCACAGGGCGAGATCCAATAGCTATTGAAATGTCTTAGTCGTGGACGCACCTAGAGCTATAGCATCTGAGCAGAATAGGTGCTTATCTTGTTGACGGCGACGAACAATTTCAGCTCAGCACTGGCAGCAGCGTCTTATTTTCTCTCAAGACGGTTTTATTTCGGGTCAGCCGCCGCAGCTGGGACGGGAGGTGACCTACCCGAGCTTACTGTGATGGACCATTGGGGGCCGGCAGAAAGTGCATGTTCAATGTTCTTGTGTAATATTTCGATGCTGCTGCTGGCAGAGTATTCCGCCCTTGCGTTTCAGCTTTGGTCCGCAGCTCGCCGGTTCCCACAAAATGCCACCCGTCACAGTAGCTGGGTTTCCTCCCTCATACTTGCAGGCCTTGATAGGTCCTTTCCGGCATCATGGTCATACAGAGAATTTGCAAGCGGACTACCCATAGTCTCAAAACACACACCAGGACGCCAGACACGCCATTGCGCTTGCAGAGATCATCAATGGGTATGCGTAGAAAATGACGAGCTTAGGACTGCATGTCGGCGCGCCAGTAATTCTAGACCATGGCACACTTCTTCGCCTCTGCGGCCTCTGCCTGATAAGGCTCTGACGTCCGACAGTGCCTCGGTCCCTGCAAAGCTCACCGGTGTGCCATTTATCTGCAGTGGCCCACACCACAAAAGCTGAATTGGATCGGTGGATCGGATGTTATGCACCATCAGACCCCAATATGGGATTGGAGTGTACTACAGCAGTGCCAGCCACTATCAAAGATTCGAGATGCAACTTTCTGATTACCGAGCAACATGACCTCGGTACTTTTGGCGACTTGAAATGCCTCCTCAGAAGCAGCATTCTGTACCACAAGCAACTGATTGTCAGTATATGATCCGAGTAGCCTTTATCAAGCCCACTACCCTAGAGACACAGCGCCACTACTGGTAATGCTCATGCTTCTGACTAATCTTCCTCAATCACGCATGCAGAAAGCCAAGTCCTAGCATTGGATCTAATAATGTCACTGAATAGAAAATTATAGTTTACTCTTCGAAAGCATATGTTAACATTAGGGAAACCATCCTAGTGGAGACAGGGTACCATTTTGCTTGCTCGTGGAATCTCAAATTAGAGTAGATTTTACAAACTTGATATATATCGAATGCAGAGGAGGCAGGCTATTTAAGGATCTCTCCAACTACGGAATAACACAGCTCAGACAGACTCTGGTCCTTGAGAATATTCAGAACCGATACCTCGACCCGAAGCTGCTTCATGAACCAGTACCTGACCTCTACGGCAATAAGAGAGTCCACGCCGAGACGGAAAGCCGGCTTACTGGGGTCCAGATCCGCTTCGGGGAGGGAAAGAGACTTGGCCAGCTTCTGTATTAGACCCCGGGTGATGATCTCGGCCGCCTCCTCTTCCGACGCCGCGGCGCAGACTTGAGAGAGATAATCCACCTCGTCGTCTCTCGTCAGCCCATTACCGCCAGCAGCGTCAGCTGAACTATCATAGGTGGCGCCGAGGCGATGCAAGTTGCGGAACATCGGCTTGGACATCCAGGCCACCGTGCTCTGGTCGCCCTTCTCCCACAGCTGCTTGGGGCTATCGACCACGTGGATTACCTCGGCGGCGCCGGGCTGGTTATAATCGTAGGCCTGGTCACAGACGGCGTCCAACAGGCCCAGGAACTGGTCCTGCGTCACGCCTGTGAAACCCGCCCGCAGTGCCGACTGGACGAAGAAGTGGTTCGAGTTGGCGAGGCCGGCCTCGAGGATCAGGCCCAGGTCCACGGTGATGCCGCGCAGGCCCTTTTGGATTCGGTGCCGGGCCAGAGAGCCCTGGTATGTGTTCCCTGCTGCATAGTTGCTCTGCCCACCGTTGCCGTTGACACCAGCGAAGGAAGACAGGAAGATACAGAAGTCAAGATCTTGTGGGAGGAGCTCGTGGAGGTTCAAAGAACCGTGGTATTTGGACTCTAGTGGCTCTTTCCATACCTTGGCTGTCATGTTGTCCATGAGTTCGTCCTATAAAATAGGGGAGAAAAATTAGCATTCAGACATCACCGAGTGAGAAGTAGAAGGGGGCGTGGTTGACTTACGTGTAGGACCATAGCACCTTGTATGCACCCTTTTATTGGGGGAAGCCTGCTCGCGCAGTCTCGCAATGTCTTCTCCAGAGCGTCTCGACGAGCGATATTGCAAGCTGGAGCAAGAATGGTAGCACCAGACTTTTCGACCTCTTTGATGAACTTCTGAGCCTCTATGTTTCCTTGCACGCCCGATCGCGACAGGCATATGAAGTTCCTAGCTCCACGGCTCATCATCCAGTGCACTATCTCTCGCGAGAGGCCGCCAAGGCCACCAGCAAGAACATAAGATGCGTTTGCGCTGAAGCTGTATGCGGGCTGCAACATTGGACGGTACGAGACTTCAGCAGACTGAGACCAATCAATGACAGTCTTGCCAATGTTCTTGCCGCTCTGCAGGTATCGCATGGCTTCTTCGAACTTGGCCGCCGGGTAGACATGGAGCGGGCGCGGCTCGTGGACCTCGTCGGGATACTTTGACCAGAGGTCCATCACGTCTGTCATGACCTGCTTCATGGTCTCCTGGGCATTCTCCACGACGACGTACATGTCCACAGCCGAGAACGTAGCGTTCCGCTCGAACGGCTCCATGGTCAGGCCTGTCTTCTGGAGAATGTCGGCCTTGCCGATCTCGACGAAGCGCCCGAACGTCTTGATGCACCTCCAGCTCTGTTGCAAGAGCTCGCCTCCGAGGGAGTTGAGGACGACGTCCACGCCGCGGCCGCCGGTAGCGTGCATGATGTCGTCGACAAACGAGGTGTCCCGACTGTAGAAAATATTCTCCGGCTGGATGCCGTACATATCCGTCAGGAGCTTGCGCTTCGTCTCGCTGCTTACTGTCACGTAGATGTCTTTTATGCCACGCTTTTTAGCAACCATGATGGCAACTTGGCCCACACCACCAGCTGCAGAGTGGATCAAAATGGATTCACCAGGGCGGATACGGGCGATGTAATCGAGAGAGAACACCACGGTGCTGTAGATCACGGGGATCGATGCAGCGATTGTGAATGACATGCCATCAAGCATCGCTTGAGTAAGCAACTCAGAAACGCGAACAAAAGTGCTGAACGCCCCTGTCATGGACACAAACATGACACGGTCTCCAGGCTTCGTGTATTTGCAGTTGGGCCCTGTGCGAGTGATGATGCCAGCGCCATCGTAGCCGAATCCGTGAGATGGGATCTGGCCCAGGGCGATCATGACATCCTTGAAATTCATGCTGGAAGCCATGACTTGAATCTCAACCTCGCCGTCCCCGAGGACCGCCCCAGCGCCAGCTACTTCTTTGAAGTACAGCGTGTCGAGGAGACCTGGGTTCCTGATAGACAGGCTGATATTCTTCTCGACTTCAGGGCCGATAGCGCACGTCTGCATCTTGGGGATGTGAGTTCGCGAGGTGATCACGTCGTTCAGACGGCCGTTGGGTGCCACTCTGGGAATCTGAAGAACACCGCTCATTTCGGCGAGCTCTGATTCACTCCAGGACTCGTCGTCGTCTGTCGTGGCACGTCGCAAGACGGAGGTAATGAGGCTGGCGCTGTGATTCGCATCCTCGGGCGACTCAAGGCTCATGACGATGACACCCTGGTCGCCACGCTCAGTGCATACAGTTCTTCCCCAACCGAGCGAGATGTCTGCCTCTGGGCGTCGAGCCTGAGGCCCCCCTCCACTCGTGACCCATATCAACCGCCGCGAGTCCATAGCACAATGCTTGATGGCTGTCATTTGGTCCTCGTCGGGATCATGCAGGATGCTGTCGTTGGCTTCCAACAACGCAATCGTATCGACGCCAGTGAGATCGACGTCCTTCATTAGGTTGAGATTGGTGACGGTCACGGAGTGATCTGTCAGTTGGTTCTTGATGGTTTCTGCCAACTTCGTTTGCAGTTCTGAGCCATCGCGTTTGACAATGTAAGTGGTTCTGTGCGGAATTTCTTCGACTGCTGACGCCGGGTTGACAGCTGTGGCAACCAGAGTGGAGAGACGATGGTAGGGTAGCTTGTCGTGGTCCTTGAGTTGCAGGTCAGTTCCTGAGAAACCCGCCTCTCTCAAGGCATCATTCCATTGCGCATCAGTGAGGAGTGGGCCTTGGTTGGGGAAGACCCAGTCCGAGGAGCCGCTCAAGGCACGCAGCCACCAGCCTGAAAGCAGTCCGAATATGAAGTTCTCGCGCGCACTCTGAGGATTGGTGATTTCGACCATGATGAACTTGCCTCCCGGCTTCAGCAGGCGCCGGACGGAACGAAGCGACTGAGCCAGGTCGCTAGTTGCGTGCAGCACGTTGCCGGCAATGACGACGTCGTAGGAGCCTTCCTCGAACCCTTGAGGAATAGGGTCCTCCTCCAGGTCCAACTTCTTATACTTCATCACAGAGGCATAGTCGGCGAATCGTTCCTGAGCTTTTTCAAAGAAGCCAGGCGAGATGTCTGTGTACATGTACTCGGAGATCCTAAATACAGGCGGCGTTAGAATAAGAACAAAATGAAAGAATGCATAGCGGCGTAACTTACCGTGGTGTCTTCTTCCCGTCTCCTTGGTAGTAAGTCAGATATGGCAAGACTCCAGCTGCTGAGCTGCCGGTTCCGGCACCGACCTCGAGAATCCGCAGGTAGGGATTGGCGTGGGCCAAAAGTTCGACATAGGCTCCAACCCGGTCACAGTGAATCTGGAACACGTCGGCCGAATAGTACTCTGGTCAAAGAGGATAAAGTGTCAGCTAACCAACTTCATCTCGTTGTCTCCAGCTTGAAACCACTTACCCTGCATCAATGTATCCTCGAAAAGAATTTGCAACGCGTTCGCTTTTCCTGTAAGTATTTCGTGCAAGTTTTGGCCAACTCTTCTGACAAGGCTCTCGGTAGGCTCCGCAGGCTCTGCCAATAACAACGCCTCCACGTCAACATCTGCATATCCGCCAGACTTCTGATTATGTTCCGCGTGTTGGCGTTTCATCCACTGAATATATTGCGAAAGATGGTCAGTGGGATATGCGAAAGTCTCCTTTTCGAGCCGTCGTAGGGTGCTTTCCACATAATAATTCACCATCGCGTCAACTCGGTCGAGGCAGGTCTTGTCAGGGAGAGCAAAGTCCCGGAACGTGTTGTTCATGAGGAACTTGTACGACTCATCATTGGTCATCAAAGAAAGATCGGCCTGATAAGAAAGCTGATAGCATGCTGCAATTGGCTCTGCGTCCGCGTCGTGGTCCAGACTCGTGATAGCTGTGCCACGCTCGCCGCGAATAATCACCATGGGTTCACGCGTCTCAGCAAGCAACGCCACCGTATCGCACTCGCACTCTCTGAACCCACGCATTGTCTCGGTGGTAGCCGCCTGGAGCTTCAAGTTTCCTGGCAACTCGAACAACCTGTTTGAGATCCACATCTCGCGGCAGTGCGTGAACATCATAGCAGGCATGGAGCGGAGACCACCGGCTGAGACGGATACCATCTGAAGATGACATAAGGCGTCGAGAGTGGTGGGGTGGATGACACACGGGTCCTCGTTTGCATATTCCATCTTTTCCGCGTAATCCCTTGTTGTTACTGAAGCCGCCGCTTGCCCATCGTTGTTGTAAGAGATGTCGCTTAGCCGCGCGAAGTAAGGCCCATAGTCCATACCGTGTGCACGGATGTTTCCGTACATCTGATCAGGATACGTCTTGTATTTGCAAGAATCGATGATCCGGTCGTGTTCGGCGCGGAGTCTATCGGATTCACGCTGTTGGCGCCGTTGAGAAGCCTCGTCAACAGAGCCGATGGTCTCAACCTCGACTTTGATACTTCCATGTGCAGCCTCTAGCCACTCTTCCGCCGAGCCTATGGTGAAAACGCGCCAGTCATACCATTTCTGTAAGGTATTGTTGATATTGTCGCGGCGCTGGCGCATATGAAGCTGCGCTTCATTCCCGCGCTCCGATGTGTCGACAGAAATGGAGCGAAGGAAGCGCACATCAGCTACCCGGTAGCCAACAATGCGTTGTTGCTTCTCCTGGTTCTGGCTCTGCTGTTGGCTCTCAGTCATCTGACGAGCGGCTTCTATAGCCATGACGATGATCCCTGCGCCTGGATATACTGAAGACCCGTTGACGGTGTGGTCCACAATCCAGGGGTTCTCGGCGTGGCGGATTATGTGCCGCCAGCTTGCCTCGTTGGGGTTCCAGTCCCGCGCAGGCAGGCCGAGCAGCCCATGTCGTCGATGTGGGCGGAATGCAAAGCCCTTCGAGAGACGGCTTTCGGCCCAATCCAACCTCGCGCGGCTGAAAGGGTACGAGGGCAGATCAGCTATCACTCTCGGCTCGGTGGTTGCCACTTTGCCCTCAAATGCCGTGGACGGGATGAAACAAGATCTGTTCACCCTTGCCAAGTCGATATCGACTCCTGCGCACCAGAGCTGGCCAATGGCGCCTAGAAGACAGGAAACGTCGTCTTTCTTCGCGTCCAAGGTGTTGGTGTATTGGTATTTCTCTTTGCTGAGAACCTTCAACGTGTCTTGCACAGGGCGTCTCAGTGCCGCTTGAGGGCCGATTTCGACAAAGAAGTGCGCATTGTTGCGGGCCGTTTTCACGCCAGCGGACTCTTGCACCACAGTTCCTATCGCATCGGAGAAGTGGACAGGACTGACAAGATTGCGCACCCAGTACGAAGGCGTCCTGAGCTCTTTCATCTCAGTCAACCGACCGGCCATGACGGAAGAGAAAAACGAGATGCGGCTGTCTCGGTCCTTGGGGAGCCTGCCACCAAGCGCCTTGGTGAGCATCCGCTCATACTCATCGGCTACCTCAGACATAACCCTGGAATTGTGGTAAGCGACTTGGACATTCAGCCTCCGTACGAAAAGCTCATCCTTCTCGAGCCGTTGGTATATTATGTCCAGGGCATCCGCCTGACCACTGATGGTGACGTTGATGGGACTGTTGACGCAAGCGACAGACACACGGTCGGCTACTCCCTCTTCATCGAGATACGCCTGCGCTTTTTCGGCACCAAGGCCGACCGACATCATACCACTCTTTGGACGCTGGGTATTGGACGCAAGTTTCTCTGAAACAACTCCACGGAAGTAAGCGATAGTCCAGGCCTCTTCACGACTCAGTGCTCCCGCACAATATGCAGCGGCAATCTCGCCGCTCGAATGGCCCGTAACGCTTGTGGGAACAACATCCCAACTTCTCATGAGGTCAACCAGAGCGACCTGAAGGATAGTCGTCAGGGGCTGGGCAAGAGCAGGCTGCCCAATCTTGCTACCCGCATCCGCGGTCAGCTCCAACTGCCGCATCAAGCTCCATTCGCACCCGAGTTCTTGGCGTAAATATGTGTCTGCTTGTTCCAAAGCATGGTGGAAGGGCTCGAATTGGAGCAGATCTAGACCCATACAAGCCCACTGGGCGCCTTGGCCCGTGAAGAGGAAGTGTACCAAAGGGGCGATATGACCAGCGCGCACAGCAGGCGCAAGAGTCTCACCCACGACCAGGTCGAACACGCCAGACTGATCGACCACACCAAAAGTACGCCAGGGATGATGTGTGCGATTCGCTGATAGTGTGTGCAAAACGTCTTTCAGGTCGTGGGTGCGGCCAACATCTGTTTTCAGGTAATCAGAGAGGGCGCCAGCAACTCGGGCTGGGCCATCTTCGTCTGCGGCCGAGAGTGGCAGTATGCCCTTCCTGGTCGTTTTCTCTGCAACATTTCCATCCAAAGAGAGGCTCGAGGCTGAGGAGGATAACACTTCCACTGTCAAGGGCGAAGATGCACGCGTCGCCTCGTGGCTGTCATCTGGTGTTCCCGCGGATGAACTGGTTGATGATGGCTGGTCTTTCACGGAAACTGCCTCGAGTTCCTCTTCAAGGTGCTGGATGCGTTCGTGGGTTGAGGCGTCTTGTGAGAGATCCACCGACTTATGAAGACCAGCCAGTCCGTGTAGACGTAGATAGTTGCAAGCATCGTCCAAGATTACATGGCCGTTGGATCCTCCATAGCCAAAAGAGCTCACTGAAGCCCTTCGTATTCCAGTCGACGGCCAAGGCACCGCTTTGGCTGGGAATGCCAGTCGCAATTTCTCGTGGTCGATGGCTGGGTTTGCCCTCTCGAAATTGCAGATTGGAGGTATTACTGCCTTCTCCAGCGCCAGAACAGTCTTGATGATGCCTGCAAGTCCACTCGCGCCTTCCAGATGACCTATGTTGCTCTAGAAAATGAAAATGGTCAATGCGTGTTTCTCGCGTGCACCGGGAGAGTAATCCCTCACCTTTACGGATCCGACATATAGAGGTTGGTCGCCATCTCGATGATTGCTGAAAGCCTCACCAATGGATGTGGCTTCGATGGGATCACCAGTCGGGGTTCCGGTACCATGTGCCTCGACATACGCGGTCTTGGCGAGATCGAGACCTGCTGTGACATATGTATCACGTATAAGCTTGATCTGTGCCTCAGAGCTCGGCTGCGTGATACTGGGAGTGCGGCCGTCTTGGTTCACGCCCGTCGCCCGGATAACTGCGCGAATCACATTGCCGTCCCTAAGTGCGGTGCGCAGCGGTTTCACTAACACAGCACCAAACCCCTCGCCTCGTGCATAACCGTTGGCCTTGACGTCAAAACTATAACAGCGGCCGTCAGGGCTGAGAAACCCCGCGTCGTCCAATGGGATGGTCAGTGACTCTGGTGTTAGGTATGTGTTGCCTGCCGCCACCAACGACATCTCGCTCTCGCCGTGTAAGACACTTTGGCAGGCAAGATGAAAGGCCGAAAGGCCTGCAGAGCACGCCGTATCAACAGTGATACTTGGACCTCTCAGATCGTATGCGTGGCTAATGCGATTTGCCAACACTGTTAGACTTCTCGTCAGCTCTGTATGTTGCAACATGTGTCCAGGCCTGAAATCCCCTGATGGCATGTGAAATATCACTTACTGCTGCTTCCCGAGCCCGTAGCATGGTAACGGCTCATGGCCTCAATGTCTCTAGCGATAAACGCGTCGTAATCTTTGCCAAAACATGCGACAAAAACGGCCGTGTTGGAGCCAACCAGAGATGGCAAAGGAATACCCGCATTTTCGAAGCAGTGGTATGAGCTCTCAAGGAGACCACGCTGTTGGGGATCTAATACAGATGCCTCGGCAGCAGACATATTAAAGAATGAAGCATCGAAGGCGCGTGGGTCTTCCGCCATAAAGTGGGCATCGGTGACACGAAACTAAAAAGTCCCGATGTTAGTATTTCATTCATTGGACATGACCTCGAGAGCAATTCCAGTCACTAACACTGTCCAGTCGATTTGGATCTGGATGGTAGAAGGCTAACATCATGTCAGTGTGTAGCTCGTAGAAGACATTCCGAGTTGCTCACCATCCACATTAAAACGATCAGCTGGGACCCTTGAAGCAGCTGAACGGCCTTGTCGTAGCATTTCCCAGAATGACTCTGGAGTTGTGGCATCTTGTGGGAATTTGACACTCAGGCCGACGATGGCCAGCGCGTCGACCGGATCCCTTTCAGTGTGCATGGCGAAAAGTGAGGGATGTGTGGTAAGAGCTCTCTGCTATACTCTGGCGATGAAGATGGACGATATGGGACGTTGGAAGAAGGGAAAGAAATCGAGGCATAGGTTGCAGGGCTCTGTATTGTCTGGGAGTTATTGATGGAAGTCAGGTTGTCCACGCGACTAATCTTTCATATACATTGGCAGGTGATCGTGGCATAGATCGCTTCATCTATAAGATGGAAAGACAGGGCAGAGTCAAGCCTGGTGTCACACCTCACGGATAATCTACGGTCTCATCCTCCGCAGACGGTATATACCGGTTTGCGCAATATCCCGCGGTATACGTGTGATATATGAGAACAAGTTGAAAAGCGGGTCTCTCCTTTCAGGTCTCAACTAATCTATGTACATATTACATATGCAAATATTGCTATAAGTGTATTATATGTTATATGAAATCAAGCACATGATTCCCGACCTAACGTATACTTGCATAGTGTAGAGTGTGTGGTCATATAGTACTGTATAGTAAGAACCTCCGTAATTCACAAATTGTCCCCTTAGCAGTGCTTCATTTCAAGAATACCATAGTGTGTCGAATTGCATACCTTTCTTTGTGGAGCCATATCAACCATGGATGCGGTGTGAATCACGCAGTGGATCCCGTGTGAAGTCTAAAGTTCGGCTGACATTGCTTGGTATATATCTATGCCTGATTAGTCTATCCTGGACCGGATTGACCGTATGCCCGAAAAGTCGCGATGTGATGGGATTCCGGCCCAGGTTTCAGACTGAGTAATTAACAACTCCACCTGGGGAACTATTGATTTACGAAAACCTTCTCAGCGTGATTGAGTCAAGTTCGGCGAAGGAAGCCGCTCTGCCGCTCGGAGCTCTCGCAGGCTTGCTGGTGCTTGAGTCGCAAAGATGATCTGTAGTACACTTACCTAGTTTAGAGACCTATATTCCGGGGTACGATCTTATCAATGCCAAGATTCTCTGCTAGTCAGAGATCGTGCGATTATTCTGCTTTACTCACTCAGCATCGCCAAATCGTATGTCTGCTGCATCTAGAGTAGCTGCCCGATTCTTAGCAGCTAGTGGTAATGCAAGCATTTGAGCTTTACATGTTTTGTATCGGGAATCGACACATTACGGGCAGAATCACTCCGGAGCAAGGTCAACCAACAACATGGGCACAGTTCTCTCCCTATTTTCACTTCTTCGTGCTTCGATTGCACATCAATTGGCGAAAAGTGACAAGCGGCCCACCACGGCTGGAGCCGCTGTATACAGCCCTCTGTTTCTGAACCTAGTCTATGACAGACTTGTGCTGGGGCTGTACTGCACCTACGTCTGGCGCTGTTCATCCAAAATCTTGCAAAACCTGTACAACACTCTTGTTGGAGAACCTCAGAACTCCGCGAAAGGCCATGCGTCGTCGGTAGGCTCAGACAGTCCGGCCGTCGGCAAGAGAATTCTGGACGTCGGCGTGGGCACAGGTTATTTCTTGGCTTCAACGCCGTTGCCCGAAAGCACCGAGGTCACTCTTTTTGACCTCAACCCTGCGTGTCTCGAGGCGGCATCTTTAAGATGCAAACAATCGCATGCCGGGCTTTCAGGCCTCGAAGTCAAGACGGTATGCGGCGATTTCCTCGCTCCGGCAGATGACCCAAATTCCATCCACCAGAAACTGGCCGGCAGTCAGCAACAACCAGACCGCTTCGATATCATCATAACTTCCATGTTACTTCACTGTGTCCCTGGTCCACCTCAACGGAAGGCCACGGCACTAGCATCTCTCGCGAGGCTTGTCGAGCCGCAGTCTGGAGTTCTAGCTGGAGCGACCATCTTAGGTGACCGTGCGGATGGTGTGCATCACAATCTTCTTGGGCGTTTCATATTGTTTTGGCATAACTTCCTAGGCATGTTCGATAATCGAGGAGATGATGTAATAGCTTTTGTTGGCGCCTTACGCGATCAATTCCACGATGTCAAATGGGAGATTGTTGGAACAATTCTTATCTTCCAGGCACGTCTACCGAAGGGAAGTCAAGACAATTAGTTAATCGCGCAATGGATTGGCATGCCAGATTGCAGAGAGTGCCATTCGACCGAAAGTTCCATTAAGTGACTAGCAGGATGGTGATATACCAGCAGGCTTTACCGGCATCAGACAGTGACCTACCACTTGCGAGTGAACAAGATACACTTCAAGAAAATACCTCCTCTACATACCTGCCCTCCCATTGTGATCCACTGTTGGGGGCTAGTCTCTGCCTCCACTGTGTAATGTCTATCGTACCTTTCATGTCGATTTCCTGTTTTGGCATCCCGGCCGTCGCCCCTGCATCTAAGAGTAAAGGCCCGAGAAGCTGCCACACCTCATCTGCTATCTTCTTTCCAGCACAAACACGTATGGCAGCGCCTCGGTTCTTCCATAGATCCAAAATAAGATCAGTCTCAGTCCTCACTGCATCTGTCACATACTTAGGCGACTCTCCCTTGCCTTCACGGCTGTAAGCTCGCCGCACAATGACCACGCCCGCCCTTTCGGCCTCATCCAACTCTTCGGCATACATCTCGTCTATACTGCGGCCTCTGCAGCCGTAGAACAGATGAGATGGGAAGTAATGTCTATCGGACCGTTCCACTGCATCAGCATGCCCCTTATCAACCCGCATGACCAGCTCCTGGATCACAGCACGGAAAGGAGCTAGCCCCGAACCCACTGCGATCATGATGAGCGGAGGATTTCCATGGACTTCTGACGGTGTCGCTCGGAAAGCGGGGTTGCCATTGATTTTGGCGTAGATGACATGCCCTTTCCCGATGTTGGCCAGATAATTCGATGCGATACCGCCCGGCACTGTTGACACAGTGAGTGTCCCATGGCCGGGTTTGGTGGCCGGTGCGGATGAAATGGAGTATGTGCGAGGCCGCATGGGAGCCGCAATCTGCAGAATCGTGGAGAGCGTGAGTGAAGAGGCGGGAAAGAGCCCAAGAATATCCAGTAGGCTGAGGCAGGGCGAGCCATCATCCGTCAGTGCGGCGAGCTGGGTTTTCAATCCGTCGTCTCTGGTTGCTGCTGCGAGGATCCGTATGTGCTGGGACGTCAACGTAGTCGGGAGTTCGACATAGGCCCCGAGAAGTTCCGCCACACTGAGTCTTGTTCCATCCTGGACACCAAGAGCACGCCCTGAGCCTATGATTACCTGGGAATCCCAGGCCATCCCAAGGCGGTCCAAGAGCATGTTCACAAATTGCGGATCGTTGCGAGGAAGTACCAGCAGGTGGTCACCTGGCCCATACTCAGTGCCTGCATCCGCCGGGAAGCGAAGCTCCAGGTGATGCTTGGTAGGAATAGTCGTATCCGTGCTTATTTTTGAGAGCCGTTCTTGCCCCGTTATAACTACAGGAACATATCCAGGTCTCACTTGAACACGGGCAGGATGGTTCGTGGAGATGGAAAGGCCACTGCAGGGCATAACTTCCCCTTCGTCGGTGTCAACTTTCATGTTGTACTCCCGATAGAGAGCGGGAAATAAATCCCCCTGGCACCAGTCCGCAAAATGCGAGAACGCATCGCCTGTCGCCGAATCTGAAGATCCCATGGGCACCAAGGCCTTGGCTCCGGAGTCGCCCATCAGCTGATGTAGGAGCGCAGGAACTTTCTGATAAGTATCTTTCCAGTCAGAGTGGCCGCAACCAAAGACTGCGTATCTCAGCTCTGTCAGAGGTCCAGATTGCGCTGCCATCTTTTCAAGCCAGGCTACCATCTCGACGGAGTTTGTGGCTGGTGATCCATTATAGGACGCAGCGATCATGATGATTGGGGTTTCCGAGGTTAATTGGCCAATTCCCGAGTCCATTGTATCCACCACATGGGGTGCGAAGCCTTTGGCGATGCATGTAGAGGCCAGCACCGAGGCTAACGCTTCACACGTTCCCGTATTGGACCCATGCAGGATCATGATGGGCTGGCCCTGGGGAGCACCGTGTATTGTGCGTGGGGGCTTGAATGTCTGCACTTGAGTCCCATGCGTCGATCTCGGATCTCCTCCATGCGTCTCAGCCGTGGCACTCAGATCAGTTGCCTTTAGCCCGTGGCGGAGCTTGACTTGCATGTAAAATCCATCTGGCTTCACAGAGAGGTCTGATCGTAGCTTCAGTTCATATGAAGGATCGTCCTTTCTCAAGTCAAACTTTTGCAGCAGCTTGGCCAGAATCTGTCACCAAGGAATGTTAACAACGATTACTCCGGCGCATTCTCTCGGTTGCCGTGGACTCACAATTAACGACTCTTGCCATACAAAGGTGCGCCCGATACACCCTCTAAGTCCATTTCCAAAGGGTTTGAAGGCGTATTCACTGAGCTTCGAGAATTCGTCTCGAAGCATACGCTCAGGCATGAACTCATGGCAGTCTGGGCCGTAATGCCCAGTGTCTCTTTGAATAACTTCCAGCGCTGGAGCCAGAACGTCGCCCTTGCGGTACTGGTACTTGCCTCCCAGGATCCCGTCATCGTACGGCGTGACAAAGAAGGTCGGTGCTGTAGGCACTAAGCGAAGCGACTCACGCATCACAGCCTCCAAAAATGGTAGTTTCTGAATGTGGTCTACGTTCAGCGCGTCAGAGCCAACCACATCATCAACCTCTTTCTGTGCTTTGGCCAGCTTGTCCGGATAGTGGCAGAGGTAGTAGCAGATTGTCGTTAACATGGCCGAGGTAGTCTCGTGTCCCGCTGACAAGAAGGTCAGCATATTGTGAATGATGTGCTCATCACTCAGCTGGGCACCAGTCTTGGGGTCATGCCCAAATACAAGCGCTGACAGTACGTCTTTTCGAGATTCGGCCTCTCCTCGCCGCCTGCGTTCATCGATCATGTCCTGGCAGACTCTGAATAGATATTCGGTTGACTTTTTGAATTTTTGGTCTGCTCGAAAGCGGAAGAATCGAGCAAAGTCTGGCAGAGTTGATCGCTTAGCTGCCTCTGCCAGGACAGCATCCACGTTCTGGACAAATGGGTGAAGACTGTCATTGCGGTAGAAGCTGTTGAATCGAAAGTCCAGACACGTGAGAGCTACTGTGTCCAACGTCAAACGTGTGAAGTCGGACCCCGGGTCTAATCGCAATCCTTCTGGAGAGCGTGCCCTTGGTAACCACAAAAGTCAGCAGGTTCTGTTAGTGAAGCACCAACGCATTGAACTTACCATTTCAAACATAATTGATCTGCAACATCTCTCATATCATCGAACATATCCCGAATCCTGAACGTTCCGAAAAGAGGGAGAAGCAGTCGATGAGCCACGCCCCAGGCCTCATTGCCGTTAAACGCTGTGAACAAACCATCTCCAGTAACAGGACGTAATCGCTCGAGTCCCATTGCAACAAACTTGTAGAACTTGGTCTCATCACAAAGCTCACGACAGAGCTCAGGGGTGCCAACGACGATAAATCGATCTCCCAAGACCGACAGCGAGAAAAGAGGCCGGTATCGCCATGCTAACGATATGACGGAACCCACGAGCGCGTTTATGTCCAATTGAAGGGCATTTCCTAGAATGGGCAGTGCTTTAACCAGATTTTCGTCAGTGACCATATCACTGAAAGAGCGAATCGGGGTCAAGACTCACGTTTCGGGCCAGGAATAGCTTCCAACTTAACGTTTCCATTCTCAGCCTTGCCTTGGCTGTTCAAATTCTTCGACGAGTACAGATAGCATAGCAACGCTATAATAGTCAACGAGACTACAATCCAAGCCGATGGAAAGCTTGGTTGCTTCGATACCAATGCCTCCATATCTCTCCACACATTCAAGGACTATTCACAAATTGAATGGTGAACCTGACACTACAACTGCAATCTCATCTGCTAGCCTCACGTATGGAAAAAGGCAGCACGCTCGTGGCAGTTCGGAAGTATCCAGGTCTCTTCGAGTCTACTCTACACACCATCGTCCCGGGCTCGTCTCTTTTCCATTTTCCCCGGGGGCCCTGGCCAGCGCGATTTACGTACGAACTCTAAAAGCTCTGCCCAGGCATTAATTCCGAAGATAGTACTGCCGACGTTAGCCCCTGCCATGATGCATATTCTTCAGACCGCCTCCTCCAGGAAACAAAACATCAAACGGTCTGTAATTATCAATCTAGTGGCAACTTTTGACCCACTATATCGCATCTGAACTTTGTTTTCCGGGACAGTGATAGAGATACTGAAGTACATGAGTAAACATCCTAGCGAAGGCAAAACTCAATTGATTATACACCGCATGATTGTCAGACCCACTTTGGCACACTGCCCCGTACTCAACACTACATTATGGTGTCTCTGCTTTGGAGGCTGGTGCTGAATCGTTAAATGCACATCCAGCAAAAGTTGCAAATCCATGATTCATATTATCGTCGCACTAAGTGCATATGCTATAGACGAATATTTTCGCATTAAATGGTAAGTTATTTCGATCCACATCCTCATTGTCTGGACTGTTCGTTGAAGATAGCCAATTTACGGCTTGCACACATTTCCAAGATCACCTTCAAATCTCAAGTCATCATTGAGCGACACTGCGGTCCATCATGTGGCTCCTTACGCAGTTGACGACTGCAGAGACGGCAGCGATTGTACTCGTCCTGTCCGTGTCCGCGGCGGCTCTGTACCGCCTTGCTTTGCCCAAACCACTCCCCGGGATACCTTACAACAAAAATGCGGCTCGGAGTATACTGGGCGACTTGCCTGAGGTGGCCAAGTTCCAAAAAGAGACACGTCTCTTCTGGATTTGGCTCACACAACTTGCGGAACGGCTTCAAGCCCCAATTGCTCAGGTCTTCCTCAGACCCCTGGGCAAGCCCTATGTTATCGTCACCGACTATCGGGAGGCGCACGATATCCTGGTGCACCGACACAAGGAGTTCGACCGCGCCGACTTCTTCAGAGATACTATGGGCCCACTCACCCCAGATGCCCATATTTTGTTCAAGACGGACGACAATTTCAAGCTGCACCGCAAGGTCATTGGGGATCTGATGAGTCCTGCGTTCCTGCAGAATGTCGCCGCACCCTCGCTTTACACCAACCTCTGCAAGCATATTGCCTTGTGGGATGCCAAGTCCCGCCTGGCACAAGGCCATCCCTTTGAAGCGATCGACGATATCTACTACAGTGCTTTCGACGCCGTCACCTCTTTCACTTTTAGCGACAACTTTACCCACAATGCCACCAAGTCACGTGTGAGCCTCTACAAATCCATGTCTACCGACAAGATCCATCTACCCACTGGCAAAGATGAAGCAGTTATCTTCCCCAAATCCCCTATTGTGGACGAATTCGTAGAGGCATTCCGTGAGCTTGCACTCGTGTACGAAGAGGTTCTGGCTTCTATGTGGCCTAGACTGCAGTGGTTCTTTATTCTGCGACGGCCTCGAGTCCGTCATGCTGTTGACGTGAAAGAATCGGTTTTCCGCAGGGAAATCGAGGAAGGAATACAGCGGCTGGATGGTGGGAAGAATGAATCACGGGTCAAGTCAGCTATGGACCACATGCTGTTCCGAGAAGCTACTATCGCTTCAAAGGAGGACCGTAATCCAGACTTCCACCGCCGCACGATATATGACGAGGTAAGCTCTTCACATGCCACGTCCCGCAAGATGCTCATTTTCAATACTGATCCGGCCTCACAGCTCATCACCTTTATCTCAGCTGGGCACGATACAAGCTCGACAACGCTATGCTGGGGCATTAAGCACCTCGCAGACAACCCGTACACGCAAGAAAAGATCAGGCGTCAGTTGTTCACATCTCTTCACAAAGCCCGGGCCGAGAAGCGCTGGCCAAATGAGCGCGAGATTCTCCGCACCCCTATGCCGTACCTCGATGCTCTGGTAGAGGAGATGCTCCGTCTGGCGCAGCCGGTGCCTGGGCTCGTACGCCAAGCCACCGTCGACACCCAGATCCTCGGCCGCCACATCCCTAAAGGAACAGAAGTCTTCATGCCCGTCAACGGGCCCGGCTTCTTCAAACCCGCTTTCCCGATCGAGGATTCACTACGGACAGCGCAGTGCCTCGATGCCAAGTCGAGGGTCCGCATCTGGCCGGAGGACGGTCATATGGCTGACTTCCGGCCAGAGCGGTGGCTGGTACCCGCGCCTGCAGACGGCTCGGTGCCGCCAGAAGCCACCTTTGATGGCTACGTCTTCGACCAGACCGCAGGCCCCATGATGGCCTTCAGTTTGGGACCCCGAGGCTGCTTCGGTCGGCGGCTTGCATATGTCACGCTCAAAATTCTCACGACGCTCATTATGTGGAACTTTGAGCTTCTTCCCTGCGGCGAAAAGCTGTCGTCTTACAAGGCGCACGATATGCTCACCAATCGGCCAGACTTCTGCTACGTGCGCCTCAAGTCGCTTGATGATACCGCCTAGGCCAAACTCAAGTACTATGTTCTTCTCAGTTACTGCATTTAGTCCTTGGAATACTATGCCGCAGGCTTTGAGATAGACAGAACGAGACTTTATTAATTGCGTGGATCAATGCTTCACATTCATAAATTCCAGTGACATATGCTCGCTCAATGTTTCATTATCAACACTTTTCAACCCTACGGCTACATAGTATTTGACCCCTAAACAAAATAAAAGTTGCAATGCAGTAATTCAATTCTAGAGGTAATTCTCGAAATCCGTACACTTAGTTGCCTAGTAAACCACCCTCCTCGTACGTACATATGGGGTTTTTGGTCTCCTAGTAAGCCCATCTCGAGCATCATAGCTGGCAAGCGCCTCTGGCACCGGCATGAACTCAAAATGCCAGATCAACAAAGTCAGCGAGTTACGGAACTCAAATAAGCCCATCCGCCGTCCAAAACAGGCACGTTGACCTATGCCAAAAGCCAAGAAGGGGCCTGCATTGGGATCATACGCCACGGTCGCCTCGCCGGTCTTTGGGTCGCGGCTCTCAATCAACCAGCGCTCAGGCCGGAATTTGGGCTTGTCCTCGTCGTCCCACTCCCCCGTCCGCGAGCCCTGTGGGGTCTGGTAGCGCAGCTTCGGGTCGATTTCCAGCGTCGGGGTCATGAGGCTGGGGCCGAGCGTGTGGGCAAAGATTGTCGTGCCCTTGGGGATGTGTGTGCCAAGGATCTCGGTGTCGACCTCGGCGTCGCGCGCCAGGAAGGGGATTGGCGTGCCGAGGCGGAGACACTCGTTCATCACGGCGTCTAGATATGGAATTTGGGTATGAGTGATCTCACTGACTGACGGCTCGCGCTTTTCGGCAAAGGCCTGTGAGTGGCTCGCGTGCAGCACGGAGCGCAGTTTCTTCTGCACGTCCTGGTGATTCGTGAGATACTTCAGGGCCCAGATGAGCGTGCTGGAGCTGCTTTCCTGGCCAGCCATGGTGAATCCAAAGACCTGTTTGTATTTTAGTATAATTTTCATTCCAATAAGGATGGTGATCTTCTTACTTCTTCGAGAGTCATGGGGTTGATGTAACTTGGTTCTCTGCCCTCCTTTTTCGCAAAACTTCTCACTCGATTGACGATCAGATCAACAGCATTTCGAAGCCAGGTGTCGTCTTCACCGTTCTCACGCAGACGATTCACAGCCTTTCCGATCTGGCTGGAGACCAGACCATCACGTCTAGCCCATGCATTGCGGATTTTGGGTGTCTTGCTCAGCCACCACCACGTGAAAGTAGGGAACACACTCGACTGCAGCGTTTCCGCCATATGCACCATTGTCAGGATGGCACCCATGTCCTCATGGATCGGTGCTGGTGGGAAGTCTATTGGAGCGTGGTCGCCAAGCTTTTCTGCTTTCTTGCGTAAACTTTGGATATCTTTGTCAGAATAAGCTTCAAGCGCCTCGATTTGCGAAATCACAGCTCTTTCGGGATAGCTGTCACCGTATGTGAAGGCCAACACTGCGTCCAGGGCCAGATAGTCAACATCCAAGTCGATCCGGAAAGGACGGCCATCTGCTATGCGCGTCTTCGCCTCCCACAAATCGATAATGTTGTGTACCGCTGTGTATATGTGCGGCGCCGCAACATTGTGCAGAAAGGCAGGAACCATCAGGTCTGCGAGGAGACTGCGCTGACTTTGCCACTCCTTTCCAGACTTCTTCAGAATATGGTGATGTTCGCCAGCACCGCCGAGGATGTCGCGGAACAGACTGGAGCGGTCGAACACGTTCTTGCGGCTGAGCATCATAGCCTGGACCTCCCCAAAATCGGACAGCAATACGAACGGCTTCCCGAACGGACGTGGAAATAGTTGCAGGAGCGGCTTCCGGTGCTTCTCGGCCTGCCTCCGGAACCAGTCCATCGGTTCGCTGGTCGTCGCGACATGCCGCGCGAAGTCAGGCATGTCGCCAAAAATCGATTTGTCCGCGCCGTCATTACACGGGATGCCTTGGATGGGTTTGGGCAACAGTTTCAGACGGATGTAGTAAAATGCAAGCCCAGCCACAGCAGCAATGACGAGCCATGATGATAGCCCCCCTTTCGGTTGGACAATTAGAAGTGAGGCCATGATTGTGATGGTGTTGGGCTATACCCTTGTGGAATCATGTCCTCTGCAGCAACAGTGTTGATTCAAATCACCAACGATGCTGAACTACGCCATTTGTACAATAACAGACAGTAGTGGCAGGCGAAATGCAATTAGAGAGGTAGCTGTACTATTGCAGTGTATAAAGATATTTCCAGATTATTCATAATTTTGCATTATTTTCGTAGTGGGGCCTCTTCACGGACTTCAGGAGCTAACAAGTGCTATAGAGGCTTGGCCGCGAATATCCATTATCCATCACACTGCATTCCACATTATGCGCATCTTATACACACTGCTACTTGGGTGCTGGGCTATGCAATTGACAAAACTCGTGCTTTACCAAGATTCTTCGGCTTCCTTGCCTTTCATCATTCCGTATCCATGCAATCCTTCCGCAGAATGGAATTAAGTTTTGCTGTCACATAAATCGAAAGATAGACTGAATCGTTCCGATTACAAATCTGTCTAATGGTCCTTGCGCGATGAGCTATATTTCTGTTTCGACTACCTAGATATCACGCAGCACGAGCACGGATAGATGTTGGTCTCTCACGAGTCAAACCACAAAACTCAAAATAAAGTTAACTCACCGCCATGGACAGTATGGTATCCATTGTGGATAAAGGGATGAACACTAGGTATACGAACACGAATGTAGCATTGGAAGAATCGTCGGTTAGAGTCACGGCCTGTAGTGATTAGTTCCAAATATTGCCCCAAGAAGACTGTTTCAGTATTCAAGGCAAACAATCGTCCAGACTGCCTGCACCGTGGTAACAGATAGCACAATGGGTAGTACTGAGCCAAAGCCACTGATATTGGCCATTGCTGGAGCCGCAGTTGGGCACTTCGTTCCTGCCCTTCAAATCTGCCAGCACCTTGTGTCGAAAGGCTACGATGTCAGCATACTTCAAGCATCATACTTCAAGGACTCGATTGAGGCTGTTGGAGCCACATTCATCCCACTCGATAATGAATGTGACTTCTGCCAATACGACATCGCGCTGAAGGGCAGCCCCAATGGGCGGTTCCCCGAGCGTCTTACTCTGGCGCCGGGGCTCGAGACTCTGGCCTTCGACCTGGAGCATGTCTTCATGCCATATATTCCGTCGCAAGCTCGCTCCATCTCGCGTGCTCTTGAGCAGACGCAGCTCCGTGATCCAACGCGCAAGGTCGTCATCCTAGCCGAGAACTCGATGCTGGGTATTGTCCCGCTCAGGCTGGTCTCTGATGAGAAACGCCGTGCGGTGCCCCCAGTTCTTGGGTTGAACGTTGTTCCTCTCACATGGGAGAGCATCGACGTTGGCCCATTCGGCACAGGGCTGCCGCCCGACTCTACACCATCCGGTCGCGCTCGGAACAAGGTCCTCCACGGCCTCGTCCGCAACTTTGCGCTCAAGGGTGCCCTCAGCGCCCTGCGAAAGTATCTTGTCGAAGCCGGGGCCGACCCTGACTACATTCCCGGCAAGGGCGAGCTGGGTTTCAACATTACCTACGACCCACGAGTCTACGATAAGGTCTTCCAAATGTGCCTCCCTGAGGTCGAGTTCCCACGGTCCGACCTGCCAGGAAACATACATTTTGTAGGTGGGCTACCACGCAAACCCATCCCGACCGACTACCAGTACCCGCCATGGTGGAGCGACATCGTGGCCAACGCCAAGTTGCCCAACGAGGAGCGTAAGAAGCTAGTCGTGGTGGCTCAGGGCACATTCGCAAACGACTTCAACGACTTGATCTTGCCTACAATACTGGGCCTCGGGGAGCGCTCCGGATTCCTGACCGTGGCCATACTCGGCAAGAAGGGAGCGCGACTCGAGACGGATCTGCCCTCCAACGCGCGTGTCGCCGACTATCTGCTGTACGACGCTGTGCTGCCGTATGCCGACGTGTTCGTGCAAGCTGGCAGCTATGGTGGCTTTCAGCACGGGCTGGTCAATGGTGTGCCGGCGGTTCTCGCCGGTGACACGGAGGATAAGCCCGAGATCGCGGCCAGGGCTGAGTATGCTGGAGTCGGCTTCAATTTGAAGACGGGCCATCCTACGCCGGACCAAGTTGCACAGGGTGTCGACGAGGTCTTGAGGAATCCCAACTACAAGGCTAGAAGTGTGGAATTGAGCAAGCTCATGAAGGCAACTGATCCTCTGGCCACGATTGAGAAGGAGCTGCTGCTCATGGCGGCGTCTTCGTAATAGCAGATGTGAGGATTCTTCTCGAAGACGGTAGAATTAAAATGGTTGTAAGAATGCATGTAAATAAATTTATGATAATTACAGAAGTATAGTTCATGTGAAGTTTGTAGGTGAGATTCAGCTCTAAGCACAGCACAGCGGCGTTGAAAGATATCAAGAGTCGAATATATTCCTGCTAGTGATTTGAGATGAGTTTCTATACGTATGAATGTACCATGAAGAGATGGAAAGATGTTTTTTGCTCCAAGATTGCCGGAACTTAATATGACAAGTCTCAAGAGTTTTGCCTTTGAGCTGGATAACGTTTGGCTCAAAGCATGGCAACTAGATAGTCTATGTACTAAGTTATACGGACAAAATCGCGCCACCTTGGTGGGCATGACTAAAACGCAAGGTCAAACTTAATCTCTCCCCAATCTGCCAGGTACTGCCGCAGGGCGTCTAGGACCTGAGTGGGGACCCATGCCTCCGTTCCGATTCTCTATAAAGGCAACGCTCTCAGCGAGCCGAAACTCTGTATTCTCTGCTAACAACCACTCAGGGGCAACCTGGGGTTAGCCTACCAAGACCAAAAAGTCAACTCAATCGTCCATCATTTCTCCATTTAGATATGCTTGTATCACAATTTTATATCCTCAGTAATGCATCTGAAGCGGCTTTTACCATTGTAGCGGTGATTCCGCTGCTATGGTTGGTCTGGAAACTATGGAGGTTCCAACTCAGCTCAGCTCTATATTCTCAATACCCAAGTTCGCTACCATACTCAATACCGTGTAAGACTATCTTTCTTATGTGAGAAAAGGATCAGCTCTAAGAATCTGACATGTGTATGGAACAGACTTAGGCCACTTAAGAGGAATAATGAAAAATCCGCAGCGAGTGTTTGCAGATGGAATGTATGTCCACAGATACCCTGTCCCACATGACCCATAATATCAATACGGGAAAACACAAAGTCCAAACTTCGCAAAACACCAAGATGCTAACTGAAGGGGTCTAAAGCAAAACATTGGGATCCCGCGACGTATTTAGTGTGACTGTGATGGGGGAAGAACTTTACATTGCCCCATCAGCAGACGATGTCAACTCCATCTACAAGGACACCAAAAACCTCGACTTCGACGCCGTCATTGTGGACCTCTTGCGCGAATTCGGCGTCTCGAAAGATACCCTCGACAAGCTGTTCGATGCACAGCTGTCAGGCGGAAGAAGTTGGATGGACCGCCAACACGACGTATACCGCGCGCAGATGCATCCTGGGGGGCGCGGTGACGCTCTGGCCGAGGCAGTCCTGGAGCAAGTCGACAAAGCGGTGCGTTGGGATCGTATCGTCGCGCCGATAGCCTTACAATCTTCCGACAAGGTTTCGAGGACAGTCAGCCTTTGGAAGTGGTGTGCTCACGTGCTAGTCGAAGCCTCGGTGGAGGCGTTCTTCGGCCCCTCGTTTCTTCGGCTCTCTCCTGACTTTGTGGCCGACTACCTCACGTTCGATGAGGATTACTGGCGTCTCAAGGCCAAGTCTCCAAAGGCGGCTGCTGTGACGAAACAGAACTGCGTATCGGCTCTACTGAGATGGTTAGACCTTCCAGAGGTGGAGAGAAGAGATGCTTGTTGGATGGTTGCCAAAGTTGAGCAGGACTTTGTGGATATGGGCATCCGCGATAAGGCACAGCTGGCTGCTCTGCTATTCATCAATATTGAAGTGTACGTATCGACTGGATCCGAGTTCGCTACCCCCCCCCCCTTCCCTGGGCGGAGCTTTTCCGGCCTTCTTTCTTTCAGATGCTATCGCTTGCAGGGGACAATATCTCTGACTAACCACCAACATAGGATCAACGGAAATGCGTACAAGAGCTGCTTCTGGCTCTTGGCACACATTCTTCACGACCAGAGCCTTCTCAAGGAGGTAAGAAATGAGACCGACCAGGCATTCTTGGACTTAGGTGAAACCTCCAACAGCCCAAACATTGCGCACTTAGTCGAGTTCTGTCCGCTGCTTAATTCGGCCTACGATGAGATCCTACGCTACACAAACAACGCAATGGGGGTGCGTCTGGTGGTGAACGAGACCAGGATCGGGAACAAGACGCTTCGCCCGGGGCGCAAGCTCCTCATGCCCTACCGCCAGATGCACCTAGACGTCAATGCCTGGGGCCTAGGGGCGGCAAGCTTCGACCCTGGCCGATTTGTGCGAGACAAGAGTCTGTCACGGAGTCCGAGCTTTCGGCCATTTGGTGGTGGCAACGGGTACTGTCCGGGTCGTTTTCTGGCCCGTCGAGAGGTGTTCATGTTTGTTGCTACTGTGCTCAGGCGCTTCGAGCTTGATCTGGTTCCTTCCAGCGATGGCAGCAAGCCAATGTTCCCGCAATTGGACGAGACAACTCCGACTGGTGGTATATTGTCACCAGCGGCTGGAGACGACGTTACTATCCAGGTTCAGTCTCGCACGATAGCACTTAGTCAATAAGAGACACCCTTTACGCGGACCACCACGTGATTTGTCAATTTTCGCAAAACGCAATAGCAATTAACTGTATTTGTTTCTAGGCTTGATGTCAGATGTCGTTGATATGTCAGTCTCGGGTGAAGTGGCTTCTATTCCAGATCAAAACTATGGCCAACGTATTTCCAGGGATCACATCGAAACAATACAGATTTATGCCGGGGTTCTGACTCCTATTAAATCCCCCAAACATTTTGCTCCATATTGAACAGACATGGTTAATCGTGCATCTGCTTCATTAAGAGGGTAGATATAGAGCGGTACTTCACTAAACAGTCGTTCTCCACCAGATTGCTGGGAGTGGCACTCAGCACACTGACGGAATGCCTTTCTTCTCGCTCTTCGCCAGTTCCATGTTCGAATGGAATGGAATTATTTACACATTTGTACATTTCATGAAGTTTAGTACATAAAGACAGGTCACGGACGTGCAACATCTAGGACAACCTTCAGGGTCCAGTGCAGTCCCAACCCCTCGGCACCGTCCTCGGCTTAGTTGCCGGGGGAGGATTCGAGGATCAGAACTTGCCCGCCTTGGGAAGGTCGATCAACAAGGTAATCTAGTGGGCGCCTCGGCCTATCACACATACCAATTCAGCGTGCGGAGTGAAGGTTGACCCGCAACGATGCACTGATCACGCTTACATGTGCACCGGTGCTCCTTTATAACAAATACCGTACAACACTTTCGGCGTTCCCATATACTGCATACTTGTATACTCCGTTCCTTGAGAGTGCACCACACAGAAAGTGCTTGGAAGTGCAACTCAGCATGAAGGTACCCTATCGACAGACCGAACAAGACCTATCAATCAACGTCACTGAGGCCACAATGGGTGGAGGTTCAGACTCGAAGGACCTATTCGGTGTGCATGCCAATGTCCTGATCCCGGGGCGCGGCGAGCCAATTCCCAATGGCGGGCTCATCATCTCAATCTCAGAAGGGGTTATTGTCTGGGTCGGGCCGTATGACGATCTTCCCTCCAAGTACAACGAGGTTTCCTTTACCAAACACTCTGGTGCCATCATGCCTGGTCTGTGGGACGTCCACACGCATTTCATGGGAGCCAACGTCGTGGCCGACTTAAACGATTCGGTCAAGTCCTTCATGCCTGGTACACAATTCCAGGTGGGTGCTGTGACTGTGGATGACCTCCGAGCCACTCTCATGGCCGGGTTCACTTCTGTTCGGGAGCTTGGGGGGATGGCAGGCTACCTCCAGCCCGTCATTGAAAAAGGAGCCATCGTGGGGCCCACCGTCTACTCTGCTCTCTGCGCGATGAGCATCACCGGTGGCCACGGTGACCAGCACGACTGTCCCCTAGGGCTCGTCAGGGGTGACAACGACGGGAGCAACGGGATTGCTCTGTGCGACGGCGTGGACGAGTGCATCAAGATGACGAGATCGATAATCAGGAACGGCGCAAAGGTCATCAAAATCTGCAGCAGCGGCGGTGTCTTGAGCTTCAACGACCAGCCCGAGGACACGCAATTCTCACCCGCTGAGGTCGAGGCGATCGTGCAGGAAGCGGCAAGGAGCGGCAGGGTGGTAGCGTCTCATGCGATCGGAAAACCAGGCATAATCAACGCCCTCAACGCCGGAGTGAGAAGCATCGAGCACGGAATGTATTTGGACAAGGAAGTCGCAGACCTCATGAAGGAGAAAGGAGCAATCCTGGTCCCTACTCGGCACATTGTCGAGAGCCTCGCCGCAGGGTCTGAGGACCTACCGCCGATCATTCTCAAGAAGCTCAACCGGATAGCCCAGCTGAGCAGGGACAGTTTCAAGCTCGCAGTCGCGGAGGGCGTCCGCATCGCGCTCGGTACGGACACACTGAGCAGCGATCGGCAGAACCCCCTTGCCCACGGCCGCAACGCCAAGGAGCTGCACTGGATGAAGGTCGCTGGGATGACGCCCTTGCAGGCTATAGAGGCTGCTACCGCAACGCCGCCAGAGACCTTGGGCCGCCAGGGCCCCAAGGCAGGACAGCTGAAGGAGGGATTTGATGCCGATATCATCGTGGTTTCCAAGAACCCTCTCGATGATGTTGATGTGCTCACGGATCCAAGCAATGTCACTCATGTGTGGAAAGGAGGCAAGCTGTTCAAGTCTATATAAGATGGCACGAGTCTAGCTGCCAACTGAGACGAAAGCGTACCTATTACAAGCGTGACCCGCAGCATGCGCCTGCCGATTCTTTACTTTCCTCCGTATACAACACACTCTTATTCTTATCCTGAGTCGACACAGCAACATCTAGACCAGGGTTTCCACTGAAAAAGTTGACTGGCTTGAGACCGACCACCATTTTCTCGTTAGGCATGACGGGCCAGTCCTCGATGCGAGGGTTGTGCGTCGACCCGAACGTGTGCCAGACGACGATATCAGAGTCCCTAACTGTCTGAGCAGCTCCAGTTGCTGCCCGACTCTGAATCTTGGAGGCGATGCCATCACCACCAGAAGACTGCATCGTATACCTTCCAGCGGGGTAATGGTCATCGTCCTCGTGCCGCGTGACCCAAACAGCGTGCTGGGCAAATTCAGACCTTCTCGCGTGGTACGAGTCCGGGTGCGAAAGCAGCAGTTGGCTGGGGTGGGGCAGCAGCTTGAAACCGACAGGTGTCCCTGTGACCGGGTTGATCTTGTTCTCATTTACAAACTTGAAGACGCGCGCCTTGTTGAGATCCAAATCGAAGCCTCCCTCGCGCTCGACATAGTGACTTTCGGCATAATATCCCACCCCAAAGGGGTTGTGCACTTTGTCAGCCGGCATCGGCTTCGACTCTTCGATCAGGAGCGAGTTCTTGTTCCCATCGAGCGCCGGGTCAATGCGCAGGCTGAAGAGGTGCTGGTGATAGGGTGCCAGAACTCCCGGGGCGACGACCGTCCCGTAGGGAACCTGCTCCGGTTGACCAGGTTGGTGGCGGTGAGGCACTGTTGACAGGATGCCGGTCGCGCGGACTTCGTAGAATATGGAAGCATCCTGACAGAATTGGAATGCGAAGATATACTCGTAGTTGCTAACGGTGACAATGGTTTGCAGAACCAGTATGCGTGATCTGGTGACAACTGCGTTGCCGGTGCGAAAGTTGGTGTGTTTCCACAGAATACCATCATCCTGCTCGTGGCAGCATACGACATTTGGCAACTTGAGAGGCTCTCCGGAATGAGTATTGTGCCAAGCGTCGAAGTACTTGATGGTGCCTTGATAGTAGACCATGTCAGTCAGATAAATTAACGTATAAATATAAGGGTTTAAGGGAGCCTTGGTGTTACTCCGTCGGTTGGGTCGGTAGGAGTGGGACTTACCAAGACAGTCACATCCAAGTTTGAGGTTGTTGGCGTTGATACCAGCCCCGTCGTTACCCAAGTCAAATGCACCTTTGCGGGGATATGGTGCACGTGGATCACCGTACGGTACAAACATCTCGGCCAGAGATAGACGGTAGAAAAGGCTTCGGCCATCATAGCGGATGTCGTGTAGAGTCAATCCCTCTCGATAGTTGAAACCTACACGGAAAGTCCACTTCTCCCAGGTGAGGTGATTTCCAGAAATCTTGAACGAAGGCCCCTCGGGCTGTACCACTTGATAGGGCTTTGTTGTGCTTCGTGGGCTTGGCCTCAGATCAGGGTGGTATTCACTCAGTGGTGTCGGGTGGATCTTGTTACGGTCGTACTGAGCATGGTCGGTGGTGTTGATACTCTCATCCTTACCAGCAGGCAGGCGGTATACCCGGACAACGTCGAGCTCCTCGGAAACTTCTGCGCAGACATCCAGCGGATAGGCGTAATAGTTGGCATCTGGATGTTCCACGTGACGACAATAGAAATAGCACTTGCGAGATGTTAGTATTTGATAGCATTGAAGGGGTCAGCCGTGGTAAAGAAAACACGCATGCCATTGTAAGACGGTCGGTCATGTCATGCATCCCGTCGGTAGCATAGGCCCAAGGCTCGACTATCGCAGTTGAACCAGTGGGGAGATTGAGTCTTCGAATTTCCTCCTGTACCCGTTTGTCCGCCAGACAAGCATTTTCCACCTCTCGCATGTAGTTAGGGTCGATATAAGTATGTTTTCCCTTGAGATGCTTCTGTGTTTCTATCCTCCCCTCGTCCAGGTTGACGAGAACCTCCCAGAGCTCTGGCTTCTGAGACGGCTTCTTCACAATGACTTCGACTCGTACACAGCGTGTGGGAGCCTGCCCGCCTTGTTCCAGGCGGTGCTCCCGCTCGAGAAACTCAACCATGAGTTTCTTGGGCGGCTCCTTGAGCGTGATAACCCTGTAGTTGAGCGCATGGTCTGGAAATGCAGAGCGCACGATCTTGCTGGCCTACAGGTGTTGTTCTGATAAGTCTTCTGGGTGTATCTAATGAGCTGGCGAGATGCATACCTGGACGATCTCATCCGGTCGAAGTGGATCAAAGGGGTGGCAGCTGGAGGCCATTTTTTCGGTCGTTTCAATGCGCTGCAAGTTGCAGGAAGATCAAGACAAGAAATGGACAGAGAGGAGCGTCTTCGATTCGAAGATTGTGAATGAATGTAGGGGAAAAGTAAATTGTTTGGGTAAGTCACGAATATCTGAAAACAATCTTATATCTTGTGGAGGCGGGCAGAGGTGATCGGGAAGAGCTACAAAGGCTGCGGAGATTACATGGCTCCAAGAGGCCCTCCTCGTTCCGGACCAGGCCAAGATGAGTGCAACTACCCGGGCCGGCGATGCCTCCGCACGAGTGAGCGAAGCCAGCGGCGCGATTCAAGCCGGCTGGACCACGTCGGGAGCGGCATTGCACGGCATCGCGTGCGACTACCTTTAGCGGCCACGGTGAGGTGGATGCGATTATCCGGGCCGGCAATGTCGTCGGGGCCGCATTCCACACCATCGTGTGCGATTACCCTTAGGAGCCGCCGCGGATGAGACCGCCTCCAAAGGTCTAGCGCGGAGAACTCGTGCGGCACAAATGTCCACCTTTCCTCCGATTTCAACCCGGACGCACCGGCTGACCGCCGGCTCTTGACACGCCCTTCTTGCGTCTTCGGCGATGGCCAGTGGGTATCTCTTCGGCGCTGACAGCCTCCAAAGGTAAAGGAGGTGGCAAACAGCTGGGGAACGACCACCGCCAACACCACGTTTCGGGGCTCGCTGCCTCCACGGGCACGGCGTGGGAAAAGGTCAAGCTCCTTTACGTAACACGGATTGCGAGTTGAATACCTCTAAAGGAAATCAAGAAGTCTGGTCTTTCCTTGACGCTGGTGCTGCGATATCCCTTCATCCGCCGTTTGATTTGATATTCCTTGACCGGTCTCGGTGGATGATTGGCGCGAGCATCACCAGTGCATGACCGCAATCACACCGTTTTACACTGCTACTGGTATCATTATTGTCGTCCCGGTTTAGTGGAAGAGCTGAGAAGAAAACAAATAGTCCATAGTCTATGTCTGTCCTGATCTAAGCCGCATGCCCTATATCTGGTCTCCTAACACGTCCCCATCACCTGGACCTCCTGCTTGTAATTGATTTTGATAATATAGCGCATCAATAGTACTTCTATAGCGATGATGAGGGTTCAATTCTAGTAATGGGCATGGTGATAGCTCTTTTGCTTTTTGTAATTCTTGGCCTTGGTGCTTTGGCGTAACCTCACCCTCCTCACAGCAACGAGGCGTCATAGTGATTGAGTGTTGTCTGTATGCTTTGGGCAAATTTCTCGTACAATCAATCAGGAGATATTTAGTACTCAGACTCTTTTTGTTTTACTTTATTGGGCCCAATTTAATGGGCTTTCAATTTGTGGAAGTGTGACTACCTGTTTAGAACAGGTCTCTCACTTCACCGAGATGCGCATCGGACTGTTGCGCTGTCCGAGAGGAACCACTCCTCAAATGGAGGCAAGGAGATGGCAAAACGAAATCTCATATGGGGCCATGTGCACTCGAAGACATCCAACGAGGGAACTATTTGCGCCCCAAACACAGGATTCTTGCTTTCAACGTTCATCGCTGAGGTTGTTGCACCTGATTACATGCATATCAGATAAGCTGACCCGCGTGATGGACATTCGAGCATCGTGCCATCCTGGATCGATGCAGCTGATTTGTTTTCGGCAGCGTGGTGTAACTTTCTGTTCGAAGTCAGCATTCCAACCCAGTTTGTCTCCCTTGGCTTTGCTACGAAGTCACTCCTCGGTCACGTTTTCACAGGAAGTCACCAGTTCTGTGTTTTCAGACCATGGCGTTGGATGCCACGCATCGTTGCTCTTGACGAGAATGACCCCATATATGCCTGAGAGTAACACTAGGCCAGCTGGGTACTTATGAGCACGCTACCGAAACTGAAGAGGAATGTCATGATATTTTACCTCAGACAATGAGACTTTGGTAACCCCCCCTCCCTCCCGGCCACAACCTAGTACGCTTAAGTTGTAATCGAGAAAATCCCAAGGCGTCTCTCCTAGCACCCAGTATAGTCGACAAAGGTGCCATACTCACCAGATACTAGCCAGAGAAAGACACATGAAGCTCAATCGGGGAATTGAAACGGTCATTCGACTCTGGTGAGATTTAACGCAGCACCAAGTTAGTGCCGTTCTAGTTACAACTGGTCAAGTGATGAGCATGTCGGTTTATCCGGTCTGTCAGGTGT